>JAHLJT010008756.1:39465900-39914801 GCA_031308135.1 Acheta domesticus | reverse complement strand
ACCATGTACTAACACTTTCGAGACTAGCGACCCTAGCAGTTGCCGCGCCCGGAATCACTACAATCGATCTTTTGGTCCCCCATCGCTCAGAGCACACAAAGCGTAAACAATAACCGCACCCCACGAGGGGCGCGCGAATCGGTGGCGAGGCGCCCGAAGTGGGAGGGCTGCGTGGAGCGGAGCGCGCCTGGGGGCACCGCCCGACGCACGCAGCCGGCGGCGGCTCCGCCCCTCGACCGGCGCGGCGCGGCGCCGCTCGGCGGCGTTTTCCTTGGCAGCGGCGACGCCCGTCCTCCTCCTCCTCCGCTTCTCCTCCTCTGCTTCTCCTCCTCCTCGAAGCCCCACTATGGCATCACCACCTTCTCCTCTTACTCTTCCTGCTTTATTTCTCCTCTTCCTCCTTCTCCTGATCCTCCTCCGCCTCCTCCTCCTCCTTCGCTTCTCCTCCTCCTCGAAGCCTCACTATGGCATCGCCACCTCCTCCTCTTACTCTTCCTGCTTTATTTCTCCTCTTCCTCCTTCTCCTGATCCTCCTCCGTCTCCTCCTCCTCTTCCTCCTTCGCTTCTCCTCCTCCTCGAAGACCCACTATGGCATCGCCACCTCCTCCTTTGCTCTTCCTGCTTATTTCTCCTCTTCCTCCTTCTCCTGATCCTCCTCCGCCTCCTCCTCCTCTTCCTCCTTCGCTTCTCCTCCTCCTCGAAGCCCCACTATGGCATCGCCACCCTCCTCCTCTTACTCTTTCTGCTTTAATCTTCTCCTCCTGATCCTCCTCCGTCTCCTCCTCCTCCTCGAAGCCCCACTATGGCATCATCACGTCCTCCTCTTCCTCTTCCTTTATCTTCTCCTCCTCCTTATCCTCCTCCGTCTCCTGCTCCTCGAAGCCCGACTATCGCGTCACCCTCACCTCCTCTTCCCCTTTCTCTTTTACATTCTCCTCCTCCGTCTCGAAAATGATTGTTACGTCACCTTCACCTCCGTCTCCTTCTCCTCTTCTTCCTTCTACGTTTCATTCTCCTCGAAGCTCAACTGTCGCCTCACTTCCTCCTCCTCCAAGCCCGACTATTGCGTCACCTTCACTTCCTCCTTTTACTTTTCCTCCTTTATCTTCTCCTCCTCTTTGAAAATGATCATTACGTCACCTTCACTATCTCCTCCTTCTCCTCCTTTTCTTCCTCCTACGTTTCATCTTCACTCTTACTCTACCTCCTACTCCTCCACGCCCGACTATTCCGTCACCACCTCCTATTCCCCTTCCACCTCCTCCAAGCCTGATTATCGCGTCACCTTCACCCCATCCTCTTACTCTTCATCCTTTATCTTCTTCTCCTCCTCTTCCAAAACAATCATTACGTCATCTTCACCACCTCTTTCTCTTCTTCCTCCTACCTTTCATTCTTCCCGAAGCCCGACTGTCGCTTCACTTTTACGTCCTCTTACTCTACCTCCTCCTCCAAGGCCGACTATTGCGTCACCTTCACCTCCTCCTCTGACTCTTCCTCCTTTATCCCCTCCTCCTCGAAAACCATTATCTCGTCACCTTCATCTCCTCTTTCTCCTTTATCTCCTCCCACTCCTCGAAGCACGATTATCACGTCTCTTTCACATTCTCCTCTTCTTTCTCCTCGAAGCCCGACTATCGCGTCACCACCACCTCCTCTTCCTCCTCCATTTCCTCCTCATCGAAGCCCGGCTATCCCGTCACGTCCGACGCTGTCCACTCCCGTCTGCGCTGTCCTGTCCCGTCAGCGAGCAGTTTGGGTCATTTTTCGTTGACAAACCTCTAAAGTAAAACGAATCCGTATGGCACGCTCTGTGATTCAACAGTTGTACGTGTTACGGAAGCTGCGTTTAAGTTAGCTTAGGAAAAAAAAAAGTCGCATTGATACGGCCAATTTGACTCCCTTCTCTCGCGCTTCTGCATGTCCATGGCGTGGCTTCGTCCTTCGGGATCCGCAGGTTCCTTAAAGCATCCTTGGGCTCAGCCAACAGAAAATTTATGACGTATTTTACACCACCACACGACATCGCTTATCTTCACGTCTTCCCCGCCTGAAAACTATTAACGCATTCCTATTTAATTAAATACGCGCATACTATACGTCATCCACTTATTTTTATGCTTTAAATGTTAAAAAAAAATACTCGCCCTTTGTCACGCTAACTGATCCCGGTTTCTTTCCGTTCCTCCAGATACGATCGATCTTCGCTACTCCTCCCCGCCACGCCCCTCTCAGTCCAACAACGGCGTTCCTCACTGCCCCTACCCTTCGCCGAACCGAATCGCTCCACTTCATCAATTCCGCTTCTCTTCGCTTCACCCCCTCATCCCCGCCCTCCCCGCTGTTCTCTCCTGTCGGGCGTTCTAACGTTCCGCCCCTGTCCATTCTGTCGTCCGCACCCACCAGACCAACTCGGCCCGTCTGCCCTGCCTGGCTCCTCGCTTTTACTCGGCACGATCTATTCCTTTCCATTCCGACGCAAACCAGTCCGATGCCCCCAAATGCGGTTGCTAAGCGACAGTATTATTGTAGTCTCAGCAGTGTGTCTGACCGGGAGGCCCTACGTTTCGAGTGTCTACGGTTGCGGATATTCGACATTAGCTAGAAAACTAGGTCGAATTCAGTTGCCGCCCGGAGAAGTTTTGTGGTGGCCTGCTCTGATCGTTAGACCTTGTTTTCTATGATTATCGTAAGGCGAATGATGAAACAGTACCTAAACAAATGAGTTACGCACTGTGCGCCAACTGTTCTTTGTCATTATTGTCCCCTCTCCTGCCCCTACAGTCACACATCCGCACACACGCGCTGTATGCACTATACCACCACACTATCGGGTGATCATTCGGGAACTTAAAGTGTATCCGGCTGGGGCGGTGCTCCGCTGGTGAAGATACCTTGTGAGGGAAACCCAGCGAACCGGCGTATGCGTTGGCACCGTATCTTCCGTTCCAGCGTGGGAGGAACACCACCATCTCACGTGATACAACACGCACTACACTTACGGGGCTAATGACCATAGCAGTCGACGCGGCTAGAAACACCAATCAATCCACTCTGCTCTGGATGGCTGTGCGCCTGTCCCGCTCCGCCTCTCCGCTCCTCGCTCCGACTTCTTTCGCCCCGCTCCGCCCCTCCCCACCCCCACCCCCACCCCGCTCACGTCCCCCCCGGCGCCGGGCGAAGTGCCGCCAAAACGCCACACACAACGGACAGACTCCATAATGTGCTTTTAAAAGACTAATGAAACGGGCGTTAGCGCGGGGCGGCGGCGACGTCGGCGGGCGGGGGTGAGGGGGGAGGAGGAAGGAGGAGGGTGGTGGTGGTGGTGGTAGTGGTGGTCGGGCGGTGCACTCACAAAAATACCCGCTGCTCCTGGAGATGGGCGGCGGACGGGCGTCCCGGCGGTAGTCCGCCCGAAATACGCGCCGTCGCGCCGCGCCGCTTCGCCCGCCGAAAATATACGCGCCTTGTGGCCGGCGCCGCTTTGCCGACGGAGCCGGGCTGCCGCCGCCGCCGCCGACGCGCCGTCGTCGCTCGTCAAGACACGGGCTGCTCCACACGCGAACGCACGCACTCGTCAGCTGCCTCTGCGAGTTCAATTTCGTCTTTCGATCGATCGATTGGTTTTTCTTTGTTTCCGAGTGCGACAACTGGTATGGTCATTAGCTGCTACATCCATCCACTCTATGGCACTTGCCAAATATTGGAAGGTTTTTCCTACCGTGTAGAAACATGGGATCTTGCGTCGCAATATACATCGGGTTCCAGGTATCTCTTCTCTAGGCATCTGCACCTTCTTCCCTCTGGGATAGCTCCCCACTGGTCCTGATAGGTGTGGCAGTGAAGTACATGTAAGTGTAAGAGTGTATGTGTTAATGAAGAGGGGACGACAAGGACAAGGAAGGAAATATTGCGCGAGGACCTTGGCTCGTTTGTTAAAATAGAGCATCGGCCTAGTGCAGATCTGGGAAACCGCGGAAAACTACCGATTAGGATAGGCGGCCGCTATAATTCTCCTCCCGACAACGGCTGATTCCGACCTAGCTGCATAAAGAACGTTGAAAAATTGCCATTACTGAAACTGAAACGCTAGGACGTCCCATTGAAAGACGCCGTTGCAGCAACAGATGTCCCCCTAAGACACCTCAGCCTAAATACCATCGTCATCATCATAAAAACAATTATTTTATTGATATTATTATTATACTACTTACTACTATAATTATTATTGGTAGTATTCCAGTATCCTACCATTCCCTCCATCGTTTTGTACACGAGTGACAAAACTCTATCTGTACTTTTGCCGCTACTTTGTCATTTTGACAACGCTCTGGCATTGTATTCCATGTTGTCTTGGACCCTATTATAATTGTCAGGTTGAACTGTCAACCTAGACCAGTTGTCTTCTTTTCTTTCATGTATCTTACCGTAGTCTGTTTAGCTGTCAGCACGGCTGTCTGCTGAATTGTAGACGTCTCGAACCAGTGCACACGTGAGCAACATTGAGACAGTTCTTCAGTTGACAGACATTTCAACGATTATCTTCGACCTCTTAAGAATTCGCACTTTTGTTTTGCAGATTTGATAAGGTAGTTTTCTCTAGCAGAGTTAGCGTGTCCCTTCGTAAGAAAATTTGTTGAAACTATTGGGATAACCTATAATATAATAGAAGCGTGTATCTGATTCCCGAAAACGGTCAATGAGAATTTGCGCGGATAATAATAAAGCAGATAATAGAACCAAAGGCAGAAGGTAATGGAAACCTGCAGATCAGTGCACTCGCGATTTTCGTTTCGGTATTGGATTTCAGACCAGGTCATTTAACATTTAGTTTTAGTTGTGCGGTTCACAACAAAATTCAGTAATTTATATCTCTGACCATTTATTCGTCTCTATTTGCTGCAGTCGTTTAACGTTTATCACTGATAACCTCTTATCATAATACAATGTCCCAAGGTCTCGCTTCAATCTGGCAAAATTGCTATTCACACCTCTATTACCTCCCTCGAACGAAAGAAGGGCCAACAGGATTGAATAAAAACAAATGACCTTAAAAAGAAAGGATACAGTTTGGACGGAAATATTTTTATATATCATTTATATATTTTTTATTTCATATATAGATATTTACGTTTATTCGGGCAAAACTTCTACATAACTCATTCAGAGATAAACTGTTTTTCTCGTCTCCGAATATTAACATTTCCTAATACGCTTTCACACTCTTGGGTCATTTTCATTTTCTGAATTTTTATTCCCATAACCATTTTGTAACTAAATGAAGAACAGTCATAGTGGAAATGTTAGAAAGAAAAATTTAATTTCAAATAAGTTACTGAGACAAAAGGGAAAGCATTTTAACATGTTTGTGCACTTAGTACTTTGAAATCGGCTCCTATGGATAGTAATCTCGGAATTTCAAGACACAGGATCAATAACAAATATGCAAGAAAGGCCGAAAATCATTTTTCTAATCGACTCTCAACTATTTCTATGTAGAGGCGGGGAGCTGTAGAGGTGGGGAGATGCAAAGGCGGGGATATGCAGATGCGAGGATGTTCAGAGGCGGAGATGTGCAGAAGACGGGCAGGGTGGGGTGGGGATATGCACAGAGGGGGATGTGCACAGGCGAGGAGATGTAGAGGTGGGGATGCAAAGAGCGGTTGGGGCGTAGAGCTGTCAGAGTGTGGTTGCGACAGGGAGATGGCGGGACGGGGAGCTATTGCGGGGAGGCGGGAAAGTCATAGGGCGGGCAAGGACCGAAGCGGGAACACTCGTAGTGTGAGGGACGGTTCACCACCAGGGTGTGACGCGATGGAGGTGGGGCGAGGTGGGGTAGGGCGGGGAGGGGCATGGTGAGGAAGGGCATGGCGGGGAGTGGCATGGCGGGGAGGGGTAGCACGAGGAGGGGCAGGGTCGGGGAGAGTCGGGACAGGGAGGGGCGGGGCGGGGCGGGAGGGGCACGGCGTGACGCGACCGAGGCGGAGCGTGGCGCGGCGGGGCGCGGCGCTGCGGGGCGCGGCGCGGTGGGCGTGGCGAGGGCTGCGAAGGAACGGGCGCGCGCGTGAGCGAGGGCGGAGCGGGGGCGCCGCGACGGGGCCCCATTTGTTCGACGCGGGGCGCTAATGAACGGCGGTCGCGATGGGAGATAGCGCCGAGGGAAACGAGCGGCGGCGCTCAAGGTGGAGGAGGCGGCGGCGCGGGAGACTCAGAGCGGGGACGGTTCTTGCAAATGTGTTGCTAGTTGTAGTGGCAGTGGAATTGTCCTGGTTGTTGTGGTTTGTAACTTTGGTGGTATTAAATGTGCTGGTAGTAATGTAGTGGTAGTAATGTTGTGGTAGTAATGTTGTGGTAGTAATGTTGTGGTAGTAATGTTGTGGTAATAATGTTGTGGTAATAATGTTGTGGTGGTAATGCTGTGGTAGCAATGCTGCGGTAGTGATGTGGTGATTGAAGTGGTGATGATTGTAGTGGTGGTGATTGTAGTGGTGGTGACTCTAGAGATGGTGGCGATGATTCTGACAGTGATGTCAGAAGTAAAGGCGTTTGGTGATGCTGGAGCAGTAGAGCCACGATATCAAGAATAAAAGCGTTAGTTTTCATGAAATGCCATTAAATAGTACACGAGCAAAATAAGCAAAAAGAAAAATATAAAAATAAATTAGTTTACATTGAGGAAAAAACTGAAATTATTAGGTAATAAAAGTACGTGAAGAAACATAGAAAAGAAGAAAAAAAAAGATTGGAATGACAAAACACTCAGACTTTTTTCAGAATTTTGTCGATCTCGAAATATACAAAAATCGTTGTTCTGAAATAAACCTCACAGCATAATATTTTGATATTAGAAGCTCACAAAAAAATGGCACCAAATTCTTGTAACGAGAAACAAAATACAGAAGTGACTTAGCGGACCAATAGTAAGGAATGAAACAGCGAAATCCACGGGCAAACGGGAATGTCATGGGTGTACGAACGGGACAAGGAAATGATGATCAAGCGCCTCCCGCATCCAAGGGAAAATAACACGTAGGAAGAGAAGGAGAAGCTGCCGCATGAAGCGAACCGTGATGAAAAGCAGCGCATGGAGCGCGGCGCGGAGCGGCGCGGCGTGGGGGGCGCCGTGATGAACGCAAGCAGGGATGACAGGGCGAGATTCCGTCTTTACGAGCGTCGCCGCAGATCACACGAGAGATACAGATCAAAGCGCGCGCATCGTTACGGGCGTGCTCCGGGGCGCACGGGCCAGACGCCGCGCGCACGCGGCGCTCGCAAGGGCAAGAACTCGCGCGGAGGATCCGCGCAATACATTTATTGCAAAACATGTAGAGTTTTGAATTAATTAAATTCAAATTCGACATTTTCATTTATCGTTGGCGCATAAACAAAGTGATTCGTACAAGAAGTACTTTCTGATCAATGTGAAAAAAATATATATTTGCAATACATTATAGCATACACAGGCTTTCCAGCGTGGAAAGTAATTCAAAGTCGATTAGGGAAACCTATATAATTGGGCAGAGCGGATCACATGCACAAAATTCAGTCAAGAACTCAGAAAACGGACGTTGGGAAATATTCATTCGCGAAACGAACTATTAGAGACTGGAACGGTTTGCCTGTGACAATCTTTGATCCACTTCTTCCAAACCTGAGTAAATTTAAAAATAAATTAGTTTCCTAGATGTTGATATATGTATTACAAATATGTTTAATATTATTAATTTACTTATCCATTATATAAGGTAAGTTGTATTATTATATTATTATTATTATTATTATTACTAATTATACGCATTAACGTGCAGTGAAGTGTAGTGGCGTTGTGTAGTTGATGAAAAAGAATGCGTAAGAAAGACATTACAGCTCAGTGATCAACGGTGCGGTGAAGTAGAGTATTTCGAAAGCTCGCAGGGTGAAATGTTCATGGTAATTTGTAAAGTTTGTAAATTTTGTAAAATGTTTAAGTTCTATAATGTTAAATTAGTGTATTCTGCCACCAAGTCCTCAAACTTAATTGCATAATTAGTAATAAATCTAATCTAATACGGTAAAATTTCAGTTGTAAAAGTTATACAAAAGTAATTCACAAGAAAGCCGATTTAAACAGCGCGGCTTGAGATAAAATGGTTATCCTGTGAAACGACAACAGCTCTATGAAACTATTACCAAAACGTATAGATAGTATAAACGGCTCTATGAAAATGATATTAACAATTAACGTACTTTTAAAAAGCGTAATATTTTACATGAGTCCGAGGTCATATTCAAACTATTTATAGCGGAAAACAGTAGTAAGAGAAAGATTTATAAAAATCATTGTTTATATGTTTTATTTTTAAATTGTTTGTAAATTAAAAATGCAAATTAAAAGTAATGTTAATTATCTAACATAATTAAATATTATATATAAAATAATTAATTTTCTAAAAGAATTAAAAGAAATTAAGAATATTTCCTAATGATTATCACAAACGGCATTACAATTTAAGAAGTTGTTTAAATGGATTTAAATATTTCTCCCTTCTCCTAAAATATGTTCTTAAGACTCGCCCTCTTGTGTTCGAACCAGTGTGTGGTAAGGCTCGCGAATCGTGCCAAAGGAGCCTTCAGTGTAAACGTTAGCTTTACGGCGGCCACACGCTGAAAAGATGTTAATCTCATGTTCGGGACGCATTAAATACGCTGGGACGAGAATCTTGATGAAAACCACTTTGTAACGCGTTTACGGGCTGTTCCTTTCGGCGATCTTGATTACGCGTGGTTGACGGCGAGTTATAATAGGACGTGAGTATGGGGATTTTCTAGATTCCATCTTCTGATGGTGCATTCATTTCCTGCAGGTTTAGTGACGGAGCATCCAGGTCGGGTCAATGTGATAGTGAATAGGGGACAGAGTTCATTGCAGAGATTACTTTAAATAATGCACTGATGAATAAACTCTCAACTCTTGGATAGAAATTTACGACAACCTTATAGCCAACGTTTTCCTTTTTACGGTACCTTTCGCCATCAGTAATTACATTACTACGAAATATCTCTGCTGTATGAAATCAGTGATACGATTAACTAATAAACAGTAATGCAATCCATCTTATCATTGATACCATTCACAATACTTTAAGTTTAAACCAAGAAAACAAATGGAGAAAAATCAAACTGACAATATTGACATACTCTACAATAACGTAACTGGGCGAAACACGACCTCAAGTTTTCTAGCATCTTACAATAAAAAAACAACCAATTTAAACCATAAAATTTCACAGATTGTATCAAATTATTTAAAACATAACATGAAATTGCATTAAATCGCACCAACACAACATGGACGAAAGTGTCTTGGCATTCTTATTTCAAATAATAAGTATTGCTATAAATTTCGAATATTACCACCATTCAATTGAATTTGATCCAAATTGAATACGCTTCATTCAAACAGACATAAACTTTTCAACCGTGGGACAAATTTTCAATCTTTCCCCCTAGTGAATAAGACAAAGTAATTTAAAGTAGTAATTAAAAGATCATTGACTTACATGACAAAATTGCTATCTATGTAGCCTTGTCGATACCCACGTATAATTTTCAACGAACTTTTAGAATCTAGAAATGCATATTCAAGTAAGTACTACTGGGTATCCGTTCTGGTCAGACTGATGAATGATTTGGGCTTTCCAAACTTAATTACGCAGCAACAAAATCCTAATGTAATCAGAAATAGTATTCCCTCGATTGTTGCAACAATTGTAGGTAAAATCTTTTTGGACGATACGCGTAGAATCATGAATTCATCATGCAGTACAATATATCGAGAAATTAGGGATTTGCAATCTACAGAAACTGAGAAATATCTAGCATTAGCTCTTTCCACTTCCATTTCTAGAGTAGTCGCTCAAATCAGGATGTTCAGTGACAAAGAAATCAATATCAATTGTAAGTGGCACAAAATACACTCAGATTCAATCTGGTCACTATGTAATATGAAAACTGATGAAAATCTGAAACATATATTTTATACCAGTGCCCAATACACAAAGGGCTTTGAGAACTATACCAAACTTATGTATTATCTTTTCCAAATTGTCTCATGAAACTAAACTCTGAAAGATCTAAAACTCTGTACAATGTTATTTCATCAATTCTGAAATTACGAGCATATATTATCAATGAATAGTTGAAGCTAAATTCAAAAGGGCTCCCTTGACGCAGGTTCTGTAAATATTTGTATACTATATTGTCTTAATTATTTTGTATTTTATGTCATTGTATTATTTTGTTATTGTGTTACCGTATTATATATATATATATATATATATATATATATATATATATATATATTTCTAGTGTTGTTTATATTGTATCTTGTACTAACTACTTTATGATATTACAGATTATTTGTAATGAATTGTTTTCCGATAGAGCTGTGATTATACACAGCAATTTGTAATAGGTTAACCCTGCAAAAGAAATAAAACTGAATTGAATAAACTAACAACTCGTAAAAGCTGCATTTGACCGAAGAGATACATATCTTAAATCAATGATAACTGAAAAGATCATTTCCAAAATAATACATCTCTACTTTTGTTTGTTTTCATGTTTTACATGTTAATTTTTTGTTAATAATGTTCACTACCTTGCTACCTAATATTGTGTTCGAAAATTGCGTTTATCCTTTGTTATCCTTTGTACCTGAAAACCGCTAAATTCTATCTTGAACTATAAAGTTGAATGTGAATACTCCCCCCCCGTAAAAATTGTCTGATTGAAATACAGTTTGTTTGATTGGTTAATGATTCCAGGCACGTTAATAGATAAGGACATTAGTAAGTGTATTGCATGTTTTATCACGGGAGGTGGCGGTGGTCTTTCCCCGCTGGATAGCGAGATTCGGCGCCTACCTACACGTTGACTTGGGTTTCCCCAAACAGGTATCTCCCACCAGCGGAGCACCACTCCAGCCAGGACAAACTCAAAGTTCCCGACTAGTTTCCTAACATGTATGGAAGTGTAGGAGTATGTATGTAATGAGTAAAAATAGGAAAAGCAAGAGGAAGGATAAGTCCGTGTCCCCTTTCTTAGGGTACAGCTCCGGCATTTGCGTGTTGATCAGAGAAACCACGGAAAACTACCGATCAGAACAGCCGGCCGCCAGAATTCTCCTCTAGACACAGGCAGAATTTGAACCAGCTAGGCAAACAATTAGGCAGTGTCGGAAAGGTATTCAATTTGCTACATTAAATCGAGACGACTTACTGAAATATAAACAAACAAATGTAATAATATACTCGAAGATACGAACAGGCACAAAAAATTAATAAAAAAACTGAAAAAATCACACGTAGATACACATATAAAACACTACATTGCAGTGGCTGAATTGATAAAATCTAATAACTGTCGTACACGGTCGTCGAATATCATACGAAAAAGCCGGCGAACAGTCTGCTAGTCTTGCGAGTTATGAAATGACGAGAAGGAGCTCGTGCATCAGACGGGGACTTCATAAAGAAGCAACGAGGTGAAGAGAGCGGCGCGGCGCGGCCCACATCGATCTCCAGCGTCGAGAGGCCGCGGCGCAGCGAAGACCGAGGCAGCGGCCGAGGTGGGGCGGAGACGAAGAAAGTGAGAACGGTGGAGGAGATAAAAGTTCAAGTAAAAAGGCAGCGGAGTTGACGAAGAATGCACAGTGAAAATAATTGTCAATGATATCCACGGACGCGACAGCGTAGTGGTCGGGAGCAACGTGAACTACAAGTTTATTGCACTAAATTGAGAGAAATGAACTAGATTGCAATAATCGCAGAGGTCGAGGACAGATGAAACTATGAGAAAGGAAATGGGAAGGTGATGGTGAAGTAAACGTGAAAATGAAGCGGACGGTGAACGTGAAGGTGGAAGGCAAAGGAAATGGTTGAGGGCGGAGAGGAAGGCAAAATTAGAGAAAGAGATGAACATGATCGCAATGATGAAAATGGAAGTGGAGGTAGAGGTGAAGGGAAAAATGGAGAGGGAGGAGGATGTGTGGGTGGATATAGGAGTAGATGTGAAAGAGAGGTCTGACTATGAGAGGCAGTTGGAGAAGGGGGATGGGAGAAACAAAGACAAAGGCGAATAACAAAGATAAGGGCGAGAGGGAAGACGGAGGTGAAGGGAACGAGGAAGAAGAAGAAGCAAGAACGTAGAAAGTGAAGGTTGGAATGGAGGCTGAAGATAGAATTGATGATGGAACTGAAGGCGCAGCGGAGATGAAAAAAAGGTGCAAGGCGGAGCATGAAGCGAGGGTATTAGCAGAACTGAAAGTAGGGGTTGGGAGGAAAGATGGCGGTAGAGACGAAGGCGGAGACTGATATAGAAGTGGAAGTGATGGCGAAGCGGGAGGCAGAGCGGGTGCTGGAAGTGACGGCGGAGGCGGGACGAGGGCAGCGAGGGGCCTGGGAGAACGCGTGCCCCTCCCAGCGACTGACGCTCAGAGCGTGCAAACACGGCGCTCCTGCAGGGGAAGCCCTTCTGCTCTCCTCGTCTGCAGCCTTGCTTTCTCATCAGCAGCAGACGCCGCCACAGAGAGCATTTGGAGTCAATCATCTCACACAATTTCTTTATTTGTCCCGATTTTTAAAAACATATTATATTCTGCCACTTATATTAACGTATTATTGTATTGCAATCTGTGGAAAAAATATTCATTAAAATGTCCCAAAATCGTGGACCATATTCGAGACCAAACTCGAGACCGAACTCGAAACCGAACCCGAGACCGAACCCGAGTCCGAACCCGAGACCGAACCCGAGACCGAACCCGGGACCGAACCCGAGACCGAACCCGAGGCCGAACCCGAGTCCGAACCCGAGACCGAACCCGAGACCGAACCCGAGACCGAACCCGAGACCGAACCCGAGACCGAACCCGACACCGAACCCGATACCGAACCCGAGACCGAACCCGAGACCGAACTCGAAGGCCAAACCGAACTCGAAACACAAATTCTTCAAAAGAGTGGATCTCTGCTAACCCACGTCTCGTTTTCAGCAATACAGAATCTCTTCTGTCAGTGAGCAGTGTTGTACGTGTTCTCGATTCCGCGTGGCAGATTTCATCTCGTTTTCTCTGCCGCTCCGCTCGCTCGCTCGGAAGAGCTACAGCGAGGCCCTCACGAAATATTCAGCCGCGTAGAGGAGGTAACCGAATCTGCAAATCCCCTTCTAGACGGAGGTTTAGGATACCATCAATGAGTAACACCAGTAGAGCAAGAGATGAAACTGAGAAATTCTAGACATCTAAAGAACACGAGTACTTGGGTTACAGCTTTCTAGGTTTTTGCAAGCAATAAAATGTAATACAGTATGACCTGAATAATTCAAATGAGATGGATTATTACTAACGAGATTGGAACTTTCATCCTGGGAGCAACTAATAGAAATTAAATTGTTTCTTTCATCGAACCTGCATTGAAGCCTGAAGAAACATATTTTTGTCAATAGATTAGAAATAACAATTTCAGAAGAAATTGCACACATTTTGAAGACAGGTGTAACGATCAACACTATAGTCATTGACATAAAATACTGGGAGTGAAAATAAAAGAAAGAAAACAATTAAGAAGCTCCATTCTCAACATCTACCAACAGCGCGCTGTAACTTTCGCAAGTCAAGGAGAACCGATTCTCGAGTAATACATTATTTGGTCAAAAGACCGGTTTGCAGAAGCAACTTGCAAGTGTCACTGCGCTCAACCTTCCGTTTTCGGGTGGGTCTGGGCTATTAGGACGCACAAGTTTGTTCGCAAAAACTGAGCGAAATTAGTTTTCTGGGACAAGGCAAACTTATTGCTAGGTCATAAGTAGCAACAGAGGTCATAACCATAAATATAAAACCGTAAATATAAAAGTAAGGGTAATTACATAAAATACTTTTAAATAAGAAAACAAACTATAAAAATGGATTATTACATTGCATTGTAAGTAAAGGATATGTAATCAAGAAATTGTTGCGTAGTTCCCAGAATTATCAATTACTTATAAAAGTTGAGAAAATTAAACACTACATTATGAAGTTCTCAAGTTTTAAATTAATTAATTTGTAAGCTGTGTAATAATATTATCTCCATACACAATACGTTAGAAAACTAGTTTTGCCCATTTATTAAGAAATCATCAGCGCACATCCTATAAATGTGGTCCTGCTGAATAGGGATTACACAATAGACCTGCACCTGACAGATTTAAGATGAAAAATATAGGTTTGCCGGTTATATCATCCAAAAGAGATTGCCACTCTTTTGGGTGATGACTTTAATAAGTCGGTTATAACTCGGAAACGATGCGTTCTATGTTCTTAAAACCAAGTTTTTGTGTCCCCAAAAGGGCATGCGTTTGGGGGACGGGTGGGGGACACGTGGGGGAAAGAAGGGGAAATAGCGAGGGACCCATTAGGGAAACGGTGGAAGATAGGTAAAGAAATAAAGGGGAGCTAATGAGGGACAAGTGGAGCCACATGCAGGTCAGGTGAGATCCAAACTATGTTTCTTAAGCAGTACTAAAGGAAATCAGACGTTATAAACTTTCTTTTACATTTTTGGAGATTTAGTTCTCTTGAGTGCCACCATTCCATGAGATTTGTTGTCATAAACGCGCCGAAAGTCGAAATCTATGTAAAATTAAATTTATGGAAACAAAATTCTTAATTAAATTAAAGGGACGATTTAATTTTCTGCGCAATTTAATCTCAACACTTAACACAATTAGGACGGTTTCTTCTTCACAATACCTGGTCTTTAATGTTGTAACACACCAGGAAGCTGATCGTTAGGTTCTACTGTGACAATTTTAAGTTTCAAAACAATTATTTACAAAGGGCGCAGTTTTTCCTACAGGGACAGCTAGTATTATTTATACTATAATTAATATATAAAAATACATTTTCCCATAAAATATACAGCTCCGAACGTGGCAGAAACAGAATTTGTCAACATTTATAGAAAGATAGTGATTTTTTAAATAGCATATCTGAAATTTAAAAACAGCAAATTTAAAAGTGGCATTTCAGGATTTGAGGTATAATGACAATGATATGCAATGGACACATCTATTCTTATCTTAATATCTTCATAAAGTTTAGAAGCACCACGTGAGAAATGACGAAAATGGTGATTTAAACCAGAGATCTTTTGGATTACATTCACGTAATCTTACGTTTAATCCGCATTTAATCTTCAAGGTTCCTTCTAGAATCATAAATTTCAGGCCATGCAGAGTTCTTTACGTAATACGATGATAACGCTGAGTAACCAAAAGTATGCACTTCAAAGTGATTAATAAAGATGTACAACATAATGTGCTATACTGATAGAGTATATAAAGAATGATACATTACTGTCAATTTGGGATAATTAATTAGCATATTGTTAACATAAATTCACTGTGAATTAATATTTAAAAGTTTTCTGTAACAAGTTTTCATCGTTCTACACTGTAGATACATCTCAAAATCAGTAATACGTTTGCAAAGGGCGAAAATGACTGAAATGCCCACCAACATTATCTAATTTCCAGATCTAAGAATAATCAACAAACGCAATGTTTGCTTTGATTCATTGTATTAATACACTAAAAACATATTTTTAACAGTAACTAATATATAAACCTGTTAGAATAATAAGAGCATAATGATAAATAATTGGCAGTAAGTGTAGAAAATATTGAAACACAATGTTCCGCATATCTAATGGATTCAAAACCAGCTTTACAATTGATATATTTGATGAAATTATTTTTCAAATGGACTGAAAGCATTATGTCCTAGATAAAGCCACACGATATCACCAATAGAAGGTTAATATTGTGTGGTTAGTTATGAGACTATCAGAAAATAGTCAAATTGCTTTTTTCTCATAGGAAGTTGTTATTGAAAATACCGATAATGAGAAGGGAATAATCACCAAATATATGTCATCCAAAGAAAATGTATTGAATGAAAAACAATACGTGAATAATTAGTTCACACTAATTATATCCCTATAATCTATAATTATTATTTCCGGTAAATGCTCCATACTACCCGTGAACAGTGGTTAGTGAAACCGAGGTTGTTAAGTGGATATAATATAGTTTACCGAAGCTAATTATACACGGGTGAACGGTCTCTACGGATGAATGAGGTTAAAGCATATTTCTCTGTGACGTCTACTGTTCACGGCAGGCTACACACACGCACACATTCTCCTCCTCATATGCACAAACACAATCAGACGCACACTTGCATTTAGACAGACACACACTCACGTAAGCACGCTCATGCAGATGTAATAGCGTATCTTATATATTCATTACACTGTCGATTCAATGGTCGTTTTGAATTCCAACTGGAGTGCACGCGGCAATTTGGAAGCATAGATATTACTCCCATCTACAAAATCATTCCAAATACTTGCAGTGCGCATATGAACCCAGCATATTCCTACGTAATACAATGCAGTCTCGTATAGTGCACCGGATGCACCTTTGCCCTATATCACCGAGCGCGTCGTACAGAAGAAGCAACAAAACGAGCGAGCGGTTACGCACCTCGCCTCGCACGAGCGCCAACAACTTGCAAAGGCGCCGCCTCCACCTGCGCCGCCGCCGCCGCCGCCGCCGCCACGCCCGCTCTCGCACCGCCGCCAGCTCCGCGACCAGCCACGACCGACGCCGCACGCGCCTCGTACAACTCGCGGCCGCGATGTCAACGGCGGCGGCGGCGACGGCGGCAGGGCCGGCGCTCCGGGGGAGCAGGCGAGGACGGAGGTGTGGGAAGGCGCTGGAGAGGGTGCTGACGAGGCGGTGGGGGGAGTGACGGTTGAGTCACGGTAGAGTGATGGTTGAGGCGGTGACGCAGATGAAAGAGGGGATGATGGTGAGGACGGAGGTGTGGGAAGGCGCTGGAGAGGGTGCTGACGAGGCGGTGGGGGGAGTGACGGTTGAGTCATCGTAGAGTGATGGTTGAGGCGGTGACGCAGGTGAAAGAGGGGATGATGGTGAGGACGGAGGTGTGGGAAGGTGCTGGAGAGGGTGTTGCCAATGCGGTGATGGGATGGCAACGTGTGATGGAAGTCGTGACAGCGATGGTGACAATGGAAGTGATGATGCAGATGGCGAGGTCGAGGATGTGCGAAGGGCCTGAGAGGGTGCTGACGAGGCGGTGGTGGGGTGGTGATTGTTGAGGCGGTGACGCAAGTGAAACAGGGAATGATGGGGAGGTCGGAGGTGTAGGAAGGCGCTGAAGAGGGTGCTGACGAGGCGGTGGTGGGAGTGGTCACGGTTGAGGCGGTGAAGCAGGTGAAACAGGGAATGATGGCGAGGTTGGAGGATTGGGAAGGTGCTGGAGAGGGTGTTGCCAATGCGGTGGTGGGAGTGGCGAAGGCGATGATGACGGTGGAGGTGGTGACCATCACAGACAATGAAGGCGAGCTACATGATGTGCGAAATTGCTGGAGAGGGTGCTGCCAACGCGGTGGTGGGAGCGGAGACGGCGGTGGTGATGCAGGTGGCACAGGGAATGAAAGTGGCGGAGGTTCACAAAGATATGATGGTGGATGTGGTGAAAGATGAGGCGGTATCGGAGTCAGTAATGGTGGCAGAGGCAGCGAGGTTACCAGCAGGGTATCTGATATTGGTTTTGTTGCTTTTGTTACTGATAGAGATGTTGATGATGTTGAATGTGCTGGTGGTGTTGAAAGTGCTGCTTGAGTTGAACGTATTGAATGTTTTGGTCGAATTGGAAATGTTGGTCGAATTGGAAGTGTTGGTTGAATTGGAAGTGTTGGTTGAATTGGAAGTGTTGGTCGAATTGAAAGCGTTGGACGAGTTGAAAGTGTTGGACGAATTGAAAATGTTAAACGAATTGAAAAAGTTGGACGAATTGAAAGTGTTTGACAAATGGAAAGTGTTAGACGAATTGAAACTCTTGGAGAAATTGATAGCTTTGGGCTAGTTGAAAGTATTAGGGCTTTTTGGTGATGTTGCAGATGGTGAAGTTGTTGGTGTTGGAAGTGTTGGTAATAGTAGTGGTGATAATGGTGGCGATGGTGATTGTGTTGGAGGTGATGATGGCGGGTCGGTGGAATGGGCGATGATTATAATTATAGATGAGATATGCTTATAGAGGAGATATGATCATAGATAAGGTTACGGGTAGTGGCGATATTGGTGTCACTGGAACGAGCGGGGAGGGGCAGGACCTAGAGACGCCGGGAACATCAGACCTTGTTAATGAGCGCCTACGTCTAGTAGTCGCAGTCCAACCCATCTGTGCTAGCTCTTTCTCGGCGGCGTGACTGGCGACGGAGGCAACTCGTGCAGCGGTGGCGGCGCAAGGTGTGGCGTGAGGGGCCGAGGGGAGGGGGGCGGCGCCCAGAGCAAGCGGGCTAATCAGGCGGCGCACGCCGTGAAACAAAAGACGAGCGCTCGCGCCGCGCCGTAGGCTGGCAGGCGCGTGGTGGCGCTGACGATGCTGTGTAACAGCCCATTGTATGCTTAACGATGGCTGCGGCGGCGGCGGCGCCGGCGGTGTATGCTGCGGCTCGGACGTACAACGCCGGGGAGTCTGCCACGATGTATCCGATAGTGAATATATCGATGTCGATGAGGACGTGATGGTAGAATGAGAGAAGTCGGGTTGCGGTGATAATTATGATGGTAATTTTGATAATGTTGGTAGAGCTTGGTTGGGAGCTGGAAAAGTTTTGTGAAGTGTGGTAAGAAGTTTGATGTAATGAATAATCGTGTTAGATGTAAAGAGACATAGTGATAAACAATATTGATAACGATGATGGCGAAAGCATTGTAGATAGTGTAGAAACCTGAGAATCGATGAGAATTTCTAATTGTGGAAGTGTGCGGACGTTACTTTGGGATGAAAAATGAATAATTATGATAATGTGGCGGTGTATTTGTACGTGTGAAGTAAGTTGTCATTGGTAGTGGATATGGAAGCAGGACCAACATGGCGCTAGTGGTGATTTTCGGAAACATCAACTTTTGTTCCTACGATCATTACCGCGAATTTTGTCGTGACTGAACATACGTATAAATTAAAGATATTCACATTAAGAATTAGGGAGGTGGTCAGCATCAATTTGTTTTATGTATTAATGTTCGCAGCAGACATTAAGTGTTTACGGTCTGAATTTTAAGCACCCAGAATGCGCTCATAAAAGTTCTAGAACGCTATCTTCCTTAATTTAGGTAAAATACCGAAGAGTTACTTTATTGTTTTCAAAGCGAAATGCAATACCTAGTTGACACTACTAAAACTCTTACTTTCCACTGTTCACTGCATAACCCACTAAGTCATAATAATATATGTGAGGTAACCCTTCCTATTATCTGTGGTCATATATTCAAAATGACATTAGGTTGCCCTTTACTACGCTATGGTTGCGCCGCAACATGGTTTACCGTTCTACAACATGTATTTCCCTAAAAAATTACGTAACCTCTTGCCACAAGAATATCGTGGTGTATGTTGCATATCAAATAGCGTATCTCCTGAAATATTCGGTATTATGCGTTGCTCGTCAACAATGAATGCAACTGATACATTAATTACTCTTGTAGGTATGTGATACTTTGAGCACATTAAATACATTTTTTAACACGGCATAAACGGGAGATACGTTTTAACTGCAAGTCTATAAGAGCATTTAACTTATTTTACTCAAAATTTATCAGAATCGGGAGACAGTAATATGGTAGACTCGCGCTAAATCGGCGCTTTAATCGGATTAGAATGAACCAATTTAGCCGAATCATCTAATTACTGGAGGATATCCAAAAATGGAAAACAAACATAAAACTCAAAACAAGGTACTGAATAAGGGCATATTCAGTGACTTGACTCGAAAATCGAGCGCACAATATCGTCATATTACTGTACACAAAACCAATTACGAAACAAGAAAATATTACACGTGATAAGCTATAAGACATGTTTTGTTTTATTTTGCCTAGAGAAATTATTTAGCTGAGAGCCTGTTTTCGAACGCGGCACTGCACTTTTGAAATAACTATCCCTTTAAGTCACTTTCGGTGATGTCGCCACACACTGTGCATTGTTCTTTGTCACAGCAATCTCTCACTCTGACCATCCGATTACTGGACCATAATCCGGCGGTGTGAGTGGTGGACTGGCTGTCTGTATGGCCGGATAATGAAGAGGTCAACCGATCTACGGTATACCTCAATTGCATTCCATAAATTTACTTTTAAGTATTTGGAACCCTTGTCTAGAAAGGTGCTGATGAATTGGTTTATGAATGATATTCATTCCTATAAACTGGTCTAGCAATAACGAGGAAGCGTTAGCGATGATCCTTAGAATAACATGAGGAACTATCAGTGCTACAACAGCGTGTACTATTTCGCATTGGAAAATGGTTATATAGAATTATACCATCCCGAATTCTGTTCTTATTATCAAACATCAGCCATCACTTGTATATCTCATTACCTCCCATCAGGTGCAAAACCTAACCTTGCCAATGCTAATTTATCTTCACAAATTCGACAAACCGTTCGATACTGTCAGAAACATCGCCCCAAAATTAGAAGTAATTGTGAGAATTTTCAACTACCCTGTTGAAAGGCGCGGCGCAGTCATTGACGTATTGCATCATACCTCGTGTCTCTCTTTAGAAAAACATGCGCGGGAAATTCGAATTCATTCGAGTCATTTTCTGCAATTTTTGAAGATACAGAGTTTACCGAAAATGGAACCTGCACTACATTTATGAATGTACATTGATTTATTCAAAGAAAAAGTTAGAAAAGAATTGGGAGCCGTGTTTGAGAAAATAATTGTTTAAACATTGCCTACATTTTTCGCAATATTACACGAAAACTATATTTTCGAAAAATTGGAGGGCTTAGACGCGAGTGAGGGCAAGCACGAGGGCGATTGCGTGGGTGAGAGCGAAAGCGTGGATGAGGGCGTGGACGAGGGCGAGGGCGGTGGCAAGGGCGAGGGGAAAGGTAAGAGGGAGTGCGTGAATGAGGGTGAGGGCAAGAACGAGGGCGAGGTTGAGGGCGAAGGCGTTAGAGAAGGCGAGGGCGAGGGCGAGGGCGAGGGCGAGGGCGAGGGCGAGGGGCGAGGGCGAGGGCGAGGCTGAGAGCGAGGGCGAGAGCGCGAGGGGGGGGTGAGACTGAGGGCGGGAGTGAGGGCGAGAGCTTTGGCACGGGCGAGTTCGTGGTCGAGGGTGAGAGGAATGGCGAGAGCGTGGTCGAGGGCAAGACGATGGCGAGGGTAAGACTGAGGGCGCGGGCGAGTGCGAGTGCGAGAGCGGAGGAGTAGACGAGGCGAAGGCGCTGACGCGTGCGGCGGCGGGGTGGGCGGGGTGCGGGGGCTGACGTCGGTGGTCGGCGCCGCGCCGTGTTCGTTGCGTAATCTAATGAATCGCTCGCGGCGGCGTGGGCGGCGGGGCGCCGTATGTGCGCGGCGTGCCAGCCGCATAACTTGTTTGCCAACAAGCGACCCTCCCCGATAACGACACTCGCCCGCCCGCCCGCCCCCCCCCCCGTGTCGCCAGCCCCGCCCGCCCCGCCCGCCGACACCGCCCGCGATGTGGAGAGGAAGCTGCGAAGCACTCGTCGTTCACGAGGGATCTCTTCTACTGAGGGTAAGCGGGTCAAACCCCGTCACCCTCAGAAGAGCTCTCAATCATCTCCGTCATTAATTCGCATGTACGTTTGAGTCACAGAGTAGAAATTGTCTTTCGAAAATCCACTCCATGTATTTTTATGTATCACGTTTGAAAATCCATTCCTTGCATCACACTAATCCATTCATCTCACATGAAACTTTCATAAATTTTACGCTCTGATTAACCAATTTTATTTTATTCACAAACCATAAATATTGCTTTAAAATATTTTGTGGGCGTATCATAAACAACAATTCTGTAGTTTTACCGCGTAGAGAAAGCCCTGAGAGCAGGCTTTGTCTCAAGAGATGAAGCGGTAACTTGCCCCACAACTCTCCGCACTACCGCCAGTGAACCAATTGGTAAGAGGGTGCGAGAACTACGCTACAGTGCTGCAATGTAACTGGCACCCTACGCGTGTGAGAGGATCGTGCTGAAATAAGGTGATTTGCAACCGATGCCGATACTGCGATACGCACTACTATACCACGTTGAATAGCGGAGAAAATGTCGACGAAAAGCATTCAATGATTACGGAGACGGTGTGACTGTCAATCGGAATTTTAGTGGATGCGCAGTGAGAGTTTTTTCTACCACGTGATTTGTCTGTAGTACTCTTGCTGCAGAAAAATGAACAGATCAATTCTCGAATTGAAAAAAATAACCTGAGGCCAAGATTTTGATTCACCAAAAGCTGTTATTTATTTAAAAAAAAACTCTTTGAAACGAATAACAATCGTAAGGGATGCAAAGAATATCAATATGATATAAAGAAAAAAGGAAATGTAATAATTAAGGAGATGAAACAAATAAGGAAATATTTTTGTCTGAGAATTTTCAAGTTGGAGATAAGTACCAATTGTAGCACCAGAATGATGTGTGCGCAAGTATTGAGAAAAATACAGACACAATCAGCAAAGGAAGAAATACATTCAAAGGATATCTTTGCACGATGCATATTGATTATTTAGAAGACTCTCCTAGTATTTCCAAAAGCTTGAAATGATCAATTTCAAGACAAAGAAAGTGAAAGAGACTTGGAG
The DNA here is from genome assembly GCA_031308135.1 of Acheta domesticus. Lineage (NCBI taxonomy): Eukaryota > Metazoa > Arthropoda > Insecta > Orthoptera > Gryllidae > Acheta > Acheta domesticus. Next base: position 39,892,081 of record JAHLJT010008756.1, on the reverse strand, counting down.
AAACTCGAAAGTACTTTGAGAAACTCGAAAGTACTTCATACGTTAGAGTAATTTATTCATTGACGACCAAGCTTCGAAATGTTCTTGTCACTAAAGTAGATCCCAAGAAGGGAGAGGCATTGTGAACTGAGGAGAGAAAAGAAAAAAGTCCTAGCGGGAATAAAGGACACGAGAACACGATAAAATAAGCGGACAGTTGAAAAAAAAACCTTCAGTCTACAGTAAATCATTCGAAACGATTTAGGTGATAAAACTAAGGTATCACCTGAGATCAATCATTAAATTTTCATTGTTTTTCGTAATATTATTTAGGAAATCGAGATTGCTTTATTTGATCATATGATGCTCACGAAAAACTTAAAGCACTAATTGTAATATCCTGACAATCTTATGAATATCATGCTCAACATTTGCAAAAAGGGAAAATATTCATGGCCAAAATCTCCCGTCCACTATCAAAGGATCTGATTACGTCACAATGTCTAAAACACGTGTTGAACCTGATTCTTTAGAAATTGAATAAACACATGCGAACAAAGGAAGGTACACATAATTGAGACGAAAGGGAAATCAACGCGCCATCTATTGAATTCAGCGCCATTATGCTTCAACTCCGTGTATCGCCCTGCAACAACAGGCCTGTTCGTGCGAATTTGGGTGACGCACAACAAGCGACAATCCGGCGTAAGCGTGGGCCAGGCGGGTGGGAATTATCGACGGACTCTTGTGACGCAACGGGGCCTAATGACGCGGTTCCTCTGCGCGGATTCCGCCGCCGCCGCCGCTGCTAACGCAACCGCGCGCCGCCGCCGCCGCCGCCGCCGCCGCCGCCACCGCCGCCGCCTCCGCGGGGTGTGAGAGTCTGGGCGGAGCAGACACCTGCTCCTGATGGCGGGACGCTATCGCGGTGGGCGGCGCCTACTGTCTCCGGGGCGGCGGGAGGGTGAGAGGGCGGAGGGAGAGGTGGAGGTTGGGGTTGTGGCGGAGGCGAAGGCCTATGCAAGATGAGTTGCGGGGGCGTGGGAGGAGGCGAGTGGTGGGAAGGGGGGGGGAGGAGTGGGTGCAGACAGAGGCCATGCTGGTGGAGGTAGAGGGGGTGGGGTTTGATGCAGTTGAGGAAGAAAAGGCGGAGGCTGAAGTGGAGGTGGAGATACAGGCGGTGGTGGTACCGGTAGTGGTAATATTTGTGGTGGTTTTCGGTTGTTGGGTTGTTGTTGTTGTTATTGTTGCTGTTGTTGATGGTGGTGGTATTGGTAGTGGCACTGATAGAGGTACTGGCAGTGGTACTGGTAGGGATACAGGTAGGGGCACTGATAAGGGTACTGGTAGGAGTACTGGTAGAGGTAGTGGTAGAGGTAATGGTGGTGGTGGTGTTGGGTTGTTTTTGGTGGTGGTGGTGGTGGTGTAGGTCGAGGACGTGGTGGCTAAAGCAGTTCTAGTGCCGAAAGCGTTTGGGACGGCGGTGGTCGGGAGAGGCAGAGGCGGTGGCGGACGCGGTGCGGAGGCTGTGATGATGAAAGAGGTGGAGGCAGAGTCAACTGGAGCGGTGGGTGAGTTTCATGACGGCGACGAAAGGGAAAGAAAGACAGTGATAGGGGCTGTAAAATAGAAGTGACGGTGTAGGAGAAGGTGGGTGGGAAATTGGCAATGGCAGAGGCAATGGCAGAGGCGATGGCAGAGGCGATGGTAGAGGCGATGGCAGAGGCGATGGCAGAGGCGATGGCAGAGGCAATGGCAGAGGCAATGGCATAGGTAACGGCAGAGGCTGTGGCAGAGGCGGTGGAAGACGCGTTGGAATAGGCGGTGGCAGCTTAAGGGGCGGAGTAGAAGCGAGGGCAGGGGTGAAGATGGTTGCGGATGCTGCAGCTGACAGGGAGGAGGAGTCGTTGAAGGAGATGGGAGAACCGGGGACAAGGGGGAGGAGGAGAAAGCGGCGGATACTGCGTTGGGGCGCTGGCGGGGTCGGGGGCAGCGACGAGTTCGGAGGCGACATGACAAACGCAAGGCCATTTCGCTGTCGCAGCGTGGGTCTGAATTTGCCATCGCACGCAGATGCGACGCCTGCAGGTGGGCTGGAGTGTTTCGGCGTCGTCGTGTGCTGGAGTGCACCCTCCACCAGAACTGTTTGACGTTTGCCAATATTTTCTACTCACATAATATAATGGGAAAAATCCTTCTGAAATTAAAATTCATCGATCGTTTTCTTCTTCACCCTACGAACGTCCATCAACTGATGAGACTTTCGCATTGGCTGTTGCTTGGAGTAATCATTTCAGACACGCAAACAAAATCTTCGTATAATTCAATTATAAAAGCGTTCACACTATCAGCAAATTGTTGACCTAAAGTAGAGTAGCTTATTTATCCGTCAAAAACTCGTAAAATAAACTGAATAATAACGGAATTTATAATAGTAAAAAGAAATTTGCCGTTAAGAAATTTAATATTCAACGTTTCGAAAAAAATCAACAAGATCATGAAATTTATCATAACAAACCCCATTATTTTCATGATACACTTGTTGGTAAACGTGTCTCATATGAGCTGTGCTTTGCTAAAAGTCATAATATTTATAACATTATTTTATACCCCTGATTAACTCCTCCAGAAGTTTTTCAATGAGTTTCATGTAAAAACCTTTTTTGGAGCAATTAAAATACAAATATTGTGTTTCGTTGCATTTTAATATTTTGTCCACGGCACAAGTCTCATCTTATCAGAGTTGGAGTCAAATTCTAGTTTACGAATTTGTGCCGGGTAGGTTACACTAGAAGGGTTTGAGCACCAATTAAAAATATTCAAAAGTATTCTAATAATCCATATTATCAGTTATATCGACACCATCCTGTGACATTTCCAAGCACGAATAATCAATTATAATTAAATGAAAATTATAATGTACTTGAAATATTTACAATGCGTATACAAAGTGGATATGTGCAATGCGGATGCAATATTTGCATCATAACATTTAATTACAATATTCGATTAGTTTAATTACTATACTTCGTCTTCGTTGAATAATTTATCTATCTCGTCGAGATATTAGCGAACATTATTCTAAATTTAGTCAATTAATTTGTAAAGAACTACAATAGATATTTTAGATTTTATTTCAATATTTTCTAACATTTAATCGCTTTTTGCCTCACCACTTTCTTGATATGTATGTAGAAGCTTAAGTTTGATCACAGAAGCAAAGCTAGCAGCTAAGTAAATTACGCCTTTTACGAAGAACAACACAAAGTCCCTGTCTCAACAAAACGAGCGAGAATTTGCACCCAACGGAGAGAGTTGGCTGTTTTCTTCGTAATACAATCCTAGAGGTCTAATAACAGCCTGAAATATTTTTTAAAAAATATCCTACTCTGAATATTAATGAAGCTTCTCTTGCCCCCAATGATGAACAAAGTTCACAAAGAAAAAAGTAACAGTTTAGAGGCATTTACTAAGTGCTTCTTAACAGTCGCGAAAATAATTTACTTGCTAAATAACGTATTTTCTGGTATAGGTCAAAGAACTAGAGAGAGAGAAGGGGGAGATAAGAGAGGAAGAGAGAAAGAAAAATAATGGAGTGAAAAAGAAGTAGACAGTGAGAGAGCGATGTAGACAGTGAGAGAGCGAAGTAGACAGAGTGAGAGAGAAAAGTAAAATGGGTGGGAGAACGAAGTACAAAAAGTGAAAGGAAGTAGAAAGAGTGAGAGAGAGAAGAATGTGAAAGGAAAGAATGGAGTGAGAAAGTGACAGAGAGAGAGGGGGTGTAAATAGAGGTATAGAAAAGTGGAGGTAGAGACAGAAATAGAAACAGAAAGAGGAAGAGGTGCGTAGCAAATCAGCTTCCAGGAAACAAATTGTCTTTCCTGTATAGGCACACAAAAGCAGTGAAGATGTGTGTGTGTGCGAGTGTGTGTGCGTGTGAGTGTGTGTGTGAGCGTGTGTGTGTGAGTGTGTGTGAGTGTGTGTGTGAGTGTGTGTGAGTGTGTGTGTGTGAGTGTGTGTGTGAGTGAGTGTGTGTGTGAGTGAGTGTGTGTGTGAGTGAGTGTGTGTGTGTGAGTGTGTGTGTGTGTGTGTGTGAGTGTGTGTGTGTGTGTGAGTGTGTGTGTGTGAGAGTGTGTGTGAGTGTGTGTGTGTGAGATAGAGAGAGAATCAAAGAGAGGCAAAGAGATACGGGTAGATAAAATCGCGGAGAATAGTATAGACAGATGAGAAGAAAGAGAGGAGACGATTTATATCACATATGAGAGAAAGAGAAAGGTACTGCGAGGCAAGAGAAAGGGAGAGAAGAAACGAGAAGGAGAGAGGGGGGTGAGATAAAGAGGGACCAAAAGGGAGAGAAAGATAGAAATCGGCAAAAGACGGGAGACAGAGAGAGAGAACTCCCCAACGTACGCGAAGTGGCCCAGAGGAGCGAGGTTGATGTTCCGGGGCGGAGGGCGCGGCGCGGAGGTCGAAGAGATGGACTCTTCTGTGTAATTAGCTGGTGAGCGGCCGTCGCGGGAGGGGTTGTGAGGGAGGGGGAGGCGCAAGTTGCGGATTTGATTAGCGCTCCGGATGAGCCGGCGGCGCGCGGACGTCCGCTGGTGCCGCGGCGGAAGGAGCGTCGGGCGGCGAGGGGTGAGTGAGCGATGGAGCGATGGGGAGAGGGGAAGAGGAGGCGATGGGTCAGGGGCGCGGGCGAGAGGCGTGGAGGCGGCGAGGGGCGAGGAGGGGAAAGGAGGGGCGAGGAGGGGCGAGGAGAGGCGAGGAGGGGCGAGGAGGGGCGAGGAGGGGCGAGGAGGGGCGAAGAGGGGCGAAGAGGGGTGAAGAGGGGTTAGGAGGGGTGAGGAGGGGCGAGGAGGGTTCGAAGGGCGAGGAGGAGGCGAGGGGCGAGGAGATGGCGAGGGGCGAGGAGATGGCGAGGGGCGAGGAGATGGCGAGGGGCGAGGAGATGGCGAGGGGCGAGGAGATGGCGAGGGGCGAGGAGGGGTCGGGTATCGGTTGGCGAGGGGGTGAGGGGGCAAGGGGGGCAAGGGGGCGAGGGGTGAGAGTGAGGGGTGATGGCGGGGGCGGGGGGCGAGGGGCGAGGAGCGGCCAAAGGAGGCTGCTACGGAGCGCGGGGCGGTTGCGCGCAGGGGCTGCGGTTTCACCAACTTTTCGGAGGAAAAGCTCAGAGGGATATTTTATGATAAACAGGGGTTTGAAGAAGCACTCTCCAAAGATGCAATTTAGTTGAAGGGAAGCTTGAGTATATGAGTACTTTTTGCTTCAGGGAGCATCAACTAGAGAAATCATTAGTCCCGTCAGAGTTGTATATGTTAAACCTTGTGTTGGTGTTTCTTCTCTACAAGAATATGAGCTCTGTCGCTGATATACCTGTCGACTTTGTGAGTTAAGATTCCAGATTTTTCCTCCAGCGGGGTACCTTCCCTTCAGGGTCAAGCTCCAGACATGTGTTACATTGTAGTGTGGATCAAACTCATTCGTTGGTTCACTTTTCTCGGAATCCAAGGGGTGTTCATATAGACACGTGTGTCTGCTTTGGATGAATATTTTACTTCATCTCCCCTTTTGGGGTCTGTCTTTTTAACATCCGAGTGTATCTCAAATCCAGCCTCTGAGTTGGTCGATGCGATTGACGGCTCATTGATGACGCTCGCCGCTTCAAACCTCTCTAAGGGACATCGTCTGTTCTATTATTTCTTGGGGTAGTTCGTTTGGGTTAAAATGTCACAAAATTTGTTAGCTTCTCGGCAGCCAATAGATAGGGAATATTTTCTGAAAACAGCGTTTCATTGCTATCTCTGTTGGGATCTAGTAGGAGGGACTTTTTAAATAAGTTTTCTTGTGAAAGGCAATTACAGAAAATAACAAGTAACATTAATTAGCTAAATTATGTCAATATGCGAAACAACGTGCAATGAAACAAAGGTAACTGGTAGTTGAATTTATAAAGTTCTAGGAAATATTTCACCAAATTTACTGATTCACACATTTCATATGTTTTACAATAGGTTGTAGACGCTTTATGAAGAGAAATAATGACTCAAACACCACACTGACAACCAGCAACAAAATTATACAACCATTGGTTAGCGGTGCTTGGTGGAAACCACGAGAACTGGACATACACACTCGATCCTGGTATTGAGAGCTCAGCAATGACTGCGAGAATGCCCCAAAGCGGACAACGCAAAAAACGAAAGAACATCCGCCACGACAAAAAAAAAGAACAACAACAAGCACCGCAAATGAAGAGGCAAGGGCGGGCACTCGGAACGCCGGGGCTCCCAGCAAAGCGGGATATTGTCGGACACGGAGCCATCGCCGGCCTGAACATGGCGTTCGACCGGCTTATCGCAGGATAAACCCGATTGCGCGCGGCCAACGCGCTCGCCTGCGCCCGGCCTCCGGCTTTTATTTCCGACGCGTCGCCCCCCCCCGCTCGCCCTCACCCCCCCCACCCTTGCGCCCGGCCGCCAGCCGTTTAGGCCGCGTGTTTGCTCTGCTCTCGCGCGGCGCGCCCTTCGTATGTTTTCGCTGTTCGCCCACCGGCCGGCCACCGTTGCTGCCGCCGAAGGGCACTTCTGCAGACCTAACTGGATAGAACACTTCCCGACAATTATACGCGAATGCGTGAGACGAAAACCGTATGTCGTGACAGAAGAAAAAAGTGGGCACTGTTTAGGGGCTCATTAAAACTTTGAAAACTTCAAACACTCTTCTACTACTCGTAAACTTTTCATGGGTTCAATATTGAAATATAGTACAGTATTGAAATTTATGAAGCATGTTTAATATCTGTTATTACAAAAATGTAATATCTGTTATTACAAAAATTCATGGATGGTATTTCTTTCACACATGGCAGAATATAATAAGAGCATAATTTCATTTGCCATGGCGCCACAAATAATGGCATAATGTCTTCTTATAACAATATAAAAAATCTATACGTAATATTAAATAATATTCAATTGGAGAAGTAAACACATTCCACACTTAGCGTGCACTGTACTTGTTTTCTAACTCGATACATTCTAGCGAATTAATGAATGTTAATATTTATATAATGTTAATCATATAATGTTAATCATACATTCTAGCGAATTAATGAATGTTAATCATTTATATGTGTCATCTCCAGTAACTCTCATCTTAACTCTTACTCTTGCCGAGTGTCAAATTGAAATGGAGATACTTTAAAATACTTTAACTAACGTATTTGGTTTCGTCGTAGCGTTTTCATTGGGGAGGTAAACTCTCCTGAGGTAGACAAAACTTAGCTACATTGTAGGGGGCATTGATTGGTTGAGACTATCGTGCCCTGCTTCTCCAAGAAGAGACGGTCGGAGGATTTTAGATACAGGTGGGGACAAAGGGACGGGGAGATCACCGGGACACACGTAATTAAGAGACTTGTTGCTACTTGGAACTATCTGCTAGTCAGCGCTCACGGCTATGGACTCTAGAAGTGACCTGCCTCATCAAATGACACCCCCCCCAAAATAGAAGTAAAGAAACTGAGGGAATATGTAAGAATTCCGATAACTATAATTCAGTGAGTGAATATTGGTCACACAGAACAGGAAAGTAGAAATTAGATACAAGATGTAAAGGAAGGTAACCATATTTTGATACCGTTTGTCGTCTTTTCAAACTTCGTCCAAGAGAACGACACTTTTTTAGAATGTTAATTTCTTATTATATTGCAATCCTAATGCGCGTGATATGAATGCCCTCTTGGTATTAAATATTTTGAATAATTTGAGTAAAATTACAGAAAAGTGTTGCGATTTGGAGAGAGGGTGTAGCTCCAATTACCTCCCCTCCTGGATTGATTGATTAGTGATTCCGAGCACGTCAACTGATAGTCACTAATCCCGTAAGTAGAGTTCATTTTTATCACAGGAGGTGACGGTGTTCTCTCGCTAGAGGTGAAATCCAGCGCCGAACTATCTGTCGGTTTGTGCAGATTTCCCCATCCAGATATCTTCCACCAGCGGAGAACCATCCCAGCCTTGACAATCCCTAAGCTTCCGGCATCTGTAGTGGTGTAGTGCATGTTAGCGTGTTTGTAAGTAAGGGGTGAGGAAGGGCAAGGAAAAGGAAGGAAAGATCGCGCGCAGTCCGTGGCTCGTTTGTTAAGGTACAGCTCCGGCACTCGCCTGGTGTTGATCGGAGAAACCACAGAAAACTATTGATAAAAGCAGCCCGCCGCTAGAATTCTTCTCGCGACAATAAATGAATTCGACTTAGGTAATTAGCTAGTATCGAAAATCCTGCCACGAAATAGAGAAGGCATCCACCCTAGTGTCGAGACTCGAACATTAGGTCGTGCCAGTCAGAGCCACTGCAGTAACATCAGCTAATGCCCTGAGCCGCTATTGTCTCCTGGGTATGTCACTGACACGCGCCCCCTACAAGCCTACGGCAAAGAGTACCCCAGTCCTTTCCTGCTGCAGTAGAGATCGGCGCTTCGCACCGTCTGTGTAGGCCGATTGTTTGCTCTGCCTCCGCCGCGCTGCGTACGTATGTTTTCGCTGCTCGTCGGTCGGCAGCCGGGGTGCGGCGGGGCACTGGCTGGCACTCGCCGCTGCGGCGTTCTTCAACGCGATCGTCAACAATATGTCGACAAAACACGGCTGACCGGCGCTGCCAACCGTGCCCTCATGAATATACACGCGCGGCTATTTCGAATGCGCGTGAACGTTGAATACCAGCTTCGGAACTTTGGTAAATAAATGATTCGCGTGAACTTTTATATTTGCAATTTTTGTGTTTTAATTTTTGAAAAAGTTTGACGTTTGGTATTATTTTTTAAACTCCACGGCCAAAAGCCCGGGTCGATTTTTTTCATATTATTTTTAAGGTCTCGTGCATTCATTCGTTATTAAAACTAGAACCCGAAACTAAAATGTTAAATTATACTCATGAGAGCTTACAAAATGAGACGAATAACTTGTTTAGTTGAATTTTATTCTCTTAACTTCTCAACAATCAAATGCAGAATTTCCTTCTTACATAAAATAGCATTTGTAGATTACACAAAAAGATTATGCTTTTCACCTTCTTTGAAAAGTTTCTAAAATGAGGTTACTGTTTAATTAAAAGAAAGTCTCTTATCAAAGACCAAGTTAATGCAAATTCGTATTGCATTCCATTGGATATGATTCATAAATGAGAAAAAATAGTTCATTATTTTTACAAACATAAATTACTTTCCAAGCCTTCATCACAGTTTTTTTTCATACATCGTAAGGAAAGATTTTCATTATTACGACGAAATCAAATATGAAGTTAATTGCGAACAACAATGATTTATAGATTTATTTTTAGTTATTTCTAAGAATAATAAAGGATTTCTTAATTAAAGCTTATTTCACATTAGACAACCACTATTGTGCAGTTAATGGTCTCGTATAGCTGATAAGGTTATAGAACAGTAACAATAGTTCTAAAGGCATGCATGATTGGTTAAAGCAATTAGTTAAGTTCGGGAAAGGTACACAGGATGCGTATTACAGAGAGTTGATATACAACAAAGATCAATTTAGTATCCCTTGCAGCGAAGACCTCATAAGCTTTATTGCCATTTGCTGTCAACGCCAAACGTTGGCATCAGCCCTACAACGCTGTTATATTGTTCCGAGTTCGGATTTCTTCGCGGGTAATGGCTGTACCTACAAACATTGTATTGACACGAGTCATGTCAATCGATGGACCAATTGCGTTCCGGCGCCCGAGTGTTGACGCAGCCCGACGCATGAAAACGCGCCGTGCGTGCGCGGGGAAACTCTTCAAACCGTTTGCTCGCGGGATGCTGTAAACTGGCGCTGTGTTGTCTCAACACACGCGCGGCATTTATTTAGGTGATTGCCCTCTGGATGGAGGCAAAGAGCTCCCCAACCTATCGATCCGTATATACGGGGTGTCCGGGCAGAAAACGCCGAAAATTCCAAAATAAGCGCTTCAGTCAATTATAAGCATATTTTGTCTAATAAACATCTTGGATATTCTGAATGGTTGAGCCACAATAAGCTCTCAAATGTTGGTTTGAAAAAATGCTTTCTAGGCAAAACTTTGCAGTGCAGAAGCATTGAAACACTTCAGAAACATGTAAATTGTTTATTATTTACGAAAGAAATAAATTTATTTGTTTAGAAAGAAAAAAATTAACGCAGAAAAGAAAAAAAACACCCATTTTACACAATTCGACTGTTTTATTATTTCTCGGTTAATTTTTCTTTCTGAACCAATATATTAATTTCATTAGTAAATAATAAACAATTTATATATTTAGGGAGTGTTTCTATGCTTCTGCAATGCAAAGTTTTGGATAAAAAGAATTTTTTCAAACCAACTTTTGAATATTTATGCGGCTCAGCCATTCGGAATATTCAAATAGTTTATTAGACTGTGCTTCACTGTGCACACGTTTTGTTGAGCACTCCTTTTGCTTGCAGTGGTAGGAGTAGAACTGATATTCGTTACTATTTAGTTAGCAATGAAGAAAACACAAATCAGCAGTTCATTTACCGTTGAAATTGTTTTTCTATAAATTGGGAACGAAAATGTCTGGTTTTACCAATGTTGCTAATCTCGCTTTCCCCTCCCCTCATTATGGGCCTCAAGAAAATGTGCACAGATAGTTTGCTTGTAGTGGTAAGAGTAGAACTGATAATCGTTACTATTTAGTTAGCATTCAAGAAAACACAAATCAGCAATTCATTTACCGTTGAAATTGTTTTTCTATAAATTGGGAACGAAAATGTCTGGTTTTACCAATGTCGCTAATCTCGCTTCCCCCCCCTCACTATGGGCCACAAGAAAATGTGCGCAGATATTCTCTTTTCCCATACGTCATATACATTTTTTTACGGTTTTTGGCCAAATAAATAAATAGACAAAATCTGCTTAAAATTGGCTTAGGAGTTATTGTTGAATTTTCGGCGTTTGCTTCCTGGACAGCCTGTAGATTCGTTCGTCAGGGAGCAACAAAAACACTTCCTTTCCATCGGCAGAGGGCGCGGGGGGAAGGACGCGCAACGCGGCTGGGTCAATGCTAACGCGTTAATGGCCGAGACGCGCGCGGTGCACCGTGGAGCCGCGATGAGCTGACTTTCAAAGCGTTGCGTTTAACTACTAAACATTTTGTTGCTACCTGGATTATAACGTTTACTTTCAAAGTATTCGACAAGACTACAGCAATTTGTTGTCTCTTTAAGAGTCCGCTGCTGAAAAGAAACGTGTGCCAGGTTGCAGTTTCTGCGAAAATGATTTCTTTTCATCTATGTATATGTTCTTTTTTTTCGCAAAAAACCCAGACCTATTTTTTCACCAAAACATAATCCAATTTTACTTCAACCTAATTATTAAAAAAGGTGCACATTTGATGACCAAATCAAATAGTATTTTGTGGAAGAGGAGCAGCGTTAAAAATAAACATTAAAAGGTAATAAATATGCATGCCCATTTTGTAGAAAATACTATCAGAAACTTGTAAAATATTGTAAAAATATTTAAATGAGAGTTGTTTCTCCGGGTAGTTTTTTAGATGCTTTCTGAATATATTATTTTAATTTTGAAAATCATTTCAGCTCACAAAATAAAGGCATAGCATTGAGAGAAGTATATTATATGAAGACGAAAAATATAATTTTTACCACATTTTTTACTACAAACAAATCTTCGTTTACATAAGTACCTATAATTTTGACATCCCTTCTGACAGAATCTCCTGAAATTAAATGAGAAAACAAAATAGTGTTTCATATGCTTCGAATCTGAGAGACTTTTGAAAAGTTATCGACAGTATTCTGCTTCCTTATAAAGAGTACACAGCTGTCTTTTAACTCGCCTCTTACCAATACTGGTCCATAAAATCTACAACGGCATAAAAAATGCTCAACATGGTCGTAAATGCGTCCCGCAAGGCCCGCAGCGAGGACACGGAATATTCTTGATCTGACGAGTGCGTTATCGACTGCTTTCGAGAGCCCACGAGATGACTGGCACGAGCTGCCAGAGGGCGCTGAGCGGCGACCTCTCAGCGGGTGACCAGCCCACTCCAGCCGCGACCGCAGGCCGCCCCGCCGCCGCGTCAGCGCCAGCTGCAGCCGCTCAAAAGGCCCGCGCTCAACGCCGCCCCGTCGCGCAACGGCCGTTCAGTTTGTGCAGCTAAACTTCGAGTACTTCAATAGCAGTACCTCCAATTTGTCGATACCTCGACTTTGTTGATTCCTCCAAATAGTCGATAACTCCAATCAGTCGATACCTCAAATTTCTTTCTACTTCATATTTAATACCTCGAATTTGTCGATACCTCGAATTTGTCGATACCTCGAATTTGTCGATACCTCGAATTTGTCGATACCTCGAATTTGTCGATACCTCGAATTTGTTGACATCTCGAATTTCTTTCTGACTCGAATTTCTTGTTGAATCATATTTCTCTGCGCCTCGAAAACCTAGATAGCAACATTTGAAATTATTTCAATTCCTTATTAAGTGGGATTACTTTTGTATCCTGAAGTCCGTGATCAAACTGATTTATATTTATTGACGAAATTGTTATAACCTAAATTCAACGCAATTAGCTTGCATAGCATTCGAACAGATGAAATATTTTACTTACTTTTTTCTTGTTTCCGTCCGTAACATGATGTTTCGAGATCAAGACGTCATGATATGGACACTCAAAATGCTCGAAAGAAGAAAAATCATGCTATTTAGGAATATCGTGGAATTTTATATAGTCAATAACAAATAGATTAAAATAAATACAACAATTCCATTACACAGAGAGGTTCCAAAGTAAATGTTACAAAGTACTCGACAGGCCTTCCGCAGTCAAAAGAGATTTCGCGTACCTGTCGAACACTAGTGGGTGGAAAATTCAGGGGTAACATTCAGGCGTAAATGGCACGTGTGTAATTTCGATATTTAAATTTTCTCAACGTAAAACTGATTATTTTCGACCAACTCTGATGCCCTACAAGTTTGTTCAACTTATTTGCAGACATTCTATACATTATGCATAGGAATATAGTGATACTATCTATACTTACTATATCTATAAATTTATTATAATACTAATACCAATCAATACAGGTAATTATGGAATATAGATATCAAAACTTCAAAATGGATGTTCATTACACTACAAATAACGTTTGTGTAATATCGATTGTTCCAATGGGGTATAAACCCCATAAACAAATGGGTTCTTTTCTTAAGCACTTCATGTGACAACTATGTCTCCTATGTTGGCATAGGAAAATCACTAATTTTCATTTATTTAAATATGTAAACGTATAATTTATTTATGGTTCAATAAATAAGAATTTTCACAAAATATCGTATTATTTATTAAAACTTACTCGAAAGATGTTTGAACATGAAGTAAAAAGTAATTTTATTAATTTTCTCATAAAAATTGTGTGTATCAATTGCAATCCGATATTGAAAGAATCTTCATGATTTAAGAATTCCGATGTGTCAGTAATTTTGTCTCGTTGAATTCGATACCAAAGCGTATCGAATTAAAATAACGTAACATCCCCAGTTCCAAACTTCCTTGCATATTGTGCTCAGAACGTGATAATTGCTTTTTTCAAAAGCACCCAAAAATTTGAATTTCTTCCGCGGCGCGCCACTAGCGCGCAGTTTTTGAATGCAATGCAAAACGCGCCCGCCGAACGCCGCACGTGCGTAAATTCTGACGCGTCGACGTCAGCAAAGCACGTCGAAATGCAAGCGATGTGCCACCGAAATTCCAAATGGAAGAGAATTTATCCGACATTCATGATTGAGCCGTCAGCGGCAGCTTACTGAGCCCGCATATTAAAAGTTCTGGGTCGATTGCAGTGTCAACTCGAGAGGTCAGTGCGTGGTTGCGCGTCTATATGCAACACGATGTATTTACCTGGGAGCAAAATTACAAACGTATCTCTTAATTACAGAAACCCACATTCACAGAATATGCTTTACTTTTTTGTCGAATAATGTAGCGTAACTGTTTATTAGAGGTCAACTCATTGGAAATGTTACCAAATACTGTTTAATAAAGCTAGATGGCTGACAAACCTAGTTGAAAATAATGTATATCTAGTGAATGATAATTTTCAAATTTAAGAGAAGCTAATTTAGAGGATTAACTAGACGGTAGAAAAACAAATGTGTATCCTTACACATAAGAAGTATTACTATCCTATTTAATATTTTTCGTTTCTGTCTATATTACTAATATATATCATCAGTTGGTCCATCATTTGTAAGACAGAAATGTTTTAAATAACAGCTTTATATATATTAAAAGAACACAAATTTCCCACAACGTTTCGGAAACATTTTCAGAAACATTCAAAATGTTTCCTAAACGTTGTGGGAAATTTGTATTCTTTTAATATATAAAGCTTTTATTTAAAAGATTTCTGTCTGATAATTGATGGACCAACTGATGATATATGTTACTATCCTACAATGCAAATGTGATTTTAAATTTCCTTAGAAATTTTTTATGACATTTAAACGGTATAAAATGTATTAATTTTTTATTATACTTCAGTGTGTTCTGTATCAACGGCAAGTAACAAAACTGAAATTTTCTTCACTTCTTTCAAAACATACGCAAGTGTCTTACAAATATAATACGAAAAAATATTTCCTTTACTTTTTCTCCTTCTAATCCAAGAGGTATTATGGCAGACTTCTGTGAAAACACCTACTCACTTTCCGGCGCGCTCTCCCAGGAGAAATTTGTGTACTTTGGAAGTCGGAAATCCCGTGTGGCGCCCACACGCGTGTAGTTTTCTGAGGGGTTGAAGCAGACTTTCAGAGGAACAGCAGTTTACGATTTTCTTCTTGGTGAGGTCGAGGTTTACAACTCCAGAATGTGGCGTTCGTGAGATTTTATTCAAGATTTCACAATACAATGGCTTATTTCAAACAAAGAGTAATAACAAATACAATTTATTGACCACTACATTTTCTCCTCTTTTTCACTTTGTTTACCCAATTTTCATCACTCACCTCATGCCCTTAAAAGATTTTTATTTACGCTATCCAATCATGCATGAATATGCATTCCTCTCATGTATTTCCCTTCAGTCTGTCATTTAAAACATTATCTTCGGGGTTATTCATTTTTCGTTTCCTTGATGGGTAAATAATAAGGTTTTGTGCGTGGAAAATTGGAGGAAAATTGTGTCTTGTGAAATGGGCTTAAGTGGAGGGACGTTTTATCAGCATTGGGGGCCTTCGGGACTAGGTTAATTTGGGGGCCCCCTATTCTTACTTTCACCGTTCTCTCCTTTCCCCAAAATTCGATGCTGAAATATAAACAAAATTCTATCAATTAAAGTTGTATTTTGTTTCTTTTCATATTCTGAAAGCATTTCTCAGTGTTTTTTAACATAATTCAAGCAAAAACTTTCAACATATATTTATAATTACAATGTAAGACTACTTTTTTTATTGAATTGTACAATTTAAAATTGAAACGTATCAACCAGCAATATTTCGAATTATAAATATTGTCCAATGATGCGCGACACATCACTTATGCCTATTTTTGCGCATAGTTTAATCATACATCACGTTTTTAATTTTATTTTATGAAAAAAAATAGTATTTAATATGTTTTAGGAACTATGGGAGTCCCTTAAACGTTGGGATCCCTGGATCAAGGCCCTTTGGGCCTGTGCGTTGACACGGCCCCGCTTAAGTTAGAAATGTCAGAAAAATGGTCAGAAAAATGTCGAAGACAAGACCGCGATGACAGCGAGTCGAAGAAGATCCAAAGACGCAAACAGGAGAGCGCGAGAGGCAACGCGGCCAGCTGAGAAAACGGTCCAGCCTGAGCTGCCCGCCCCGAAGCGGCGGCCGGGCGCCAGAGGCAGGGAGCCGCGGCGGGGAGAAGAGGCGGCGGTGGCGTCACCGGCGAGGTCCGTGGGAGAGCGACAGCTCAGGCGTTTCGCAGCTGCTGGCTTGCTCGCGGCCTCGCAGCCACTCGCCGCCCTCTTCTTTGCTGCCCACAGCTCTCTCTCACACTTACCGCCCTCCCACTTACCCTCCACCTTCCCATCTACCCTCTAGCCGCCCTCCCATCCACCCTCTAGCCGCCCTCCCATCCACCCTCTAGCCGCCCTCCCATCCACCCTCTAGCCGCCCTCCCATCCACCCTCTAGCCGCCCTCCCATCCACCCTCTAGCCGCCCTCCCATCCACCCTCTAGCCGCCTTCCCATCCACCCTCTAGCCGCCCTCCCATCCACCCTCTAGCCGCCCTCCCATCCACCCTCTAGCCGCCCTCCCATCCACCCTCTAGCCGCCCTCCCATCCACCCTCTAGCCGCCCTCTCATCCACCCTCCTCAACCCCACCAATTGCCTGCCGCCATCCAACCCAGCCACCGCCATCTCACCAACTTCCCGACGTCTCTTTACTCACCCTCCAAAATCCTATTAACTACCTACCGCCCTTCTACTCGTCCATCACTATCTCAACAACTTTCCGCCGACTCCCATCCACCCACTTCTATATGACCAACTTTCTATCCTATCATCTTCCTGTTGCCCTCCAATCCATTTACCTCCAACAAAACAATTGCCCGCCACCTTCTCACCCCAGTTCCCACCGCCAGCCCATCACGAGCTTGCCGCTTTCCTATCCGCCTATCTCACTGCAGTGCCTCTGACCGGGAGGTCCTACGTTCGAGTCCCGACCGTGGCAGGATTTTCGACACTAGCTTGTCAGGTAGGTCGAATTCAGTCGCTGCCTGGAGGAGCATTCTAGCGGCCGGCTGCTCTGATTGGTAGTTTTCCGTAGTTTCTCCGATCAACACCAGGCGAATGCGGGAGCAGTACCCTAAGAAACTGGTCATGGACCGCGCGCGATCTTTCCTTCCTCTTCCTTGCGCTATTATCTTCCCTTATACACTCATACGCTAACATGCACTACACTACCACACACGCCCGAAGACAGGTAGGGAGCTTACAGTTTGTCACGGCTGCGGCGGTACCCCGTTGGTGGGAGATGACTGGTTGGGGGAAAATCCCGCCAGCCGATTGTAGGTCGGCGCCGGATGTCGCCATCCAGCAGGGGTAGACCACAGCCATCTCCCGAGCAAAAATACACTATACTTACGGGAATAACCTTAATAGTTGACGCGCCCGAAATCACTAACAATCAATCTATCGATCAACCTACCGCCATTTTACCCGTTTCCCGGCGCCTGCACTCACCCTGTGCCATCTCACCAACTGCCTGCCGCATCCTAGTTACCGACCGCCGTCCCACCAAGTCTCCCCCCCCACACGTGACCAGAGAATAATCAGAGTCGCTTATACGCTACCGGTACTGTAGGAAGTGACTCATCCTCGTCCGGGGATTGACAGCCTTGTTAATAATAAAGTAAACCCGTCAAAAATGAAAGGAATAAATAAAACTCCCATTATGAACTCCCACTGACGCCGGCGTCGCCGTCCTCCAACCACCCAGAGGCGACGCTGCGCTTGGTGTGTGGGTGGGACGTGGAGGGGGGCGAGCGGAGACCGAAGCGCTGCGGGCTGTCAGCGCGCGAGACGACGCCGACTGCACCAACTTCCCTCCCCCGTCAGCACATTCGACCCAAGGGTTGGCCAGCTGCTGCTCCTGCTGCCGCTGCAGTCGCCGCTGGCCTATTGACGCAACACTGCTCTGGCTGACATAGTACCGGCAGCGCATAAGCGACTCTGATAGTTCAAGGCGTTGTTGCCATACATTACGCACATGGCACCACCAACATCACAGAAATTAAATCTCAAAACATTAACTGTTTTTCTAAATACTATAACGCCTGTTAATATCATAATCATAATTCAATTTAAAGTACCTGCGACATGTATATATGATGTGCTAATGAATGTTTTCTTATCAGAGAGATAAAATTATTAATGTAAATATCGGTCTATTGCAAATAGGGTGATACTTCCTGTTTCCTTTCAGACACCTTGTCACCAAATGGGACAATTCACATAACAAGAAGGTGTAGTTTCATTAAAAATGTTATTTAAACGCTTATTATCAGGTGCAAACAAAATTGTGCGATATTACTGACATGAGATCACTCTTCTACTCTTGCCTCTTTCTTTCTTGACTGATGATGATGGCGATAACAATTATCTCTTCAATTTATTGATATGTCGTTTCAAATTTGCATAGAGAAACTGTTATAATGAGGACAACATTAAATCGATTGCTATTTCCTTTATAGAAAAAATAAACGTCATACAATTTTATGAAGAGTACCCTTCCTGTACTAAGATATCTAGGTAATCGTATTGAGCGAATATAAGAGAGTTATTTACTTATTACGTGCATTAAAAATACATAGATGAAAACGTATTCATTAAGAATATTTTTCAAGAGTTACCTTTAAGGAAATTCCTGTCAAATATTCTGAAAACATACGAAACTACGTATGTAAAATAGAAACCTGATGTATAGATGACTGTATAAACAGTAAACAAGACTGACAATGAAAAAATACTGGTATTGAAAATGATCCAGAAAAATAGACACTTTACGAGCTAGGATACGATGTTCAAATGGTCTGTTTATGTGAATATGAAGAGCGAGATCGCGAGGATCTCTGGCAATATGGAATAAATGTGGAGAAAGGACCCTTCTGCAAAACCTATAGTCCGGTACGGGCGAGCGGGAGAGTGAAAGAGGTGATACGATCATTCATAAAACTCCGTTTACGACCTCCAGTGACACCGTCGCTGTACGCCACAGGCAGCCACAGTTTCAAAAGAAAGGAGATCGTACCAACAGAGAAATATGAAGGAGTTTGAGCCATACAAACACGCGCGTTGCCTTTTTAACTCCGAATATTTGAAATTTGCTGGTAATAAAATGGATTGAGTCTAGGCAAAAGTTTCTGTACGACCGAAGCAACAACTCTGAAGAACCACAAAAAATGATTGATAGCGTAAATCGACAAACATAGTAATTAATTAAAACACAGCAGTAAAGTTCCTACGGTGTACAAACTTTGTGTCAGCAACTCTCACTACTCACTCAACTATACTTCATTTTTTTTTGTTTTTATATCATCCCATTTCTCATTTTTTTACCCTGAACGTTCCGCCTTTTCGTTCCAGTCTACAACCCGTCACTTACTCATTCTTCATCTCCATTTCCCTTTTCTAAAAATCCCCTTTGTGACACTCCTTCCTGCACTTTATGCCTTTCCGTTCCTTTCTGCCAGCCGCCTCCCGCCGCAGCGCTGACCGTCTGTCAGGCGGCGCGGCGGCGCGCTGCACAGCCAGAAGGCTCTGGAGAAGGGGGGGGAGCGCGAGGACGAGCCAGTGCACAGCGGACGGATGGGGCGGTTGCGCCGTCGAGCGCAGCGAGGCGCGCAGAGGCCCCTCCTGACACCGCGGCGCGCCGCGGCGGAGAAGGCGTGGCGGGCAAGGGGCGGGGCCTGGCGGGGAGAGGAAAAGCATGTGCTGCGAGAGGTGGATTGAGGGGAGGGGTCGATTGATTGATGCTGAGTGATTCAGGGCGCGTCAACTAAACGACATTATTCCCGTACGTGTGGTGCATGTTTTGAGGTGACGGTGGACACGGTGACCCGCTGGATGTGGAGATTCGGCGCCTACTTACCGACGACTAGAGGGGTTTTCCCAAGCAGGTATCTCCCACCAGCGGACCACCGCCCCAGCCGGAACAAGCTCTAAGTCACCAGCGTGGGGCGGGGTGGGGCGAGGAGAGGGACGGGGTGGGGCGAGGGACGGGGCGGGGTGAGGGACGGGGCGGGGAGAGGGGCGGGGCGTGGCACGACGTGCAGGGCGGGGAGGGGAGGGGCGTGGCGGGACGAGGCGTGGCGTGGCGTGGCGGGGCAGGACGAGGCGTGGTGTGGCGGGGTGTGGCGTAGCGTGGCGTGGCGTAGCGTGGCGTGGCGTGGCGTGGCATGGCGGGGCGGGGCGGGGCGGGGCGGGGCGGGGCATGGCGGATTCGTGCGGAGCAGGGGGTTGGGGTGGGGCGGGGCCGGTCCGCAAGATGAATGGCACGCGGGTGAGGGCGCCTAGGCTTTGCGCGCGCAATTTATCGCCACGGTGCGTGAAACTCGCATAACGTCCTACACGGCGCCTCTTTCGCCGGACCCTCCCTACGCATCTAGGCTTCTCGCAAGGAGGTTGGCAAATCCAAACATTACAGCTCTAGCCTTTTATTATATTATAATTCACTTGCCGGCCGGGGGAACGAAGTGGCTAAGGTACGAGAACACCGTCGAGCTCGGTTGGGGACGTGGTAAAATTTGTTGTAGCTTTTCGAGTAGTGGCATGTTCGGGGATTTTTCAAACAACCATGTATCACATAAAATAAAATTCCCTTCTCGATCCTTTCCCCACCCTGATTACGAGTTGGCAGGGGCTATTAGGGAAAGGGAGGTAATGCACTGTTAATGGGTCTACGAATGGGCACCACTGCTCTGTCACTTTTTCTCCCAAACTCTAATCAGTTCCAAGAGCCGTTATGAACCCGTGGGTCACAGACAGATGTTATATAGAGAACATCCATTGGTCTATGAACCTCATCAATGTGAAGGAGTGGGAGATTGATGCGTGTGCATTAGAGTGTCAAAGGGCAGAGACAGAACTGAGGGCGGGGGACATCCATATATCCTAATGGACGACGGCGTTAAGCCCATTGATGATATTACAATCAACTTGTTGAATGATATAGTGTTTAACATGATTCATAAAGGAACCTAACGTATTACAATTGTTATATATCAGCATTCTTACCTGAAGCATTTGAAGGGACGTTGAACCAAATAACGCAAAGGATGCACTAAAATTGTGAGTTTGAATTTGTAAAATGCATGAATTCTTCCACCGTGACTTATCGTAGTATGCAATGGATAACTGCCATGTATCGCGTAAAATAATCGTAACAATTATTTAAAAAATTTATTTGATAATTACTCTTAAAAGATATGAATACATTACCTATGCAAAGCAAAAGAAAACAGGGATAAAGCAATGAAAGAATATCACGGACAGAAGAAGTAAAACAGGAAAGATGTAGAAAAAATCCTATTTCTTGTTCTTCAGCTTTCTTTACCCCTAAAAAACTCAGAAAGCATATTTACCCCATAAAACTCAGAAATTTTACAATTTTGTAATACAAATATAGAGGGATGCTTAAGTCACGGCGTATAGTGCAATGAGCATAAGAATAAGATACTACTCAAATAGTTATTAAGGCCTTCCGCTTGCATATTACTTTTGAGCTGTTCTTCCTCAAATCTGATTCCGACTCAATCTGATTGTCACTCATATTTCTCTTTTTATCAACACTCTTTTTATCTGTCAGCATCAATTAAGAACTAAATTTCATATATCCGATAGAAAACTTGCGTACGTATTCAATATTTATTTTAAAACAAGATGTTTAAATTATCATTTTTGGAAACACAAATCCTAGTTCACTACTCACTGCGCCATCTTACCCTGCAAAGCTAACGCGCGCTCAAAGTCAAATCAGCGGAGACCGTGCGAGGTTGATTGAGTCGGGTCTGGCTTTGAGCGAACCCATTGAAAGATTGATTCGTGCTCAGCGTGTCAAGCGTTGAATTTGCATAAGCATCCGCATGAGGTTTGTTTACACGGTTATTAACTTGTCTACGGAGCTGTCATAATCAGGCGATGCGCCCGAAAATGGCGAACACCTGCAAGTTCCCAACTTTACTTCGCCGCACGTAGCCGACGTAATATTCCCGTACGGCCGCGGTGAAAGTCGAGCAATAACGATTAACAAACTATGAAACGTCGAGTAACCGGATCGATATTAGCACTAGCAAACAGTGGCCGACTTCGCCCGACATTCCCCGCGCTCCGTGGAGCACGAGCGATAATTTCACGGGATTTCAAGGGCCGCACTTTGACCTTGATTCCCTTTAGAACTCCTGCAAAATGTTGCTTTTGTAAACACCTTTTCATAAAGCTTCAGCCCCTGGAATTTAATGAAAATCCGCTTGCGGGTTGATGAGGCCGTGCCGATAGGGTGGGGGGGCGGGGGAGGTGAGGGTGGGGGTGAAAGAGAGGTTGCGATCCGCTTTATCGGGCGGCACCTCATTACGCGGGTCGCTCCTTCGCCTCTCCCCCTCCCCCCGCCGGCGCTCTTACGCGTTCATCCCTTCCCTCCCCCCACAGCCGGGCGCTTTTCCATCTACGGTCGGCCCCTTCGAGCCCAGGCGGCGCACAGTGGTCGGCGAGAGAGTCAGAAGCGCACACAGAACGCGCGTAAACGTCTGAAAGCACTTATTATTTTTGTCCTTCCATAATTTAATGTTTTTTCTTACATTTTCTTTTGATTTGCGTCTGAAATTACAATTGTTACTGTAGTATGCAATGGATAACAGTCACGTATCGTGTAAAATTATCGTATTAATTATTTTAAAAAATTCCTTCTCATTATTTAGCAATTCATAGCATCCAGTTGGACATACTACTACAGATGGAAAAAAATGTTTTCCAAAAGTTGACTTTCGGTACTAATGTTTTACTAAATATAAAAATTTTATTGTGATTTGATTATATCTTAAGCCATACTATTGAAACTACTATTATAGATGGATTCAACAAATAAAGAAAATCAGCATTTTTTTAAACTCTGCGATTTTTTAAGGAAAAATTGTCAGATACAAAGTAGAACGCTTCATGATCTGATGTGACTACATCTTGAGGTTCACAAATGTTTAGAAATAAAACCAAAAATTTAAAGACGTTACAATGACAAGAATCTTCAGGAGGTTTAATAAATTTATAAAAAATATATGTAAGTACGGGCATACAAATTTTTTAAAAAAGGTTTGTTTTATTTTTAGGCTTTTGTAAACTGGAAGACGTGGCCGCATAGAGCAATTACACATTTTAATACTTGTATCTAACTTATCTAACAATTAGTAATATTGAAAAAAGCTCACAGTTAAACAAATATTGCATTTAATTATTTAATAGAACCAATGTAATAGTAAAAAATCAAACAATCAGTAAGCTATCTTTAGTTGATAGTTATTTTTTAAAATGAAACTAGGAATTTACTTGAGGACTTGTTTACTTAACTTGAAAGAATCAATAATTGAAGCGTACGAAAGAAATGTTTCCGAATGGGACGACTATACGAGTCCAAAATATTGAAATGAATATGCTACACAGGGCTTACTAGTGACTTGCGGACGTCCTTTTTTAGCACATATTCACGGAAATCCACAAGCATATTATTCCAGGACCATGTCAATATAGGAAATGGCAGCAATGTTGATTTATGGCGTCCCAGTTTTATGAATATTAGTTTTTGCAATCAATAAACAGCAATCGAAATTAGCCGTTTCCGTGCATAAGAAATGAAAAAAAATATTTCTGTAGGGAAGAATTTGAAATTACGACGATTACAAAGCCCAGTCTCTCCAATGGTGCCTGAAAGACGGTAGCCAATTGTTTGCCGAAGTCAAGATTGTACAGAGATAATTCGTCATCAATAGGAGGGGGGCTCGGAACGGCAAATTACAAACTCTTCATCTTGGTGATCGATCTTGATCGATTTTCTCGAGAGGCGACGCGTAACCGTAGATACGAAGAAAGGATTTTTAGACGAGGAACAAATGACAAGATTGTGAGCTCGACAAGAACGCTATGAGAAGCTGAGGTTCACAGGTTTTGAATCTTCTGGTTTTGAGTTCAAATGGAAGGTAATGTTTAACGTGATTACAGCATGGTAAGAAAAAGCAAACAACTGGGCAGAGGTTGGTGACGAAAGTGACGGAGCGGTAAAACAAGTGACGGCCTTGTCGCTGGCAATGATCCACGAGTCTCTTTGGATCCTTAAAACAACCAAAAACTTTCTCATTATTTAACAAGAACGTTGACAGTCACTCCGTCATAGAAAACTGTCTTAGTATCTCTCACAATTTAAAAAATGAACATTGCCTGTTTGTCATGCAAATATTGAAATTTATAGTTTAAAGGACAATTAACGCCTAAATATTTATATGATTTAATACGTTTGTCTTTATGAAATATTTAGGCTTTTACTGAGCTAAAACCCACAGCTTTGTAGTTAAATTTGTGCATCCCTTCCTCGTTCGGCCCACAAAGCAAGCTGCAACGCTACGAAGCCTTCTGGAAGACATTCGCGTCGTCTTTCGTCTAACTGTTCTCAAACTCTCAAGTTCCTGAGATAATTCACAAACATCATGGAGAAAAATACTCAATGCCTTGCTCGTATCTCGGAGCCTAGGGTAGTAATTAACTTTGTATTGCCGGTGTGTCACCTAAGTAGCAACTCGGAGTCAACCTCTAGGCCTGGAGTACACGCACGGAAAATTCTCTCGTTTACGATTTGCAGTCGATTATTACGATTTGCAGGGAGGTTTTGATGCAATTATGGCTCACGGAGTAAATAACTAAATGAAACAAATACGAATATTACGTAAAAACCAATTTTTAAATTACACATATTTTTGTTGTAGCACAAAAATACCACAAGAATAATAATATCTAAAATAATGCTACAAATTTATTTTTTCACGATCAGAAAACCAATCGTAACTTTTCACAAAAAGGAAAGAAACTAGCGCAGGATATTTGCCTGTGAGTATCCGTTAACGTCGAGACCGCGAGATCAAGTCTCGCATCAGGGACCACCGCCGTCGGCTATGCATTGATTGCTTAATTTTTATTTATTAATGTAACGGCAAAACAGTTAAAATTGTAACGTGCCTTTGAGAGAAGTGTATTCTGTGCGCGTTTTCATAAATTATGGGTTTCTGCCCTAACCCTTAATCAAGTTGAATTCTGAATAAGGCGAAAACGCGGGTTTTCGTCCAGAATTGATAAAAAGTTCTCTCTCATGTAATAAGAACTATTTGTGAAAAAATATCACCTACAGATTTGAGTTATCATCCCTCATCCTGCCCTTCGTGAAAGAACTGATTACTCCCTCTAGAAGATAAAGAACAATCATTTGAATAACTACACTCCTTCTGAACTCTAGAAAACGTGCACAGATCGTGAGCCTACATTTCATGTATTGTAATGGAAAATAGATGTTTCGATAAGTAACAGCGTCGATATGTAGAAAGTAGTTCGTAAACAGTTGTATGTAATACTAAAAAGTTGACAACAAATCGTGAACAG
This sequence comes from Acheta domesticus, assembly GCA_031308135.1. Classification (NCBI taxonomy): domain Eukaryota; kingdom Metazoa; phylum Arthropoda; class Insecta; order Orthoptera; family Gryllidae; genus Acheta; species Acheta domesticus. The sequence goes on along the minus strand of JAHLJT010008756.1, from coordinate 39,866,915 downwards.
GGTTCAATTAATTGTACTTCAGGACGAACATTGTGGGCGCATGACATATGAATGTGTTGTAAAGTTTTAAATGTACTGACGAACAGTGTTTGAAGTCGTAACAGAACTTTGATCTGCACACCTAACACACTTTGTAATCTGTTCGTAATTATTCAATGTATTATAGAGCGGAGGAGAATTGGACATTTTAAATGTATGGATTTTTCGAAAGAACCTCTAATTAAAAATGATTCAATTTATTCAGTGTGTAAAGGCTTTCGCAACTATAATCCGCCGCGAAGAACGAGCAACTTGCAATGTCATTTCACATCACATGAAACAATTCACAGCCTAGATCAGTAGAGTGTTCACATATATTTTCCAGATAACTAAATAAACGGCAAGACGAAACGAAATAACAAAGTTAACCCGTAACTGGTGACGTGCGGTCTGTGAGACCGCTGAGGAAAAATAATCGCATAGCCCTCCTATCTGGTACGTCGCAATACGTTTTTCTTTACAGTACCTTCCTACCTCTTTCTAATCTACACTCACACGCGGGGAAGCGGAAAGAGTGACAGCCGTTCGCCTTTGAGGGCCAGTTGAAGTTTCGGAGTGGTTTCGCAGACCTCACATCACTAGTTTTATGACTTTTCTTCCGCACATTTTTTCTTCCGAACTGCACATTTTTTATTAATGGATAATTATCATGCATGAAACATTGCATTTCCGTATTTAAATGAAGGATTTTTAATGTAGTGAATAATTTTTCAAACGAGCTCTTAAGATAATTAATAATGACGAAACAGTATGGAACAAATTATAGCCAGAAACGTATACGGCGAGTAATAAATAATTATATTATTTTCATTTCACATATTAACTACAAATCCTTGTATTTTCTTGTTTATTATAGCATTTTAAACCTGAAAACAGGTTCAAATCAACATGAAATGGAACACCGAAAATGATCTGCCTAAAACTTTTGGAGTCTCACAGACCGCATGTCACTGGTAAGACACATTTGAAGACACGTCACCAGTTAACGGGTAAGACATTTACTAGTGTAAGAGGGTGAGTACCGTAACACTAGCGTAAGGTTTCGTTTCTGGATCGTTCATTCGGCCACATCCATCTCGATTTCCGAGGCCTCGAGCCCTGCGCGCGAGGGCACCGAATGCCAGACGCCGGTGCGGCAGCGCCACGCACGGCAGGTGACAACCGCAGTTGGGCCGTGTAGCACTTAGTCACGGAGGAAACAGCGAAATGCCATTTTCACCGTAATTTACTGTCACAATTCGTCATTCCAGTTCCCTTGCAGCTCTCCTCCCTCAAGCAAGGGCCCGCGCAGTGCGTCATTGTATGAATTCCATGAAAGTTATGGTTTACCGTAAGAACGTTTGCCAAAAGCGATTTAAAATAACTAATTAGGTAAGGATGGAAAAATTCATTTAAATGTAATTTGATGTGAATTACACAATCCGTTAGGTAATAAAATGCTACCAACTTGCACCTGGACGAAGTGCTTGAAAATGTGAGTAAACACACAATATAGTTTATAGAAAATCAAGTTTCTTGGTACGACAATAAACTTCGCCGACATGAACAAACGACGAAGCCTTAAACTAATCGCATCTCAAGGAATAAAAATATGATTAAAGAAATGATAGTTCACAATCTCTTCGTATGTATTTATTTAAAATAAACTGTGAATTTGAGAATCAGTAAAAGGAATAAAAGTGGGGAATGCACAAACTTGCATCAGAGTCACAAAACCCACTTGAATGATACGTTTGATACGAATGTCAGAATGAAAATTGTTTCATCAACAACTATTAAAATAACCTATCTTAACTAACAACTGCCAGTCGGGAACTAGTACACTTCCCCATCCAAATGAACATCAACATTTCGTATCATAAAGCATTTCGAAACTAAGTTCTGGAGAAACGACTCCGGGAAGATATGTCAGCGGCATGCGATCCCCTGGTGTTATCTGCGCTCCGCGATATTCGCATAATTCACACGGCCGGGCCTAACGGCTCGCCAGAGCGCGAGCGGCGGTGGAGGTAGAGAGGGTGGAGGGGAGGAGGGGGTGGAGAGGGTGGCGAAGGCGGTGGCGGTGACGGTGGTAGTGGCGGCAACGTCAGTGGAGAAGGTGAAGGTGGAGATAGTGGCGGTGGTTGTGGAGATGGAGTCAGAGGCGGGGGCGGGATGAGGGGGAGGGGGAGACGGAAGTCGAGGCGAATGCGGTTGTATAACGCGGAGGTGGCGGAGGCGGTGGAGGTGGTGGCGGTGGCAGCGGAGTAGGTGGAAGTGGAAATGGTGGCGGAGGTGGAGGCGATAGCGGCGACGGCAACGGCGGTGGAGGTGGTGGTGGTGGTGGTGGAGCCGGAGGGGGAGGCGATGGCGGAGGCGGGGGCGGTGGCTGTAGCTGTGGCGGTGCCGATGGAAGTGGCGGTGGCGGTCGCGATGGAGGTGGAGGTGGCGGAGGCGGTGGAGGTGGTGGCGGCGGCAGCGGAGTAGGTGGAAGTGGAAATGGTGGCGGAGATGGAGGCGATAGCGGCGACGGCAACGGCGGCGGAGGTGGTGGTGGTGGTGGAGCCGGAGGGGGAGGGGGAGGCGGAGGGGGAGGGGAGGGGAGGGGGAGGGGAGGGGAGGGGAGGGGGAGGGGGAGGGGGAGGGGGAGGCGGAGGCGGTGGCTGTAGCTGTGGCTGTGTCGGTGCCGATGGAAGTGGCGGTGGCGGTGGCAGTCGCGATGGAGGTGGTGGTGGCGGAGCCGGAGGGGGAGGCGGAGGCGGAGGCGGAGGCGGTGGCTGTAGCAGTGGCTGTGGCGGTGCCGATGGAAGTGGCGGTGGCGGTCGCAATGGAGGTGGAGGTGGCGAAGGCGGTGGCGGCGGCGGCCCGCATCGCGCTCTTGGGTTGCGTGCGGGGCGGGCGGGGCGTGGCGAGGCGAGGCGCCGGGGCAGCCGCTACCAGCCGCCGCCCAGTGACGTTAATTCGCCCGCAAACACCCGCAGAGCCATCAATGCACGCAGGGCCCCCAGTGCGGCCTTTTATACTCCGAGGCCTCGCGCGGCGCTGGGCGGGAAGCCTAAGCTGCCCCCGCCGCACCGCGGCGCCCGCAGCGGCACGGAACGAAACGCCGTTGTAAGACCGGGTTATTGCTGTCTAAATGTGCCGCGGATGATGCTTCGCCACCTGGGTACTCGTTCAGGCGTTTAATGCGTTCTGGGCTGCCGTTTTCGAAGCGTGAATGCTCCGTACTCTTAAGAGCTGGCTAGAAGTTGCACTCCTCTCTCCAGTTCTTGGCTTTAACGTTTCATAGATAGTTGAAAGTGTGTGCGTATGCTTGTGTTCATGGAAGTGCAACGGTGTGACTGAAAATGCGAATGTGAGTAAGAGAACGTATGGCGAAGTGTGAATGCGAGAGTGTGAACGTACGAGTGAGTGGAGTGTGAGGGATGAGTGATAGTAATGGGAATATATGTGATTGAGAGTGAATGGGTGGTTAGTGTGAGTGTAAGTGCGAATGTGAATGTAGGTGAGTGAGATTGAGAGTGTGAGCGTGATCGTGAATGAGAGTAATAGTGCGAATGAGACTGTGACTGTTTATGGAAGGAGGTGTGCGTGTGCGTATTTATGTCTGGCCTGCATGCGTGTTTGTTTGCTCGTTTGACTGTGAGTAATTGACACTGATAACCGAAAAGTTCAAGAAGATGAACATAGTAATTAAATAATCTGTCAATATCAGTTACAGAAAAAAATAGAGATTGATTTCACTCCATAAGAAAAAATTAGAAAGGGATGGAATGTCTGGTGTGAAAAATAATGGCAATTTGCGTGAACTTGATATAGCGGGCTGGTGGGAGATATACGAGCGCTAAAGGAATTGTCTTCGCCTGGGTCAAACCCCTGCGGTCAAGGCTGACTTTTTGTGGTGAGCTGTCATTTGTTATCCCTGCCAGACCTATCATATAGGAGGACGAAGATGAATTGCAACAGAAGTCCATATGTGCTGAGTAAACGCTAAACCAAAATTCTTCAACCCTACGTGCCTAACCTCTCTGAACCCTGCTGACTTTTTCTATTCTAATGTACTAGCTTCATTATTAGTCGTGTTTATAACGGAATAATGAATACTTAAGTATGTTGAATATTAATCACAAAATTAATCATTTCGTTACTAGCAATACTTTAGTCAGAAGTGTGATCCTATCATTTTACGGTTCAGAATATTTCTTTAAATTTAGTTGCATTTATTATCTTCATCAATTTTACAAACATTTAATCCATTAGGAGTTCTTTAATAAGTGAAATGATTTTTCTTTCGGGACAAATTTTCACTCACGAATATTAGACTCACTATGCTTTTCGAAGCACCAGAGTGAGTGCACACACTTCATCTCATTCCCTTCAGGCAATAAAATGACTCAGCGCAGCACCCACGAAACTGTTCCAGCATTTTAAACGGGCTCAAAAGAACGTTTCTAGAAAGACACTTCAGCCCGTGGCAAGTGATGTCTTTCCCGTGAGTGCAGCCTGTCAAATACGCCCACCTTCCGTCCGTCTGCGTTGCATCCCGTCCCTCTTCTCTCCCCTACTTTCCCTCAAAGTTCGAACACATCGCGTTCTAGAAGTTGGCAAGAAGCTTTCCCACGCTGTGTGCGATTATCTCCTCGGGCTCGCCCCGCGATCGGTGGAGTCGAGGGAACGGGCGAAGATGGGGGAGGGGAGAGGGGGGAGGTCTATTGAGAGGAGAGGGGAGGGTGCGCTTTCTCTTTGAGAAGTTCTCCCTTTTCGGTTGCGGGCCGTGCCGCAGGCGGCGTGCCGATCGTCGGTCTCCGAAAAGCCGGAAGCGTTTTTTCTTTTATTCTTTTGGCCGCGCTTCCCGCTTCGCCGCTTCGAAGCTTCCGGTGCAAGGAGCAGTCTCTCTATCCTTCCCCCCTGCTCTCCATCACAGGCTCCTCTCTCTCTTGCGCGCTCCTCCGCTGCCGGTTCCTCCCAGTTAGTTTCGCCACGTGGTCGATTCTGCTGCCTTTCCCCAGCTTGATGTATGTGCTCACTTGTTGTGGTCAGTTGTCATTGAAAATTGTTTGTGGGTCCAGAGAGAACGGGTTCCAAGAGGAAGTGGTGGTCCCCAGAAATTTTTCTCCGGAGCTCGTAGTTCGATTTACGAGCTAAAGAGCTTGATATATATTTTTATTTAGAATTTAATATAACAAGTACGGAAATCATTCTCTGTGGGGTGAAACAATTTATGTCCACTTATATAAATTTCAGTATGCGCTCTCTCAGATTCTGCATAATAACGAGGATTAGACGTTTCGAGATTTTTCTTAAAACATGGCTTTAGAAAACTAAATGTCCTTTACATTATGATAATTTCAGTCAGGAAGTGCACACTTGAACACTTTGAGCACACAAGTGAACACTTTGGCTAATTTGTCTTTGGTTCGTTAAGTGCTGGGAATTTTTACTCTGCTGGAAAGTGGAAAAAACAATAACTGACCCTAAAAATAACAATCTACGAAGTAACCTCAAATTTAACTTTTAGTAAATATGTGACTAAATTTTCATTCACATCTCCAGATGAATTTTCTGTTCGTTAGTATATATTTACTCTTACATTAACTATTAGATCCATTTAGACATCTCTGAATTGTAAAAACAAATGTTTCTCGAAGACTTCTTCTGTGGCGAACTTACATGCTAATCATGCTGAAGTACAAAAGACCCTAACATAAAATGGTTTCCCAAAATGTCCATCAAAATTACCAGGATTAGACTACTTTCATCACATTACTAGTCTTTACTGTTTGCTCTGGTTTCCTTGAGTAGCTTCACAATCTCTCCCCCTCTGTCACTATTAACATTTGATAACAATACGCTTTCCTCACTAATAATAGAAACAATTTGCATCGACAAATGAGCTACAGATGTGTAGAAGTACTACTTCTGATGAAATAACTACCCTTGCACTTCTTTCGAACCGAGAAAAATAAGAATTCAAGAAACGTGCGCGGATTATGTTTCTCACCCTCAGCAAATCCAATAACTCGTTCATTTCGGAAACCCTAAAGATTTGCACCCAAACAGGTGTTACTCCTAGCCTCTTCCTTCCCCGTCGCGGCGGTCCACCAATTTAGGGTTTATTCCGTCTCAATCCGTTACGTTCAGTGACAGCTCCGTTTCTGGCGAAATTCCAACACCGCTTTGCTTGCGACTTCCACTACAAAACCCTCGCGCAGCCGACCAATTACAGTGGCAGCCACGCTCACCGGACCGCTCAGCCTATTTACTGCTGCATCATGCAAATAAACACGCGTACACGGACGTCCCATAAATTAACAACTCCTAACTGAATTTCATGCCGATTAGCCGTCAACAAAAAAAGCTCTGGCAATGACACCTGATTAATAACTCATGCAGACAGGTGCTCAACCATGAATGGAGAGAGAGAGAAACAAACAAAACACATAGAAATATTTCTCTTTATTAGCTGGTGCTGTGTCGCCGATTGTCGTCGTTATTTTATACTACATGTTTATTTTTGCTATAGATTTATCATCGTTTGCCGTTCATCACTGAAGACCACGATTGCGTGACGTTTCATAACATTAATTACCGTCCGGCAATGCGGCGCTCCCGAACGCTCGAACACGATACGGCTAGACACGTGTCGTAAATCAGGGGAAGCCCAATCGCTGCTCATTTGTCCGGGCGGCGCCGCCATCTTGGCGAACGTTTAATTGAAACGTTCTCCGTGGCGGCGCGCGGGAGCGCCGGGACGAAAACAAAAGACTACCACAAACAGGTGCGAGAGGGGCGCTGCGCGGCGATGCGTAGCAATTCTCTCGTGCTTCGTTTGTTCTGCGCGTCGCGCTTCTGTGGTTTCTACGTTTCCGAGCGGCGGCGGCGAAGGCGGTGGAACGGGGGGGGAAGGTGCGGTGGTGGCAGGGGCGGTGAGGGCGGCGGGGGCGGCGTTGTTGGTGTCGTCGTGTGCTGCACGAATACGTCTTCTTCTTTGTCGCACGCTGTCGCTACACAGAGGCTTTGTGTCGTTTGTTTTCGCCGCTTCATGCATGAAGAGAATATACTGCGTTGCGCTAGTGAACATTTTATGTTGTGTGCTCAGGTTTACATCGAGAAACAGGAAGGAGTTGATAGCAGGATTTGCGGTTGTGAGTCGCGCTTGTTAGCAATGGTAAACTTGTATTTAGGAAGAAACGAAGGAAGAACTTAGAAGATATGTGTTGCCGACAATTGACAAGCTATGAATATGCATATTTTGCTACTGCTATTGAAACCTTTAAAATTTACATCTCTGCTGTGATATGCAAATTATTTCAGATGTGATATAATTAAAGTATTATACATTTTTAGATACTGGAACACATACATGTTTATAGTCAGAGTTCTCATATAAATCATAAATGATACCTAAATTACACTTCCAATATGTAACGGAATGAAAATTAAAGCAATTTGTGGTTTTTCAATGTTTTACCGAATGTCACAAATAGCAACAGATGTGTTAAATGACCTTCATTTCATACACTTTTTTGTGAGAAATAACTGATACATTCGATAAACAAGGAGTCCAGCATAATCCGGAGAGGAAAATATCATCAAACGGTGAAAGGAATTCCTTGTTAGTTGTATTTGTAGAAATAAAGTTTTACGAAAGGCGTAAAATGACAACAGGTAGGTATAAGCAATGTTAAAACAAAGGGATGAAAGAAAATAATAAATAAATTGTTGCATTTTACAATACTACCCAAGAAGAACGGCAAATTCGACACGTCCGGCTACAGACACTCTACATCTGTAGGCATCACGAAGTTCAACGCCTGAAAATACCTCCTTATCCATCATTAAAGTCTTTTTAATTTTTCCCTGGTGGTTTTATTTCTCTACCTCGTTCTAATTTAACGATACCATGAGCTGCAAAGGCCCTAGCACTCTTTAAAATACTAGCAGCACTCTACGAGATTGTTCGATAAGAGAGGAACATGCGATGCGAGTAATTGATCACACGCTCGTCTCCCGGGAAGAGAGCGATCAGCACGCGCTACCCGCTTCTTTTGTCGGAATTAGCCGCTGCAAGAGGTGCGGCCTCCCCAAAACTCGGAAAAGGCACTTCGCCCCTCGCAGAAATCGTCCTCTGTGCGCCTCATTTCACGGTTAACGGTTTCGAAATCTTTGAAGTGCCGCGAGAGTTCCATAATGAATATCGAAGATTTATATTGTTCTAAACGTTTTAAATTTAGTTGTATTTGTAGTCGGTAATTTTGTTTCGTTAAATTAGTGTAGTAAACATGAGACAGCGATAAAAAGCCCTAGAGATCTACTTTCAATTGTCAAAAAGAAAGAAAGAAACAAACAAGTATTTCAGGTTTTATACACTTTATTTTTTAATACCTTCGACATTGACTGTTGCTTGTAAAAAATGTTGAATAAAACGCAACGTTAATGAAAAACGAACAGTAAGGTTTTGTAAATCAATGGTTTTATTGAGACTCGCCTTGGCTCGGCAAAAATAAATTCATTATTATTATGGTTGTTGTACTTTTGGAATGATTCAGTTCTCCCTCTTGATAAAGTATAATCGCAAAATATAGTAGCTCTTAGTTTAAATTTCTGAAGTAAGCTCAAGCCCGAACAGAAATGGATTTTTAAAAGATGACGTTTATTAACAGTTGCGCAGATTTCCAATGTTGCACGTCGACTCATACTCGCCAAAACATACGTTGCTAGGGAACATTTACATTGTTGTAAAATAAAGTTGCAATTTACTTGAGTCCTTCCCAGACTGTTTGCATAAACAGAAGCAACTCTGTGTCGGTATTTTCTTAGAGTTATTTGAGCTCAAAAAAGCGAAATTTGCACAGTCGACACCCTCGGACCATGGGCTTATACAGTGGAAGTCGCCTTTTCTGAGGTATCCTCTTTTCTGAGAAATGTCTTGCAATATTTGACACGTGAAACTAAAGATATGACAGGTACAGAAGACATTATTATATCCCCCTTTGAACATACTAAATGTTTAAACAAAACAGTTGTCAAATAAAAGTTTGAACGAGATATTTAGGTGTTTATCTTGATACGGGGCTCACAGAAAAACATATTATGTGTAAACGAAAAGAACTCCAGTTAAAATACAAAACACTGTATTGGTTGCTAGCCAGAAACTGAGTGTTAGTTTTGGACAATCAATTACTCATTTATAAATCATTCTTAAAGCCTTGGTGTGTTTGAAATGATGTAATTCACTCATATTTTAAAATAACAACAGCTAACGAAGAAATAACACAATATTCAGAAAGTAGAATGCCATACAAATACTTTAGTCATACAATTGTTAGATAACAGTTTGGAGGTATGATGTCTTTAAAATTTATGAGGCAAATTTAAATGTTTGAATTTTTTAACTGTGGTTGTACGTGAATTCAACTGTATTAATGGAGCGATATTAATAACTATCTTCTTCAATCAATGCTAATTACTTAGTCAACAAATTTACTTATTTTTATCAAGTATGAAGAGATTGTAAATAAACGTTTTATTAAAGATATAAAAGCTTCACTTTAGAGGAAACAAATAGCCTAAAGACTGGAAGTAAATAAAATCTTATTTTAAGAAAAGGAAGTCAGAAGACTAAAAGAACGTCAAACATTAAAATGCATAAATACTATCCAAACGCTTCTTGATGAAAAAGTACTGTCACAAATACGGCCACATGGAACGCACGACTTTCTTCTTAATTCTATTTTGGATTCGAAATATTTAGAAAACGTCATAAAATATCAATTTGCTTTGCAAAGGCAGCTCTGCGGTAAAATCGTAGTCTCCGATTAAGCCGAATGAGCTAAAACAGCAAGAGACCAAAAGACAACGCCCGAAAAAGGAAAGGTCCTTGGAATATTTAATTTTGGCGAAATATTACCTCCGTGCTTCGCGTTGAAGAAAATTAATGGTAGCGTCTCAATGACAAAATTGCGGGAACGTTTCTGGCGAGATTAAAAGATAATGAGAACAACCGCCACCAGCGCTGTGACCTGCGATTAAGAAGAGACAGGGTCCCGAATATTTAGTCGTTTCTGCCTTTCGCGGGGTTTGAGTCTTTAACTTCCAGCATAAAATGTGCATTTATACAAAATTCGCTAGAATCTTAAAATAAAAAACAAAGCTCTGACATAAAACGCAGCTGAATATTCACGAACTCTACTTAGAGAAATACTGGACCAGAGAAAACTTATTCAAGCGCAACCAATTTCTAGCAACCGCAGACATCTGCGTTACATCATTTAACTATACAAATCTCTTTAACGTTGCAGTTCTGAACATTCTGAAACCGGCTTTCACCTCATTGCGTTTTACAAAGATGAAACGGAGATCCGGAACAAACCGCGGGGAAAGCAGTGGAAGGGTATTAGAGAATTAAGTACTCAAGGGGGAGCACGTAGAATAAGACCAAAAGAGCAGATGCGGGAAACTCTAACCTAATAATGATGTGGAAGCGGAACACAGGGGTAGAAACGGCAAGGACGGGACGGAAAGCTGAAATACACACTAATAAAAGGATGGAACCAGGGAGAGTGAAATGGGATGGAGATACTAAAAACACCGATAACCAAATAGAAAGGCTGGGCAAGGAATGCATATGTGTCTACAATGCCGCCGGTAGGGAGAAGGGCAAGAAGAACCATAAGGTCGGCGGATAGGTAGATATTGTTGGAATGATTTCCTTGCCCAACGAACCCTCGCACAAAGAGGAGACAGAGTGTCAACGAGTCGACAGTGACCAACAGGTGACAGGGTTGTTAAAGGAGGGCGAAAACAACTAAAGAGCACAGGGCTATGCAGGCGAAACGGTCGCGGGCGCAGGCCGATAATATGAACGTCGGAGTCAGAGCCACAGTCACGATCTGAAACACAACGATAAAAGGGTCTCCTGCACAGGATTTGGTACGGAGCATCGTCACTACTCCATCAATAGCGCCGCTACAACAACGCTACTGCCGCACTGGAATGGTTCCAAGTTGCCATCCCTCTCACCTACCAATCCGACAACTTCGTTCTCTCTTCCCCGCCAATCACGTCCCAACTAACCACGCCCCAAGCCACCGCCAACGCCAACGCCGCCCCTGCCACGTCAACACACTCCCCGCCAACGCCGCTCCCGCCAACGCCGTCCCCGCCAACGCCGTCCCCGCCAACGCCGTCCCCGCCAACGCCACTCCCGCCAACGCCGTCCCCGCCGCCCCCGCCAACACCACATCCGCCAACGCCACCCCCGCCAACGCCACCCCCGCCAACGCCGCCCCCGCCAACGCCGCCCCCGCCAACGCCGCCCCCGCCAACGCCGCCCCCGCCAACGCCGCCCACGCGAACACCGCCCCCACCAACGCTATCCCTACCATCTCCTCCACTGTCAAAACACCAACACCGCCGCCCACTATAACTGCTCCCATCGCAGTTGGATCCCCCACGGTCAGTGTCACTCCACTGCCATCAACAGCCCTTTCGCCATCGTTGTTACCGTCGCCACCGCCTCCACCGCGGCTTTTGAAGTCGGCGAATGAACCGGCGGCGGCGACGGCGGCGGAGGCGCACGCGGGCCGGCTCTCGCAGCGGGGGGCGTGGCGCGGCGCGGCGTGGCGTGGCGGGGAGGGTCGTGTCGGGGCGGGAGGCGGCGGCACGCGCCAATCGATGTTGCGTGGGCGGCCGCGGGGGCGTCGGCGGGGAGTCGGCGCTGGCGCTGGCGCTGGGCGCCATATGGCGAGCGCCCGAGGCACAGCGGCGGCGAGGGCACGGCGCGCGGGAGCCCGAGTTGACGGCCGAGGTCGGCCGCGGTCGGCCCACGGATTTGCGTTTGATGTTTCGAAGGGAACAGGCCCACGCGGGGTCATACAAGAAAAAAAAAGACTAGTGGTGCTAAAACAGCACGTACTTTCTCGTCTGTGTTTTCACGCAAAATTACGCGAAAAGTACTCAAAATTTCCAAAAATTATACGCGACCTTATTTCAAAATCTATCTTTAAGAAACAGATTTCATTTCAGGAAAAAAATCTATATCTTTAATGGTTTAGCTGTAAGAAGACTCCGAAAACAATTTGGACTTTCGCACTTTTTGAAAAATCAGGGTTTTTAACGAATATGAAATTTGCACCATTCTCTTAAACGTCCTTCCCACTATCCAATAACAAAGTTGAATCAAAAACGTTGGAACCATTTTTTTTGAAAATTTGGAAAATGTCCCACGGGATTCATGTAAAGGAACCCTGAAAATGAAAATATCGGTTTCAAATTCAAGTGGTCGAGATTGATTGGGGAATATAAATTTTGGAGCAAATAGACTGAACGGTTTAACCGCTAGAATAGCGGATAGACGTTTTGCTGAGATTAGATGTTTTGGTATCCAGGTTCCACAAAACAAGGATTCTGTCTACACCACGTTTTAGAAGATTTTTTTACTAAATTTAGCAACTGGATTTATCCACATTTTTGTTACCAGGGCTCTGTAATTAGAGTTTTTCTGCCGAAAATTTGCCTTTTTTTGCGCAGCATCACATATCTTTCTCTATTCTCCGTAGTGAGAAATTAACTAGTGGTGCTACAGAATGGCACAGACTTTCCCGTTTTAGTTTTCTATTTTCTTGGGTCTTTGCTAGCTATTCGGAATTGCCACATACTCTTTCTTGCCAGCTACCATCTATCACCGCCAAACGTACATTTTTTTGTCATTTTCTTCATTTTTAGGTTTCCTATTGGTAGAACGAAAATATGAATTTTAGAATATTAAAGAACACAAAAACCTAGCAGTAAATGGAAATTTTCTTTTAAAAATGATGGGCCGTTTAACAGAAAATGGCGTTTTAGCACTACTAAAAATGCGAAATTTGAAACTCATTTTCACAAAAAATTTTCAAAATACTTTATTTGAGTTTTCAAAATACTTTATTTGAAGTTATTTACTTACACTCACAAATATAATAATGTTTACAAATTGCTGGTAATGTGCATATTAAAGATGTGAGAGATCTTTAAAAAATTTACATTTATATAATTTTTGAAAAAACAAAAAAATAACTCAAAATAAATTTTACGTCATATTAAAGAGTGTAATTATCACTATGTGATATAAATGTGTCAAGAAAAAATTTGCAGCCATATATGAGAAAATGGCGTTTGAGCAATTCTGAAAATGCCGAAATTTGAGCTACTTTTCACAGAAAACGGTCGTGTTTTCGAGAAACTTTGCTTGACCTTATTTAAAGCATATATACTCGTAAATATAATAATGTAAAAAAATCGCCACTAATGTAAATATTAACGACGTGAGAGACAAGTAAAAAAATTTACATTTTTGTAATTTTTGAAAAAACCAACCGATAGACCAAAATGGCTTTGATTATTATATATATTATAATATTATATATATATTATTGATAGAGTACATTTACCACTATCCCTACTAAACGTTTAAAGAAAAAATTTGGAGCCGTTTTTGAGAAAATCTTGTTTTTGTAATTTTTTAAAATTGCACATATTGCACGCAATATTGCACGAAAACTACCAAAATTGTGAAAAACATTTACATGACCTTTATGAAAGAACTCAATATGTAGAAAAAATTTTATTTGAAGAAAAAATCTCTATCTTCAATTTTGTAGTTGGAGAAAGACGCCGAAAAAAATTCAAACTTTCACAATTTTCAAAAATTCAGAGTTATCCGTGAAATTCGGACCTATGCCATGTTAATAAGTGTATTTTACTCTATTCATACAGGAAATTTAAAGAAAAAATTTGGAGCCGTTTTTGAGAAAGTGTTGAAAATCCCCGGGGGGCTTCATGTAAAGTACCCCCAAATTTTTTGAAGAATCTTTTTCAAAATCTCAAAGCGTCGACTGGAGTCTGATCGACTACGGAATATCCATTTTGGAAGAAATCGTACGTATGGTTTAGGCGCTAGCAGTGTTCACAGACGGACAGACAGACAGACAGACGTTTTCCTTTCAATTGGGTTTTCGGTATCAAGGACGTAGAAAACAGGGTTTCTGGCTACACCACGTGTTAGGGGATTTTTTTTATAATTTAGCAACTGGTTTTATCCACTTATTCGTTTTCTTGGCCCGGCAATTAATTTTTTTCCGCCGAAAATTGGCCATTTTTTCGCGCAGCATTACATAACTTTCCCTATACTACGTATATCACTCCGTGTATACGTGCGTATACGGGAAAAATATGCAGGCCTGAAACTCTCTCACCACCTTACAGGTATAGTAGAACACCGCACTATTGTTCAACTTAAATATCAGAGAACCTTGTGACAGATCATCGGCTTATTGCTGTTATCGAATCAGGAGCTTCGCTACGACTTTAACTTATGATACTGAACCTCGCGTTTGGAGAATAGAATCACAGCTGATGATCTGTCACAAGTTACTATAAAATAGATTATAAGGGGTACTGGGGTCAGATTTTCAGTCTTCTCGACTTCATGACAGGAAAGTCGCAATGTGAGGTAAATATACCCAAAGTTTTCCTTAAGGTAAATATTGCTAATAACAAAAAAAATGTATAAGACTTTTGTTGAGACGTAAATTAACACAAAAACATATATAATTTACTAACTTCGCTTGATAAAAGATGAGCGCGCTTGCTTCCACTCACAGTTTACTCGTTGCTTTTTCCAGCTTTCTTTCTCTCTTTGGGAACTCGTGAAGGTCACTTAGAGCACAACGCATGGGTGAAACATATCTGACACGTGTGACATTTCGGCAGTTAGTGTTGCCTGATCGAACCATAATTATCGAATCGTAATTTATACCTCTGAACATAACTGTATCATTATAGTATCATGATTTAAAAAAATAATTAACGAAAATATTTATTAGTAAGATATTTCTAATTTCTTATGAAATATAAAGATTGGACATGGGTTTCCGCTCCCTCTTCCTTTACAAACAGTTTCTCTCTCACCTCTCACTCAAGTGCGACTCAATGTTCCTATATAAAGAAACAAAAATTCCGCAAAACGTGATTGAAATCCAGCTGGTGAAACTTTAAGGTGATGTTGAACAAATGTTGCAGCACTTTCAAGCACATATGAAGGCGAAGTAGTTATATCGGTTATGTGTAAAATTCATAGCTATTTATTTATTTTTTTTAAAGTTTCATACACGCCATTTATATAAATGACTTTTAGGCAAGAACATTCGTTTATTGTGTGAATCAATGAACTTGGCCATTCTTCGAGATGTTTCAAGTCTTCGGTTTTTTTCTTTTTACATCAAACTGGTACCGGACGAGAAACGGTACCAACAAAAGCAGTAACTTGAAAAATAACAGTTTGGGCGTAGTAAGAGTGAGGTCGAGAATGTGAGAAGTATTTCCCTACTCAGTGTTGGCGAATTCGCATTCGGTGTTCTTGAGGATAATGGCGTTAAATATGATATAGAAACAGATTATTTTCCAAGTAAATTTCAGATATGTGGACTGTATTATGTCACGTAAACTTGCAGGGATAACTTCGGTTGTAGCGGAAGTTTGAGATCTCGTAACCATAAACTTACTAACATTATGAAGAGAAGCATCCATAACAATGGTGGAACTCAACTTAAGTGGCATAATACCTGATTTTTATCTGTAATTTCATGGATTTAATATTTTTCTATATTGTAAAAATACATACGTACCTTCGCAGAAATGTTAAAACCCTAGGAATTTTTTCCCGACTTTCAATTTGGAGTGAAAATGAAATTAGTACCAAAAGCTTGAGAAAAACACCAAGTCCCTGTTCTACTAAAATGCTGATTAATGTAGAAAATTTGTCTTCGTACGAACCGTCAGTGTACATATTAAAAGTATGGAAAGCTATGCTTTTCAAAAAGTAGAATGCACAATGTTTTCCAAATTGTTCTTTTTGGAAAACGATCACTACATGAAGCTCATCAATTGAAGCTAATAAAATGTATTTCAACTGATTGGATCATTCTGTGTGTAATAGTAATGAACTTGAACATAAAGGCATTTCTGTTACTAGAGTTAATATATTTGGAAAACGACTAAAGGGTTTTTACTGAAATATAATGTAACGGATAAAATCCAATCTATACTTTCATCAAAATCATGGTGGACATGTTTGCTAGATTTGGAACTCAATTCTAATGTAATATTTCGGTAAAGTCTAGTGTAATTACAGTCTCAAAACTACATATCGGTAACGGTCGTCAATAAGTCACGGTCGTGGCGTTTCCAGGGCAAGAGAGCAGCAATATCGACAGTTTCGGACGCGATGTAATAAAAGTAGGCGCGGGTCGATTCAAATAACTGGCGACTTCCACAATTCAAACGACGATTGCTAATGGCACATAGATGAAAGTTGGAGTTGTGTCAACTGCAGTATTATGAATTCATAAATGCAATACCGACGGTAATTTCCGACCAGTGGTGACAGCGAGAAGAAAGGAGCAATGTGAATTACTGCGACTTTCAGCAATAGCGCGAATACATGAAACGAATATGTTTACTTTTTATAATCTTCCAATGTATTATTTAAATGGCAATCGTTTTTCTGTTTAATTTACAACGATCAGTACATCACACATTTTATTTACGATTTCAATATTTTTTATTTAATTTTGTCTGTGATACACATTTCTATTGAGATGAGGCATAATCAATTTATTTATTGCTCAAAATATTCCCCGAGTACATGTTCCAACTTCAAGTGAATTCGTTAAAAGGAAATTCTACTTAAATACGAAACTTGTTCCTAGTTTGAAGTGTTTTTTTGTTATTCTAAGAAAGGAGTTATTCACCTGGAGAATTAATTTTGAAATTAATAAGTAATTTCGTAGTTTTTCATTAACTCAATGGCGGACTTGAGAAGCTGTTTTTTGACGAATAGTTTATTATTTTCTAAAGACATTTTACATCAGGGTATTTTCCTAACGATAGAAGATTGAATTGTTTATTTTTCATCTGCATGAGGTCATGATTTTCCAATACTTCTTTTGAAAAGAAATTTGAACTATACGGTAAATAAATAATAAATGAAATAATAAATACAGTAAAAAATTCTTTTTGACACAAGAAAAAATGTAAAAAAATCAGGTGAATCAGTTGAAGTTTACAGATTCACTCGATGTCGACTCTTCTACGTCGTTTATTGTCAATCAACAATTGGGCATACGAATAATAAATCACGGTACTGACCGAGGTTAACTCTACTATATTCTAAATCCATGACGCCAACAGTGACGTCATCAGAGATGCACTAATTAAGAAAATTTAGTCAGTTTGCGCAGTACGAGAAGAGAAAGAATTACACAAAAAAATATTTAGCTTTTCAGTAAAAATCGAAACTGTTTCATCGATTTTTGATATTTCTCGAGTTCGTGGATATCTAATAAAATCATGTTCAGCTCTCACGTGGCTGGAAGCTGTAGCGTGGTATTTCAATTTCTGCACGCATTGGAAATTAGTAATATGAAAAGGTAAGGAAGCTGAAAAATAAAGTTTTGCGAAAAAAATTGGATCGAGAAAGTATAGATTGTGGAATACTGTCTATTCTAAAAAAACTAATAATTCTCTCTTATGCAGAGAGAACACTGATAATCCATAGGTATGATTTTCAAGGTCTCTCAAGCTTGTTCATCGATTCTATTGCAGGTGTGCAGTATTGCAGTTGAAGGAACCGCAGTTGTTTACGTAACTGCAGTCAAAAATACCTTATCAGAGTATTAAAAAATTATGTTTATTGCATGCCACGCAAAAATATTTTATTTTTTGGTAGGTTAATAACTTCTCACTATGAAGAATTGTTGAGTTCTTTCGATAATAACACGATTCCCATAAAAAGCGTACAGTTAAGCTCTCATAAACTTTTACGAATTAATGGTTTCGGTAACAGATTTACATGATTTTAATGTCCTCTTAATTATACTCGTTCAGAAGTGGAATTCATTGAACTTCGACAAAAAATTAGAAAAAACACATTACCTGCTACGTTATAAAATTTGCTCGTAAGTTCGTAAAACACTCGAGAATTCTTTTTCCTTTTCACAACGATTTACAATGCGACAAAGTCGATAATAGTCTTATGAACTACGTCAGCAACTAACTTTCTTTATCATGAAAATTCAAACTAGTGGGATTGCGTGGCTTATCGAAACTTTTCCGTCTCTTCATGCTATTACTGAACAACTACTGACATTTTCCAAAACTGTGCATTATATTTAAATATCTAATTGAATGATAAATTACATTGAGATAGAAATCTTTGGCTTTGATACTGGAAGTGAAGGGCATGTTAAAAATTAAATATTAACTT
Organism: Acheta domesticus; assembly: GCA_031308135.1. Classification (NCBI taxonomy): domain Eukaryota; kingdom Metazoa; phylum Arthropoda; class Insecta; order Orthoptera; family Gryllidae; genus Acheta; species Acheta domesticus. The sequence goes on along the minus strand of JAHLJT010008756.1, from coordinate 39,848,593 downwards.
TCTCAATTTTCAAAATTTTACAGATGTTGAATAAAAATCGGAAATCTAGCATGTACATAAATTTAATTTCCTCTATTCGAGCAAAAACTGCAAAGAAAAAGTTTACAAGCATTTTCCAGACAAGTTTGAAAATATCACAGGGGGTTCTTAATGGCCCCCTGAACGCCACATTTAAATCATACTTCTATCGAATTTACTAACTTACAGCACGAACTATTTTAAGCTGTCCATCCATTGTCACCCCGATTTTCAGGGTCAAAATTGTATGTCCTCACCACCTACACAAATAATCATTTTTGGAATAATGGTAATAGGACTTAATCCTGACATGTGTGTATGTGTGAAATTATAGCTGAAAGAAACCTTAATTACAAATTTTACAACCAAAAATTTGATATCGTAAATGTTGAAGAGATTCCAATTTTTTTCTTCCTACACTATACTACAGGGAAGAAATGTAATAAACTTTTGATTGAGGAATAATTTGACAGCAATTGGTCCATGTTAGTAATAGGGTTAATATAGGGTATTTTTTGTCACTATGGGCAGTAACGTAACATATTATACAAAATAAGCACATGTTAATGTTAGAGCCTTTGTTATGTGTTTACGAGCTCCTCTGATATAACGCATAAGATTATTTGACGGCTTGCTTTTTCTAACGCTGGATAAAATGTACTCACTTAGTGAAGTAATTGTGATAAGTGTTTGAATTAAAAGGGAAAATGATGGTAACTATTTGGATAAAAAAAATTGTCATATTCACCGAGGTCGAAATGCAATTATTACAATTACTCATATGACCAAAATTATGAAAAACCCTAATTTGATTGCAGTTGAATTTTGGAGAAACACTGCATTAAAAAAATCTCAACATGGAAATATGCTATTTATCATTCCAAAATTGCTGCGTCGGATGGAAGGAAAGAAAAATAAACATTTTTGATGTCTTTACTCGTAGGTAATAACGGAGTGACATCTTTAAGAAAGTATAGGGTAGATATGAAATGAAGGTAGTAGTGACATATTCTACATTTTACACAGAAGATATGTAAGATTCACTTTACAGGATTTACGAGCACTGTGTAAAGCCAATGTTTAGAACGTTTGAAATGTGGTTCATACAAAATTGTATGTAAAAGGTTTTGTTTTTTGATGGGAGATCAATTAAATAAATAACGACAATAATGAGTAAAATATTACTTAAAATAAAGCACATTTTATTAAACTGATCCCTCGTGGAGTACGTTTCTTCAGTTAACGTTACTCAGAATGCGATTCATTTACAAAGAGGAATTGCGGTACTGAGTTTTTTGCCAGTAACAAACTCTACTAACATTTACCAACGTATGTAAATGTGCCAACCACCTCCGAAAATAGTATTTTAAACATAGAATGTCTTCTAAACGTTTGTTGAAGAGATCGTATCAATCTTCACTATTCTGACGAAAACTCACTTCGGAGAATGCCACATCGGTGTACATGCAGCAATACGTTATTTGAATCTTTTCAATATAAAAAATAAGCTCATGTACAGACAGTATTCAGTGTATTATAAATTTTACTTACTTAACTAACATAATTGATTTTAAATGTGAAAGTAGCACAACATTTTGGTGTTGGCGTCTCATTCATTCTTGAACTTTCGAAGGAGACAACCAAATTATATTGCGTAGATACGATGTGAAGTGAATCAAATGAATTCATATTTGATATCATCGCTAAACTTGAACAGAAATTAAGATAACGCAAAAGTCAGCCTGTGTAGTAAGGTAGTATTAAAACCGATTTTTAATCAAATAAAGGGCTCAAACAGCTGAAAAGCCGTTGAAGAATTGAAATTAATTGCACAGGTCATGCTCGAAAGATTTAGTTCTTGAAAACCAAACCCATTGCAAGTGACGCGGCCAAATTCCGGAGAACGGTTACGCCGTTTTAAATTTCTAAACGTGTAAGAGTGGTTTGATTAGTCTGACGGGTTTAAATATGAACGCACCCTTTAACACCAGAAAGGGTCAGAGAAACTCAAACGAGTTGCTGTTGTACAAATACCTGCCGTTAATTCGTGTTGGGTATATTAAAAGTCATTGGATGTACGTTCGCACGGGACACTGAAATAACGGACAGTCGAACACGTTGAGAGCCTTATAAGTGCAAGGGTTTCATCAAACGCTTAGCATGCCTAGACCACTGATTCACAGGCACAAAATGAATGTAAGGACATAATTTTAAAAGTAACAATTAGTTTAATTGGCCCTTATAGAATTCTACTGAATCCCACATTTGAGACTGAGGATCATTCTCACAGTTGGGAAGTATTATACCCTTGGCAGATACCAGAATTAAATTACGAATTCATGGTTGGGCTGAATCTACTATCTTAAAAATACCCCAAATAAGAAACATGGATAATAACGCAGTAAAATATTCGGAAATATAGTATTTAAAAGTAAAACATTAGGCGTTGGGAACATTGTTAATTTGTGTAGTTGCCTTGTTGCCACTTGATCAAAAACCGGAGTATCAACGACAAATAGTACTACACGCAGATAAAACAGCATCTTTCTGAGAAAAGTGCCATTGATATGAACATCAATAATGCTAATAGACGTAATCTGAATTTATTTACTTAGCTCTCTTTGTTGCCACAAGAATTACTCATAAAGATCCAAGACTTTATTATAGCAGATATGAGGAAGACTTATGTTATTACAGATATTGCAGACTTAGCAAAATATCGTAACGATTATACGGACAATGTGTACGAATGCAAGGATTTTGCAATCGGGTGTAAACTGAATTCATTTACATAGCTCCCCCTATTGCCATCGAGCCTAAAACCGGAGCATCTCTATCAAGCAGAGCAAGGTACAGATAAAACAGCATTTCCTCTTTGTTTATCATCGATACCACCCCTGTACTAAAGCAAGGACGCGCTTAACTCGTTTACGTATCTGTCTTCATGCCACCAGATGTCAATCCAGAGCATCTCTGGCATAGAATACGAAGTACGGGTGTATCATCATGTCTTGAGAGACAGTATCATTGAAACGTACGAGACGCACGAACGCAAAGCGTGCCCTGTCATCCAGCGCATTCCCGCAGCGGCCCCGCTCCTCCCGGCGGAGGCCGGGCTCAAACAAGTTGCCGCGGGGCGCGGCATGGCGGGCGCGCCTAGCGGGGCGGCCTACCTTCGCAGGAGTCGCCCAGGCCGCGAGGCACACTAGCATGGACCGGGCGCGGTCGTGTCAGCGGTCAGCGCGGGCCGCGGGCGGGCGGGTGCCGGCGGGGCGCAGAGCGGGCGGGGAGCCGGCGCCGGGGCGCGGCCACCGCCGCCGCCGCCGCGGGCGTTACGGCCACCGCGGCCGCCGCCCCCGCCGCCGCCGCCGCCGCTGCCGGGGCGCCCGCTCCGCGCATCGCCGCCGCCGCCGCCTCCCGCCTCCGCCGCCGCCGCCGCCTGCGCCGCCGCCGCCGCCGCCGCCCGTCACGCGCCGGGCCGCCGCCGGTGCATCCCGCTGGCCGCGCTGCCGTGGAGCGCCGTCTGCTGGGCGGAGCTGGGGCCGAGCCGAGGCGAGGCGAGGCGAGCCGCGGCGCCGCCGGTGTGGCCCGGAGAGGGGTTCGGAAGCGCTCGCGAGGGCGAGGGCGCGAGCGAGGCAGCGAGAGCGAGCGGACGCCGCCGTGGCTTGGGGCGGACTGAGGCGGCGGGCGACCGAGCCGCGCCGCGCCGCGTCGCGACGCGCCGCGCCGGCCCGCGCGCCACGCGCACGCGCGTCCGTCGGCGTCGCGGCGGCGTTGGCCCGCCCCCTCCCCGAGCGCCTCGCGCCGTCGCCGACTGACCGCCTGAGCCGCGGAAGGGCGGCGCTTGGCCGACTAGTGGCAGTCGCTATGCGAACTCGGGCGCGTTTTGCTGCAGATCGGACCGGCCGGCATTTCGCCAGTATGCGAGGGCGAGGGCATATATATATATATATGCCCTCGTGTATATATGTATGTATGTATATATATATATATATATATATATATATATATATATATATATATATATATATATCTGAAAGTGGATGTTGGTGTATACCTAAGAGGTAAACTCCGACACTGTATGACCCATCTCCAAGTAAGTTGGCACTTCTACGTATTTTTTCACCCGCAAGGTTTATGTGCCGGTAATTCTGCTGTAACTCCACTATATGGCGTTGAGAACAAAACTAACGTTTATATGACGTAAATATTCATGTCAAATGCAACTGACAACACACTCGGCATCATTTTAAATCTGTATCGTTAAATAACTCCTAAATATGTGTTCTAGGGCCTTAAAAATCAAAATTTTGAGGCCCAACTGCCTACATATTTAAACACAATTCATACTTTAACATGTTGCTGGAATCAATCTTTATGAAAATTAAATAACAGCGTTCTTACTAATTAAGATTTGATTTCAATATTGAAGGTTTTCCACTTATTATTTCTTTCGAATGCAAGATGCAAAGTGCAAGAATGCTCCATGAAACCGGTGAACTTGCGCAGAAGAAAATCAATTCATCACAACTTTTAATAACAATACAATGCAACTGAAAATTGGGTGGGTGGCACTTCTAAACATTTTCTATGTTTTTAATGAACTTATAATCATGAAGTAATTTTTATTGACAATTTATGAGAAAATAAAACGGAATGTCTAGAATTGACGCAACTTTGGAGTGAAAATCGCATTTTAAATTTGTACTCTCTAAATCGCCAAACGATTAAATTATTTCCATACTTTTTATAATGAAAAATGCGTGATGAGTGATGCTTTATTTCATAATGTTAGTTATGCCGCGTACAGACAGAAAAGTGTTTCTGACATATTCCAGTAATCTCACTCCACAATCTCCATTACAACTATCGCTTTGCCTGTCTTGCCCGCATTAAGAGCAACAAACTTTCGTTTGTTTTCGCAAAGTCGCGTGCACGACCTGCCGTGCCTGGAGTGTGCTATTGCTTCCGAGGAGAAGTCATTTCGGCTGTATAAATAAGACTGCTGCTTCGTTGTTGTAATTTCCATGGAACCTCACACTTCGTCTTAAATTGGCAATAGTTTCGTGAGCTCTGTAGTCTCTTAAATTAAAGTTGCGCAGTCATCGTCGCATACGTTTTAATCTGTCCACGAGAGTCCACTGCAGTGTTCCTATAGAAGTTGGGTAGTTCGTGGTGCGTTTCATTGTTGCCGCACATTCCCTTGCTAGTTCATTGCAGCGTTGGAAGTTTATTTAAGCCCACTGCGGCAATATTAAAGAGGTACGTAGTATATTCTCGCTGCTCACACTAAATAAGAACGAAAATAAAACAAAAGGCTTTAATATTCCACAAAATTCTTCTTTATTACTCGAAATTTTTGCGAGAAATTGTAAAAACTCCACAAAAATAAAATAGGCCTGTATAATAATATTTATATTAAAAAGGGGGCAGGCTTAACATTCAGGACCTTCTTAGAATTAATTCAGAACTTGTTTCATTTATGTTTTGAAATATTCCCAAACATGAATCGTCTTTCCGATAAAGTAAGTTTAAATTAAAATGGTTAGAAAAAGACCTACAAAATATGTTTCATATATTTTTTAACATTTTAAAAGTAATTTGTGCAAAGGCTTATTGGTGGATTTAATATCTGCTTCAGAAGAAACATTACTCATAAAAACCTAGTAAAACCGTCTTCCGGATGTAGCCATATTTTTTCTATCACAAAACTTCCTATGCACGTCTTGCAGAACGAATATGAGAAGGTCGAATGAGAGTTGAGAGTTCACACTTGATTGCATCGTTGGACTCGTGAGTGGAAGACTATGAATTGATAGAGTTATAAAACTCTTTTAAAGCGCAATCGTAAAATAAGTGCCTCATACGAGTTTCCCAAACAGTTTTTCAGTGAATTACTTTTTTTGTAGAAGTTCAGTAATTTATTGTACTGTAGGAGTTGTTATTTCCGGAACAGTACAAGATTGTCTTAGAGCAAGGTTGCTTTTTTTTATGACAACTTCAAGATCAAAACCTCGTGAATCTGAGAAGACAAGTGATTTAATATGCACCTAACATTGACGAAATGAGAGGCAAGATGTTGGAATAATGATGGTATTGGTGGCTAAGGAAATGCGAGGACTCCCAAAAACTCGGAGGACCGCGAACGCACTTTGTCTACAGTAAATTTCACATAGATTGACAGGAATTCAAAATTAGGCACCCAGAGGAAGAAATCTAGCGAATTAATAGCTACGCTAGAGGATCGCCTGAATTGAAAGTTTTATCATCTAATAGAAAATAATGGAAAACTAGCGGAGCCCGGCAGACGTTGTTTTGCCCTTTATCCCCATCCTTCTCCTCCCCTCTCCCTTTTCCTCTCCATCTCTCACACCGCCTCTTTCTCTCCGCCTCCCTCTGTCTCTCTCTGTACCTCTCATTCACACTTAGTTGCAGATTCTGAACGTCTCTGAATAGGGTGGGGTAATCTTGAGAAGCGCCGAACCACCAAAAATGTAATAGAATGTTCAAGAAGATCACATCCTGTAGATTACTGAGTGAGAAACATTTCTTTGAGGTGGCCTCATAATTTTAATTCTTAATGCCCTAAAACAATTTGTTTAGAATTTATTTATCGCTATAGATTGAAAAGTTCTACAAAGAGTAGCGGGTTGCATTTGACATGAATATTTGTTTTTTTATTCTACAGCGCCATTTGGCACCATTTGCCTGATATTTTAATAATTATTGTGCTATTCGGGGCGGATGTGAATTAAACAAAACAGAGATAATTAAAATTGGTCCAGCCGTTCTTGAGTTATAAATGGTATAAATAACCCGACTTTATTTATATACATATATAGTTAATTACGTTTAATAACACGGAAAGAAAACAAATTTACAAGCCACAAAGAGGAACAAATTGCTTACTCACGTGTAACCTCTAAAAGCCCACCTACGCTTGTTCATCCTCAAAAATACACGCTTATGTGTGTGGAATTTCGAAGGACCAAAAATCCTTAGCGCCTCCAGCATCCTTTGTCCAGGCACCAACCACTCGTAGCCTTCAGCCGCACCCTTCTTTGCCAACGCACGCAGGCTGGCAGACAGGCAGCGCGGGTTTAGTGGGCCATCCCGCAGTTAATGCGCGGCAGTTCCACATGCAAATGCGGCGCAGGTTGCAATTTGCGCTAATACCGGCGATGATGACGCCAATAAAAGCGCGGGGCGCTGCGCTGCGGGGCGCGCGGGAGGACACTTCATGCGTCCGCCGTGGCCGACACACGCGTCCTCCCAATACACGCGCCGACACTCGCGTATTCCGTTCCACACGATTTCTTTCGCGCTGTTCTACTTGCTGCCTGTGCATTCCCCCTTATGTGTTCTCCGTCCATGTCCCGCTCGGTGTCCCAGTCGGTGTCCTATTCGGTGTCCCGCTCGGTGTCCCAGTCGGTGTTCCGGTCGGTGTCCCAGTCGGTGTCCCAGTGGGTGTCCCAGTCGGTGTCCCAGTCGGTGTTCAAGTCGGTGTCCCAGTCGGTGTCCCAGTCGGTGTCCCAGTCGGTGTTCCAGTCGGTGTCCCAGTCGGTGTCCCAGTCGGTGTCCCAGTCGGTGTTCAAGTCGGTATTAAAGTCGATTTCGGCTCGGTGTCCCACCACGTCTCCCACTTGGCGTCCCACTCGGTGTCTCACCAGGTGTCCCACTCGGTGTCCCATCAGGTGTCCCACTCGGCGTCCCACTCAGTGTCCTACTCGATGTCTACCTCAGTGTCCCACTGGGTGTCCCAGTCGGTGTCCCACTCAATGTCCCACTCGACGTCTCCCTCGGTGTTCCACTCCGTGTCCCACTCGGTGTCCCACCAGGTGTCCCACTACGTGTCCCGCTCGATCTCCCGCTCGGTGACCCCACACGCTGAACCATTCGCTGGCCCACTCGCGGCCCCACCACATCATCTTTTGAATATTCCCTTCGCTGTTAATTTTTGACTCGCGCATTTCATCTCACAATCCTTGACTTTTTTGATCGCTGTTTTTGACGCCGTTCCTCACTTTGTAGCTTCCTTTTTGTTTCTCGCTGCTCCCTCACGGTTACTAGCGTTGTGTCCATTCTTTCTCGCTCGCCATTCCTACTTTACTCGCACACTTTTCCCACTCGCCTTTCTTCTACTTCTCTTATTGTCGACCATTTCGCGCGCTGTCCGCAGATGTCCCTCATGCAGCCTCTCGCGCAGATATTCACAGTGAAGGAAATTGTTTTGCTATGGACGTACTTCAGTTTTCTTTCCTGGTGTCTGCACGACATACCTAAAGTGAGGTATTGGAATTCAATTTCAGAATATTTTCATAAATGGCATATCATACGGGGAGTGCTCGAGATAAAAGACAAGTGGACGGTGATTACGGGGAAAAAGGATGACGGACGTGAAGATTGGCTGCGATAAATGGAGAGAGGTTGTGATCGAAGTTGAGTTAGACAAAGGTGGAGAAAGGAAGAGGATAGACTGTTATTTTGCGATAAGTAACGGAAAGTGATTGAGAATGAAAGTTGAATGTTAAGTGATAGAGATATATGAAGTGTTGTTGAAATACAAAGGGAGAAATGATGTCGAGAAAAGCAAATTAGAGAAATATGGAGTACGATGTCACGGAATGAACAGTTGATATGGCAATGTAGTATTATTTGGGACAAATGAAGATCTGATAAATGTGCAGCATGGTCGAGAGGTACGGAGCATGAAAAATGGAAAGGAAAGTGTTTGGAAAACATGACTACAAAAGAAACGTGTAGTTAAGTAGTTTGAAGAGTCGTTGAGATATGTGGAAAGTGATGAGAGAGATTAATGAAGTGGTTGGGTGTCGTGAGTAATTGAGATATGAGAAGAGCGGTTGAGAAAGTAAAATGAATAGTGAGTGCTGAAGCAGTACACAGGGTAGTTGAGATGTAGGGAGTGTGATTGATTACACGGAGAGTGATCGCTTGCAAGTAAATATTAAAAGATGAGTATGGGTAGCTTGTCTGATGGTGATAAGAATGATGAATGGGATGGAATACTGCAACTTATACGAAATTTATCGCGGAACCAATACAGACAATTTGACACTTCGAACGAGACAACATAAAAGCGTGAATAAAAGACAAGCACGCAGGCACGAAGTATCAGTTTGAACGAGAGATCGCTTGGAACACTGCTCTTTGTTAGTTGCGGCTTGCGGGTCACTGCAAAGTGCACTTCACTGTAAAGTGAACAACTGCTGTGTTGGACAAATTAACTAATTACACTGCACTCTTCAAAGGCAAGCAGTGGAACACAATTTCTAAAAAGGGACTAATTATTTCGTATTTATACCTCCACTAATTTTAATTTTACTCGCAACTATTGACCTTGATTTCCGAAAAAATTCGCCGCAGTAATGCACCAAAGCTTTAGACAAAGCTGAGCAGCGGATATTTAGGTAAGTTGTCAAGCGCGTGATGCTAAGAGAATGCGATGTAAACAAGAAATTTTTGTTCCATCCTAATGGTAATTTTTATTGAAAAATAGAACACAGGCAAACTTAGTTTCACCAACTGCTCCAAATGAATCCAGAATGGTTGACACCTCATCTTAAAGAGTACAATCCAATGAGAAGAAGAAGAAGAAGAAGAAACAGAGTACATTTCCACAAAAGATGGAGATTTGTTATTGATGGATTAGTGATTCCGCGCGTATTAAATGTCCTGTAGTAAAGTGTATGTTATCATCGGTGGCAAGCGAGATCCGCCGCCGACCTACGTCAGCTTGCAGAGATTATTCTCCAACAGGTATCTCCCACCAGCAGGTCATCGCCCCAAACCCGAAAAGTTCTAAGCTCTCGACTAGTCTCCCGACAAATGTGATAGTGTAGTGCATGTGAGTAGCAATGTGAGTAAGTAAGGGGTAAGGATAGGACAAGGAAGAGTAAGCAAAGATCGCGTGCGGTTCATTGCCCGTTTGTTAAGGAACTGCTCCGGCATTTGCCTGGTGTTGATCGGAGAAACCACGTAAAACTACCGATCAGAGCAGCCGGCTGTTAGAATTCTCATCCCTTCAGCAGCTGAACTCGGACTTGCTGTATAGCTAGCGTTAAAAATCCTCCCACTGTCGGGATTCGAATTCAGGACCTTCCGGTCAGAGGCACTGCAGGGGCATCAGATGACGCCCTGAACCAACTTTGCTGGTCAAAAGGTGGAAAGGTCTATTGCCGCAACTACAAGTTTTCAATCGAAACAGGTCAATGGCTAAAACCGAAATAAACTTCTTGTTGAATTTCGCATTTGCGACTCTACGATACTCCAGAGGCGATGTGTCAAGAGTTCTACAAAGGATGGGTCGTGAGGTGTCGGAGAAACCGATGGTCTTACCCTCCCCACCCCAAGACCGCTGAAGAGGCGGAGAGGGGTGGGGAGGGGCGCGTCACGCTTGAATCCCCAGGGCCCGCTGGGTGCCGTGCGCTGCCGCACGCGAGCGCACGGGTCGTATATCCGCGCACTGGACGTGCGGGGAGCGGCGGGCCAGAAGAGGACCTGGTCCCTGCGCCGTCGCGCGTGTCTGGCTGGGAAGACTCGCGGCTTTCCTCGGCGGCGGCGCACAGCAAACGACGTGACGACGATGCGACGGTTCCGCAGGTTTTGAAGCGTATGTAGGCTCATCGTCGTCAGACACTGTCGCCATCATTATCATTATCATCATCATTCTCGTCACTATGGACGTCTTCATTCGCGTCATTGCCGTCTCTCACCTTGACATCGCCAATGCCATTCTCGATATCGGTATCATCGTCACTCTCGACATCATCTTCACTCTCGGCATCATCGTCACTCTCGACATCATCGTCACTCTCGGCATCATCGTCACTCTCGGCATCATCGTCACTCTCGGCATCTCGTCACTCTCGGCATCTCGTCACTCTCTGCGTCATCGTCACTCTCTGCGTCATCGTCACTCTCTGCGTCATCGTCACTCTCTGCGTCATCGTCACTCTCTGCGTCATCGTCACTCTCTGCGTCATCGTCACTCTCTGCGTCATCGTCACTCTCTGCGTCATCGTCACTCTCGGCGTCATCGTCACTCTCTGCGTCATCGTCACTCTCTGCGTCATCGTCACTCTCTGCGTCATCGTCACTCTCGGCGTCATCGTCACTCTCTGCGTCATCGTCACTCTCTGCGTCATCGTCACTCTCTGCGTCATCGTCACTCTCTGCGTCATCGTCACTCTCGGCGTCATCGTCACTCTCGGCGTCATCGTCACTCTCGGCGTCATCGTCACTCTCGGCGTCATCGTCACTCTCGGCGTCATCGTCACTCTCGGCGTCATCGTCACTCTCGGCATCATCGTCACTCTCGGCATCATCGTCACTCTCGGCATCATCGTCACTCTCGGCATCATCGTCACTCTCGGCATCATCGTCACTCTCGGCAGCATCGTCACTCTCGGCAGCATCGTCACTCTCGGCAGCATCGTCACTCTCGGCAGCATCGTCACTCTCGGCAGCATCGTCACTCTCGGCAGCATCGTCACTCTCGGCAGCATCGTCACTCTCGGCAGCATCGTCACTCTCGGCATCATCGTCACTCTCGGCATCATCGTCACTCGGCATCATCGTCACTCTCGGCATCATCGTCACTCTCGGCATCATCGTCACTCTCGGCATCATCGTCACTCTCGGCATTATCGTCACTATGCCTCACTTGGCGTCACGTCACTGACGCTGGCAGAAATATTTTCTTTCCCACGGAATCAACATAAATTGAGTAAATTTGTATTTTGCTTCAAAAAAAAGTAAAGGGCTCATATAAGAAGGCCTATGTTACAAAATAGTTCATTTAGTACATACGCTTTCCAGATGAATGAAAAGCATTAAGCTACTTTCAACAAAATCGCACTAAGAACCAACCCGACAAAAAAATATTTTTGTTAAATCTCTCAAACGTAAGCTTTCTCCACTTCTTCTCCTCCTCCTCATCCTCTCCTCCCAGAGTCCGTCTTCCGCATGAGCGAACGCCTGGCGGCCGCCGCCTCCGCCACGCCAAAAGGTCAAAGGTCAACACGCAAATAGTCAAAAACAAATTTCGCCGCGCGGGAGTCGTCGCGGAGCGCTCGGCGCGGCGTAGGCGCGTACTAATGACGGGGCGGAGGAGCCTAATAGACGTAATAAGAAGATGACGGCGCCTGCGTGATAACTCGATCGGCTCCGCCTGCGCGGACTCTCATCTCGGGCGCCGCGCGCGCGCGACAAAGCGTCAACTCGGCTAATGCGCCGCCGCCATTGTCTTTGAAATCGAATCGCCGTCGAAGCGCCCGAGCCGCCCGCCGGGTGCGACCGGCGCAGGCAACTCCAGAAATCGCACTGCGCCGAGGGGAATAATTTATCACTGCGATCCTCTTCTTTAAATTAATTCAAACCATACTGGATCAGTAATGCCGAAATTTTGATACCTCCAACCTCATATGATATGCTCGCATTTAAAATATTGTTCTAGATTAACATTATATGTGTGAATATATTTAATATATGGATTTATTCCATAACTTTACAAAACGCAACAAAGCGGCAACTCTGTTAATGCGCCGCCGCCATTGTCTTTGAAATCGAATCGCCGTCGAAGCGCCCGAGCCGCCCGCCGGGTGCGACCGGCGCAGGCAACTCCAGAAATCGCACTGGGCCGAGGGGAATAATTTATCACTGCGATCCTCCTCTTTAAATTAATTCAAACCATACTGGATCAGTAATGCCGAAATTTTGATACCTCCAATCTCATATGATATGCTCGCATTTAAAATATCGTTCTAGATTAGCATTATATGTGTGAATATATTTATTAGATGGATTTATTCCAAAACTTTACAAAACGCAACAAAGCGGCAACTCTGTTAATGCGTCGCTGCCATTGTCTTTAGAATCGAATCGCCGTCGAAACGCCCCAATCGTCCGCCGGATGAGACCAGCGCAGGCAACTCCGTAGAAGAATTTATCTCTGCGATCCTCTTCTTTAAACTCATTCAAATGACACTGGCTCAATAATACCGATTATTTTTGATATCTCCAATTCCCTCAGATATGTTCGCATTTAAACTGTCATTCTTGATTCAACTAAATTCATTATATGTGTGAATATGATTACGATACTGATTTATTGAATAACTTTACAAAACTTTTGACCGTCTGTGTGAAGCTCAGAGTCAGTATTGCTGCTGTCTCTGCAGACACTCTAATTGAGTGGTTTTTGTGGTCAGATGCGACTGCGGTGGATTTGCGACAATAGCTATATAGATTGAATTCCGTCGTAATCTGGAGGAGAATTCTAGCGGCCGGCTGGTCTGATCTGAAGGTTTCTGTGGTTTCTTCGATCGGTGCCAGATAAATGCAGAAGCAGTATCTTAACACCGCGCGCGATCTTTCCTAGTTCTTCCTTGTCCTATCCTTTATCTATTACTTACACACACACACACACACACACACACACATACTTAAAGTGTACTGCACTACCGCATATGTGACACCAGTCGGGATTGGATTTTAGAGCTTGTTCTGACTGGGTGGGGCCTCGCTGGAGGGAGGGTCCCCAGAAACCTGGGTGGGGATTATCGCGCAAGCTGACGTATTGGTCGGTGGGGGAAGGAATCACCGCCCCCTCCCGATATAAAAACAATCATCACACTAGATTGAATGATCGCAGCAGTTGACTTGCCACGAAAAATCAAATAATTAATCAATCAATCATTTGACGCCGCCGGCTACAACCTCGCAAAGCTAACGTACTCCACTGAGTGACAAAATCGAATCCATGAGATCCTATAATTAAAATTAATTGAAATGATATCCGGATCAATAATAAAAAAATCTTTGATGCCTTAATTTGCATTTGACACGCACACAATTTAATCTTCGTGATAAAACTAAATTCGCTATATATGTGAATATATTTAATTATAATTTAATTCAATAGCTTTCCAGAACGCGTGACTGCTTCTATGTTTATTTAAATCTGACTACGCTAGTGCCTTCGCAACCGAATTGTGTTCGAAGTGTAGAAACCGCCACTCGCTTCGATTCACATATAGGCAACCCCTGAAATGGAATTATGCTGAGGGGAAGAATTCTGCAACCCTCTTCCTAAATTGAATGCAAGTGATGAGGGATCAATAATAACAAATTCCTTGACATGTTAAATTCTATTTATCCATTAGAGCTATAATTTTTCTCCTGAACGCTGACATCATGAATTATTTATTTTATTATTTATTATTTTATTCTCTGTGAACTACAGAACTTTTTTCCTGATACGTTATTGCTTGTTATTGCCTTCTGTAGGGAGCTATATATACACTGCATAACCTAAGGTTAGAGAGGATCGTGGTTAGGAGGACAATATGAAAATAGTTTATAGATGCTATAAGGATAGGAAATAGATGCTATTTGTTCTATTGGGGAGAGAATTATGAGAGGGACATATGAAAATACAAATCGAATCATGTTGATTAGTATGTAGTAATGATTAAATATGTACCTAGTTAATTAGGAAATAAATAAATATAATTAAAATTAGGCAAAAAGTAACATTACCACGACCGTTAACTGATTCTAATGATCTGTATTGGTGGTCCGGAAGTGGTTAAATCGTGATTGACGGACGAACGCAAGTTTATCCATTATTACAAAAGAGATAGGGATAGCTTTTCATTCTTTATAAAATGTGTGGCTAAGTTTATTTACATTTATGTTTGCGATAGTATACATCAAATCGTTGAGAATGTCCTAATTCGCTGTCGGTATCAACATCTCTGAGGGCGACTTTACGAAGCTAACTACCGAAATATCACGGGTCTATGGGAGTAATTTCTTAATATTCTTAACGGCTCTTCTTGAAATTAGATTAGAGAGAAATCCGAAGGGAGACACTAAGGTCTAAACTTTCAGCCTCAAAAATCTTCAAGAAATCCATATAAAATGGACTGTTTATGTGTAACATGTAAACATGGGACATGTATGCGGAACATGTAAACATGGGACATAAAATAGAGTGATTGTACCAGCTACTTTTAAGAGTCTACAACTCAGAGCTTTCGTGATGTAACTGTTACCGCAATGGATTGTTATAATCCTAGTTTGTGTTTTTGAACACAATTGAAATTATTTAAGTGTGAAAAAATAATTTGTATGCATTCCTGCGGATAGAAAGTAAAGTAAGTGTCTCATGTCGTACGTTTACCGTATGTACCGTCCTTAGATCTAAACAATGTCTCTAAATCGAAATGACAACCCTTCATCGCTCTACGACTACTTTTGTTCGTTGGTATGTGGCCTTATGATTGCCCGCTTCTATTGTATATCTACCCTCTGTGAGAAGGCAGTACCGCAAAAGGAGCTTGAATCAACGCGTGATAACCTTGGCTATAAGAAAATCGCAGTTACACAATTAACGATAGCTTAAGGTGGATGTGATTCGTAAGTTAAATACAAGCATTAACGCCTTTGGACAGCCCTCCAAAAATTATTTTTTCGTATTGCAAATTTAAATGCTTATATTTGATGAATCAAGAGAGGCAATTGTATTTTAAACTTTCATGAAACTCATACTTGAGGAAATGAAAAAAATCGTTATTAATATAAACCATTGTCCTAATACATGGAATTAACACTTGACCCATAAACTTCACATTTAAATACGCGCAAACTAAATAAGACCATTCTTTCTGTTACTTTGCAAAGCTTTGAAATAACTACTTCAATGAAGAAATGATTGTGACATTCACAATTAATCACTTAGTATGCTGACTACTGAATAATAAAGCCATGAAATATTCTATCACTAAGCTAAATCACGAAAAGAATAAGAAACGGAAAGAAAGTTAATCGAATCGAATAATCTTCGATGTCGAACAGAAAATGAATTGTCTTCAACGCGCTGTCGCCGCTAGCTTGAGGAATCCGACTTCCAAAATCACCCGTCGTCGAGAAGAATCGATTCCGCGAACACGATCCTGAGATTAGCAACGGAGAACAGGAGGCAGTGGGAGAATACAATGAAGGCTGAACGATTGTTCCGGAACGGGCTGATAGATAACAGCGTTCCTCTGCTCTGTTGAAAATGTTTTGTTTCTGCTTTTTAAAGGAACATCGTTAGAGTAATAAAAGGCTTTGTGTTTCATGACAGGCAATGTTTAATAATAAGTTGGTAACAATGAAATAAAAGTAAATTACCTGGAAATTTTTAAGATGCCGTTTCAAGTAATGCTACTGTATGTGTTAACTTATGTAAAAATAAATAAAATGTATTATTATTATTATTATTATTATTATTATTATTCAGCATTACGTTTATTGCAACGAGCTATAGGCTCGCGCAGTAACCTCAACACCCGGCTCCCCTCGCGTCACGCCAAATTAGGAACCCTTTCAATTCGTCAAAGCCCCGCGCGAAAGACGCGCGCGCCAGAAACTGCGCCCCCTCCCTATCCCGTCTTCAAATAACAAAGCAGACAGTGACCGACTGCCTCCAGAGACTCCCGAGCATGCCGCCCCGGTTGGACGGTCCAGCATTGTCAACATAGGAACCGGAACTAGTCGATTAAGAGGCCCTCACTGCGTTGTGTAGGAAAATTCCCAAAACACATAAGGCGACACAAAGGCGGCCGGGTGGGCTTGCATTGTCTGTCTGCGGCTCTGGCAAAATTTCAAACAACAAAGAGATCCAATGGGATGCCCAGAAAGTGACATCACCCTAAGAAGTGCCCTATTAGCTTCCGACGTGCGTAGAATCTTCTAGAACACAAAATTTCGGCCAATAACATTAGAAATTGCAATCACGTGATAGGACAAGGCAGCCATGTAAGGAAGAGTAGGGATACGTGACAGAGGCTGGCGAGAGAAGAAACTTGGGTAGATAAAATCAAAACGTGAGAGAGCAAAAACGTTTCGAGAAAGCATATTTAAAATTTTAACTTATAAATCATTGGCATGTTAAAGACAGTTTAAAGAAACAATTAGAAATTTGAGCAAGTGTCGAGCTAAAGTAAATTTTAAAGAATTAGTTTAAGAAAACAGAAGAAAATCATATGTAAGCCAAAGCAATAATAAACGTGTTTTCGCCCTTCAAGCGAACAACACATTGAAGGAAATTCGAAAAAGCTTGTTTCTGCCAAACCCTGTGCATTCCCTCATTGAAACAGAGTGCTCACCCCTGAGGTGCTCATACGCTGGTGCCGGATGTCACGTAAATGTTCGTTTGGCGCCCATTCATTTACAAATTTAACGGGCACACCTGTCATCTGAATACCGACACACTTCGGTGTGACGGTGCCTCCCCCCCTCTTTTTGTGTTTGAGCGTCGGTTCATCACATTATATAATATTTAAGCATATTTTGAATGCATATTCTGTGATATTCAATTTTCAGAAGTATGAACAAATCAGTGCAGTTCAGCTTAATCCATGTATTGCCAAAATGGCTTTTTCTACGTGATATGTGACCAGTATGTTTGGCTTCATTTCTGGGCTTTAATTATCGTATACTGCTGCAAACAATGGCATGCACTCTGAAAGCTAATTGTCATTACACCAGATCAACATCAACGATTGAATGCCTCCCAAGGCACGCTTAGAAAAGTGTGTCTCTAAACGAAATGATTAAAAGAAACTATTTACTAGACAAATTGCATTGTGTGTTATTACGTGTTTCATATTAATTACGAAATGAAACTGCAGAGTGCACATTATTGTGTAAAAATAAGAAGCAGGCTGGGATTCTCGAAGATTTTAAAAGTACTGTTGCTGTTTGTGGACAAAATATGAATTAATATTTCAAAACATGAATTATCATATTACCGAGACTTTGATGTAAATGGAAACGTCAGTGTTATTTGTCCAAGCAAGTCTTTTAATTAAATTATATTTTCTCAATAAACAGCCAGTTTATTTAACGTTTAACGTCTTCAAATATTTAACCATTTTCGTTAAAAGTGTTTTGTAAATCAAAATTATTATTGTTAGTTTACCACAAAGTAGTGAAGGACAAAACTAAGAGTAAAATGAATGTTCAGAAACTTCGTTTTTTTACAGAAACAAGAATCTTTTAATGTTCGGAGGAATCTGCCTTTATGTCAATTGCACTGATATATTTTTACAGTTCAAATATTTTAGAGGTTTAACTGTTTAAACTGTTTACTTATTACAACGTTTAAACTGTTGACTAATAAACATTTCAGTTCTGCAAATATTTAATAATAGCATGATATTTCAATACTGTGAACAAAACTTCGAGTAAAATGAAATCTAAGGTTAGACTGCTAATACATTCATGGTTAGAAGAGAGCTATCATTCAAGTTAATAATTATGTATCATAAAGAACTTTCCAGTTCAACTTTCCATTTTCGTGAATAAGTTTTTGAGCAAATGCGCAACCTGAGCCTAGAAGGTTAATTATTGAAGGTGATCAAGAAGATTAATCGTTTCCAAACGCTGTCATCGCCAACTCTATATCTCTCCGAGAAGCACGAAGGCAGTAAAATTGTAAGAGATAAAATTAACCGGACAAAAATAACAGAACGTGAAGCTCACCGACTCTTGAATTATATTTAAAAAAATCCCTCAACATTTCAGTTCTTAAAAGTCCTCTTTCTGTACAAAAGGCCCTTCTTCTCAAGAGCCGTCAAAAACACTCTCGACCTCGTTCTTCCCCGCAGCAACGGCCAACTTTAATTTCATCGCGCGTCCGCCGTGCCACTAAAGTTCATTGAGGGCAACTTAAGTGCACGCACGACATAAACCCGTATTCGTTAGACTTAATAAGAGAGCGGTAACGAGCAGAGCGGGCGACAGGCGCAGGGCGGCGACGGGGCCGGCGCGACGCAGACTCAAAACGAGGAGCACCTTAGACGCGTCCTCACCGGTGGAGCGTCCTCACGAAGAGAGGGTGAGGGCGGCGGGGAAGGGGAAGGAGGGCACTCGCATTTGCCAGAAGTAAGTTGAGTAGAACAGCTCTAACTAATTTCTGAGGTATGTGAAGATAGAACGTAAAGAACAATAGAAAATCTCAGCGGCGTACTATAGGTCGACCACTTAGAAAAATGCATCATGGCGGCGCTTACATCGGGAGGCGTAGCAAAGCCATCCCCCAGTGCTGTCGAGGGGGAGCTCAGGTAAACTCAAGCACCACCTACAACGATAACTGATTGCAACTTGGTTCTCACGCTTCAACACTATAGGGCAGTGTTGTCAAGGTCGATGCCACGAGCGGGAGTCCGTGGCACAAGCGTCACGACGAAATTGCCCCTCCACGCTGTTCATAACCCTGCCGCAAGAGACTACGCCATCCCTAATGTAAAACGGCGGGGTTACAAATAGTTTCCTCTCCCGACGCTAGTTGCGCAGAGAAGCTCGTGGCATGGCATGGTACCGCGAGGCGTGCCACTGCCACCAGTAGGAGACCTTGACAGCACTGCTCTCGGAACGTTCGTCAAGGCCAGGCCATCTTCTCCCCGCCAGCCCAGGCCGAGGCGGCGGCAACGGCGGTAGCTCCTCCAGGCGGGGAAGTAGAGCATCTGAGAGGGAACCCTTCCTCCGCCCCTTTTCACGCATGCGCAGTCCAAGATTTTTTCCTAAGTGGTCGACCTATTGACCACACACTTTCATTTTACCGTGGGGATTTCACTTCCCTGGGTATACGCCAGAGTCATGGCTCATATCCCCCGAGGGTGCACAAGTACACAGTTGGGGTGTTGTCTGGATACGCTGGAACGCGATACTGAGGGGCGAGAGATACGCTTGCCCGTCACAGCCTGTGTGAGGTAGTCTCCACAGTCTGAGTCTACCAACCTTTCGGGTTGGTACCGAAGCTCTCTAAGCTCTCTCATTGCGTTCGGGACACGTCATTCCTCAACACCTATGAGTATGGGACACAGATAGTGGCGGATCCAGGGGGGGCATGGGGGCCATACCCCCCTCCAAATCCCTCGAGTTTTCGTTTGTTACCTTCTTTTATTTGGCAAAATTGATTTAAATATTAATTTATATATTGTATGTAAATACGTAATTATTTACAAAATAATATTGTATAGTATCATATATACAATACAAAAATATTATATAATATAATGTGGCGGCATATAGCGGTGCCTTAATAAATTTACTACAAAAACTTTTTTTTTTCGTACTCTCAGGCAGACGCACGTGCGCTTCCCCCGCTCGCCTCGGCCCAGCCGCGTTCCACCACGCCCGTTGTCCTCTGCTGTCAGAGTCGCACCCTAAGCCGGCCTGGTAAAAACAATTTATGGCCGTCAAAGGCCACTTGACGAAACCACTCCACTGAATGCACCTTTTGTGACCCAACCCCCGCCGATCCTGGGGCGCCCCCCTCGCTTCCACGCCTGTCGCGATAATTTAAGAAGTCTGAACCCCTTTGCCATACAATAATTGCTCAATAGGAATGCCCCCCCCCCCGACGAACGCAGCTGCGTTCCGGTCAACAAAGACAGCATTTCGGGAGAGAGAGAGAATTCAGAAAATTTTCCACAAATCCTCGGACCGCCATTCGTCTAAATTAATTCTGCGACGCAGTAAGATGCGGCCAATGCGAGGTTTCAAAAAGTAGGTCAGCGAGCCCAGGAAAAACTTAGGAGGGGGAAAATACGGAGAGGGACGGATTCCCGAAATCTTAAAGGAGACTAACACGAGAGTTACGAGAGGGAGGTAGTCGTGAGAGCGACCACGCGTGAGCGTCGGCTGCGAAAGTAACGCTTAAAAAGCGAGCGCTCTAAGTTACGAGAGGGCGCTTCGCGACCGAAACTCGTTGCCTAAGTCGGGCGAACGAGCCGCGAGTATCAGGAGCTAGCCTACGGTCCGCGCCAGCGATTAAATGCTGTAGTATCGCTCGTCTTAGCCGTAATGAGAGACGAACCCGGACTCGTCCAGCGTCTTGGTGGCGAGACGCCAAGGAGACCTCGGGGCAAGCAGTGACCGCGGGAAAATATCCGCCTTCCCGTTGCAACATTGCAGCCAGTAAGACGACGCCCGTGGAAGACGCCAAGGCCATCGACCTCAACGTGGACACCCCAGTCCACGCTCGTCCACAGATAAGACTTTTTACGCACGCCCGCGCTTTGGGGCGCCCCGCCTCGAGACGAGGCGGAAAATGCCATCGAACTTTTAAAGTGTTTGGTCTTTCTTTATGTTGTTTGTTTGTTATTGTTAAAATTAAGCGATGCCGCGCAATGGCATATTTTTTTTGTAGAGTGTAACAGAAGTGTCATTAACTTTCTTTTATTTTATTTTTCCTTTTTACCGAGCTCAATAGGTAGGGTGTGATCCCACCTCATGGGATTTTTTTTATGTAACTTCCCCGGCCGTAGGTCGGAAATAAAGGTATCATTTTATTTCACTGCCCAATTACGGCTCATCATTTAAAGTAGTCGTTGCACCTGCACCGCTCTTTCACCCATACCGTTGCAATAATAACAAATGTTTATTATTGGACAAAATTTAATGAAAGCCCCTTCCAAAATGATCGGCTGACTCCGCACCTGGACACAGACACAACGAGGCCAAGTAGCCAAGTGGCGGCTACCCGGGTTGTTACACTCAATGGGCACGGAGAGTCCAATCCGTCTCCTCACTGAAGTCGTCTTCGCTAACTACGTATCATCTGGAATCTGGGCGGTCTGGCGGAAGATTCCAATTTCACGCCGGGGATTCTCTACACGAGACCATCACACAAGGCCGTGGAACGATCCCCACCCGTGGGGAGTATATAACGAAAAGACCATACACGCCGGTACTGGCGATCGTAGGCAACGTCTTACAGCTCAAGCGAACCAGAAATTGGGAGGTCGGGGGGGTTGATCCTCACCAGATCCCACAGATTTGACGGATGTTCAGTATCGGAGTTTGTGGCGCCAGCTGCGATCGCCGTCATCGGCCGGCTGCCCTGATTTCTTTCAGACAAACGCCGGGGCCTTTGCCCTAGACGAAAGGCACTGGACAGCGTACGACCCTTCCTTTTCTATAGTTTTCTCATCTTTAGGGTTGAGCGTTCACTATGGGTTGATAATGTATCCTCATAAGGCCAATTCCACTGATTTAGGAAACTTCCGGTGGTCATAACATGAAGATCCGACAAACGACCAAACAAGAAGTAGAAGAAGTAAATGCTAGTTAATGGGTTGCCCAATTTCCTTCCTTTCTCACAAAACTTTGGTAGTTTTGTGAGCACGAGAATTTCAGAACAAGTTCCAAGTGAACTGTATTTTCCAATTGAAAAATGGATTATGAATGGCCTCATTAACAAAATGGCAATGATAGAGAAAGTTATAGAAGAAGAAAGAACGAGGTGAGTACTGAAAATGATGAAATTTCTAGAACGAGAATGATGGAAGGAAAATTGAAATTAATAAATGAATGGAATATTATATAGGAGAAAGAAATCAAAGAAGGAATAAAACGAATAAAATTCAAAACAATGAAAACAAAATAGAGAGGAGAGAATGTATAAACGATAGTATGCATTAGAATGAGTTGTGGTAATGAAAAATGTACGTATTGAGTAATAGTCAAGAATATTTACTATAATTTAAAATATTAAAAAATTACATTTGAAAAGTATAGGACAAGGTGTCTAATTCTGATTCACACATACTATCTTCTAACATTCAATACCACATACGATATATCTAGACAACTAATACGCGAGTTCTGCGGATGAAAAAATGTGAAAAAATTCCTATCTCCGGAGCAGGGAGAGATAGCACAAAAGCGCAACAGGATAATCAATTTGACAAAGGATTTGAATTATTTAATAAATTACCGTTATAAATAAATAATGTGAACAAATTTAAAAAATGTAGAAGAAAAATTATAAAACGCATAAAAGTAGAAAATTAATTTTATAAATAGTTAATACAGTATACTTATAGATGTAAGTTATGTATGTAAATATGTATTTTATGAAAAATAGCCGAGAAGGCTAAATAAACTATATCTATCTATGTAATTTAAGAATTTGCAGGAGAAGAAGAGGACGTTGCGGAAAAGGCATCAGAAGAAGCTGTAAAAGAAGCAAAGCCATAACCAAACGGAGAATATTCTAAAAGATTTACTAGCCATAACGAAACAGTATCGGCACCGTGAAGTGGCATCCCCCCACCAGCCCCGCCCATCCCCAGCCAGCGCCGGCGGGCGTTGTTTAGCTCCGGCTGTTATGACGTCTGGTTTAGCTCCGCTGCTGCGGGTCGCGGCTTATTGCCCCCACCCCTCCGCCCTCCTTCCCCTCCCCCCTCCCTCCCCCGCCCGCGCATAAGCCGCCCTCGCGGGAACAAAGGGCGCGCGCGACCCGCTCGCGAGCGCACGAGTGGCGGTGAGGAGCCCGCTCGCCGAGCGCCTCCCAGCGCAGTTTCCTTTGCCGAAACAAAGGCCGCAATGGGTCGGGAGGATCCTCGCGTCGCCAAACAGTTTCTCCGAAGCTGGGCCGAATCTGCGAAGTCGACGCCGCCGCCCTTCCCGCCGCCTTCGCTGTCTCGTAATTGATTAAAATGCGACTTTTTACTCAGAAGAACGTTACAGGGAACCGTGTAAGAACTCTCGCGTGTGGTAACGCGACCACCTCTTCCTTCCGCTTTCCCACCACATCCGTGTCAGCCAGTGGAAGATCCAGGGGAGGCGATGGGGGCCACGCCCTCTCCCCCAATAGGTCTAGATCTTTCGTTTACCTTCATTTATTTGACAAATTTGATTTAAATATTTATGTTAGATTTATGTAATTATTTAAAAATAAAATTGTGTAGAATCATATATACACCACAAACTACTATACAATATAATAAACAAATGTTTATTATTTAATGAAAATCTATGATGCTCCCTCCAAATGCTTCTGGTGCCAGTGAAATGTGGTTTAGCAGAATTCAATATACTGCAGGCTTCTGAACTGTAGATGCTGCAGGAGCCGTCCTTTATGTGAAGTGGAGGTTCCAGAAGCGCTGCAATTTCTAAAATGCAATGCATAGAAAGTCTAGATATATATTTTGTGTATAATGCCAGATACAACATTTATCAAAATCCTTGGCCTCGAAATCCACACTTTAAACGCTCAAAATTCACTGTTTTCAAGTCACGAGCAATTAACGTGGTTGGTCGTGTGTTGCGTGATTGAATTTGCGCCTGTCTTTAATTTTTTCAACAAATATCTAAATATAAAAATCTTTAATTAATTACTCAAATATTTAAATCATTACGGGTTTTGATTAGAAAGAAATTTGAAGTTTTTACTCAACAAAATTTCATTATTTTGCTAGTTTCACAGTACGAACACTAAATATTAATGATATCTGAAAATTATGAGAATGAACGGTAATCTGCCGTCATTGGAATTTGTCGTTTCCCAGACCAACTACATTGTATATTTGGAACGTAGTTGATCTTGGCCGTTTTGAAGCTGGAGTTGCAATTGATATATGAAAAGCAGTTGACGTGTTGTGAGGTTATAGCCTGCGAAGCTATTAGAGCTTTTTGAGTTCTATGAACACAAAGATTAGTAACAGAACATGAACGTAAGGCCACCAATCGTTTGACTCTCTACAAAGGAATATATTTAACTCTCTACAAAGGATTTATATTTATGTGGTTCATTGCGTATTTGAGATGTGGTCAGCATTTTCTGCAATTGTCCATTGAAATATACATGTACAGATAATAGTGAATATAAAATGTTTGAATTACAGTTTTAGAAACGTGTTAACTCTGTGTTCACAGTGAATAGTAATTGTATTGTTCCAGAATTTGTAAACCTGTCCCATTTCATTAGAAGTGAGGAATAAATACTGAACGAAGTGGAACAACGAAGTCGCGAAACATATTTGCACTGCAGCAGTAATATGTGACTAGGAAAACCTGGTAGACGTTGTTCTGCCCTTCATCTCCCTCTTTCCTCTCCTATCAACGTTTCTCACTGTCTCTCCCTCCCTCCCACACCGTGTCCCTGCCTGTCTCTGTCTCTGCCACTCTCTGTCCCTCTCATTCATATTTTCTTGCGGATTCTGCACCTCTCTGAACAGGTGAAGTAAGCGCCGTACCACCAAAAATGCAATAGAATATACTGGAAGAGTTCATTCTGTAGATTACGGTATGAAAAATATTTCCTTGAGGCCTCAAAATTTTAGTTTTTATGGCCCTAGAACGCCTTGTTTAGGAGTTATTTAACGATATAGATTCAAAATTCTGCCGAGTGTGTTGCAGTTTGTATTTGAATATGTAGTGGATATGTAGTGAATATGTATCGTCATGTACTGGAGTTACAACAGAATTAACAACACGCAGAAGTGCCAACTTTCATGGAGATTGGTCAAACGGTGTCGGGGTTTTTTCTTATATACATACCAACATCCTGTTTTATATATAGAGATTTAGTAATAATAAAATTTTCAATTACAGTTTTAGAAAAGTGTTTAACTCTATATTCTCAGTGAATAGAGATTGTATTGTTCCAGAATTTGTAAACCTCTCTCGTTTCATTACATCTGGAGAATAAATATTGAACGACGTGAAACACTATTTTGAGTTTTTCGATTTTCTATACAGTGCATATGAGTTGTACTTTTCTATTGAACTTTTCTTTGTTTTTTTTGTGCACGTCACTATCAGATCAGTTCATCTGATCGTCACTATCAGATCATCACGTTCAGATAGTTACTATTTATCATTAAACATTGCAGTTAGTCTCTTGTCGGTATTTCTTTCTGTGGGCACCGGATTTGTTAGAATTCGTTGGGTGCGAAGTCGCGAAACATTTGTGCTGCAGCAGTAATATAAGTAATTTCGAACGATGCCTGCGGTAAAGACTGCCCTTTGCGAGCTCTTCGCGGTTTCCCTCTTTGGAGCAAAACAAAGACCGCAAAGGGCCGGGCGAATCCTCGGGTGCGAACAGATTCTCCGAAGTTCAGCCAAATCTGCGAAGTCGTCACCATCGCCGCTTCTGCGGTCTTCGCCATCTCTTAAATTATCAAACTCCACTTTCTGCTCGATACATACCCCGCAACGGCATTTGCATAAAAAACAATCCAGTTTAATTTGGCGCGTCGCGCTGTGAAGGAAAAGTTGGCGAAAGTCATAGATTTAAATGTTTTCGCAGTGATGTTTATGCATGAATAAAATCCATTACAGTCAAATGGAAATGCTTTTAATTTATCATATATACATTTTCTTCTAAAATCGTTCATTTCAAAAAGAAATATCTTACATCATTGAATGTTAAAGAATAAATTTTAAACAATCTTTGAACATTACTGAAACTTAATAATTAACTTAATTTTCCTTTCTATTTATAAATTACATGCATATGATGAATATTTGATATTATTGTTCTTATAAAAGCAATAATCTAAACGTGACACATAGCCTGTATGTCAGATTAACATTCCGTATTAAAAGGAGTAGATTAGGATCTGAAAGAACAGACTTGTGCAGTATTGGCTCATATAATTGTGGATATTTATATTCATTTAATCGTTTGCAATATTTGTATTGCAATTAAATGAAATTATTTTAATTTGCAATAACTTGTATCTCATAAAAATAGTTATGAGAAATCCAATATTCGTAAAGGACGTTAACCTTTAACAGTTCCATGGTCATCGTACGACTTAAAGATGAACCCTTTTGCAATGTATTCCTTAACCGATCAATTGACATATGCAAAGACATTGCTTCGGACATTATTTGATTTACAGCACATTTAAATGTGCTACATTGCAGATATAGCTATGTTCACAGCAACAAAAAATCAATAGATTTATTAATCATGAAAATTTTTTTAACTCCGGTCAATCTGAGGAAATTTAGAGTTTATGAAGTTATTCAAAACTTAGCAATATTTCGTAAAACTACCTTAGGCTAATACTGAATTTTAGAATTTCAGCCACCACAACTCCAGCATTGAGGCCAACTCATTCTAACGCCATGATTCACCGGAGGTTTACGCCCTGAGCGAGCATCCCTCGGAAACCTGGAAACGCCCGAGTACTGAACCGTAGCGCTGGGAGATAGTCAGTCCTCGCGCAGCGAATAAAATCTGGGTCATGGTTCAATTCACATCGCATGCGCTGGTGCGAATTGTTACGACGTCACGTGGCTGGAGGACAAAGTGTGTTGAGAGCTTGCGAGAATCATTGCCGAAGAAGTGGAGAGTGCCAGAAATAAACTATCTGAGGAGACGGAAGGGGGAGAAAGACATACAAAGATACAAAACACAACAGTCAATTACCAGAAAGAATATGATTTTCATCATTCTCGGATTTATGTTCAAAGGCACCACCTACAGTAAATATTCGCAACCTCTTTTTTTTCAGAAGTAAATATTTCCTTGTAACATACTGGTATTGTCGAAGTGGACAGTAGAAACTAGGAGAGAAGCAAATGCTACAGGAACGTAAGCTACAATATTAGAGAATGCCGTGAAAAAACCTTGGTGGTTCTGTTTCCTCTTACATATGTGTATCGGAATAAAAAGTCCAGCCTGGCAATGATGTCACATGTCGTGCTGTGGTACACATGAATAGAAAGACACAACATTCAGATTAACCCTTTGTTGCATGAAAGAGATCCAAATGTTGAATTAACTGAATTCTTGAATATGGGCCCTTCTAGGTGTCTATTCACCAAATTATCCTTAAAAAAATTTTTTTGTAAATTTTAAGGCGGGGGTGGACATGTACACTACAGTGGACATGATGCATGAACGGGTAGAATGAAACAAATAACAGATTTATTACATTTTTTTATTTTTTCACATGGAATTTATAAAAACAATCACTTGGTTTGCTTACACATAAATAAACATTGCACTTTCTGCACAAATACTTTGTTCTTCTCTGACAACCCTCAAATTTGCACCTCTGTGCATTTTTTATGTCAGTCTCTAAAGGATAATGGCCACAATTATCATATCTTGTGTCAGCATTTGGCTTCACAGTTGCTCTCTTTTTACATGGTGCTTCAATTTCTTCTTTACATGTGTATTTTGTATTTACCCCCATTACTAGAGACTTCACAATTTCTAAATAGAAGTGAGCTAACTGAATATCAGTCTTCTTTGAAACTCTGTATAGTAACCATGAATTGCATACCGCGAGGCCGAGAAAATGGAAAAATATTCTTTTGTACCATTTTCGGGATTTCAGATGAATCCGATAAAATGACAGTAACATGTCACATTTGTCAACACCGCCCATTTTTTTATTATACGCAGTGACTAGATTATGGACAATCAATCTCCACATGCTCCTTACGTTTTCGGTCAAATCTTTTGACTTTTTGTAAGGGTTCTGTTCCGAAGCAACTTGATGCAATCGTTACTGCCTGGTTATCAAACCATTTGCAGAGTAAAACATCCTCGTTTTCGTCGCATAGATAGTCAAATGAACCTCTTCCTTTTTTCTGCAAACTTTTATCTGCTTGTAAGGGGCATTTCTGTGCACGATTGGAACGAATAGTGCAAGTGGCATTCAAACCACGATACTTCAGTTCTGCAATCAAACGAGGCGAAGAAAAATAGTTGTCAAAATACAAAAACGTTCCCTGTGGTAGGTTGTCACACAGTCGCAAAACAACTTTTCCCGATTCCCCTACATCTTTACTAACATCAATTTCTTTGAGCAAATTATCTCCGAATAATTGAAACTGGTAAACATATCCAGAAGAACTTGCCCTTATCCAAGACTTGAAACCCCATTTGTAGGGTTTGCTCCTCATGTAAACCTTACGAGAATGTTGACCTTTAAATGGGATGATTTGTTCATCAATTGATTGATTTTTTTCATTTTCAGCAAATGTTTGAAATACAGTGTTGAAATGATTCAACAAACCACGAACTTTATAGAATGAGTCAAACCCTTTTTCTCCTTTCTTCTTTTGAACATCATTGTTACAGAAATGTAAAATAGAAAGTATTTCCTCAAATCGATTGTTTGTCATTCTATCAGCTATTGTTGACTGATGCGTAATAGCTGACCAGTGCATTCTCCGAAATGGCAGAGGTACAATACCCATGTATAAACAAATTCCTATAAAAACTTTCAGTTCAGAAACAGTAAGAGGTTTTTACCCTGGTTCGATTCATCTGAATTTTAAACCTGTTACTCTCAAAAACAATAAAATTTAGCAAGCTGTCATCAAAAAATTTAGCAAACATTTGATAAGGAGTGTCACAAGTTTCCGCTCCGTTGATCGGGATGACTGGAGTGTCTTCAAGTAAAATTGGCGGGAGGTCCTTCTTCACCCAATGCCACGTGGGTTTCGCAGCATTCTCTTCCTACAAAACAAAATACAAATACTCACTACTTTGCTGAAATCTGCGCCATATCAAGGAGATTATAGAATACAGTATACTTTTACCTTCTGTTCTTTGTTAAATCATCACACATTACTGCTTGAATGTTTGGTGACGAATTTTCTTGTTCGTCGTCTGAAATATCACTTCCGTCACTAACTTCTGTGTCACTACATTCAGGTGGAAGTTCGTAGTCTACATCAATATTGTCATCATCAGATGATAAATCTGCGTCACTTTCTTCCAAAAGTTCAAGTATATCAGCTCTGTCAAAAATCGAGACATTTCGTAAGCAAAATCATATTACATCCGCGTAGCGTGTAACAGTACCAATGTGCATGGCGTACACTGTGGTGGACATCGATATTCATATCCACATGCTTTGGAAATAGAATAATGAAAAACTCAATATTTAATTTTTTGTAGAATCTACAACTATCTTTTATTAGTATTATGTAATATAAAGGCAAACAAGCAAGAGATAACAAAGAAAAATAAAAACTAGTTGAGCATACTTACTCTGTCACGCGTAGTTTCGCCATTTTGACGCAGAGTTCACGATACTCGTGATTAAAGAATATAATAAAATCACTTCAGCACTATCTAGTGTTTATTCAGAAAGCAGAAGTAACGTAGTACCTAATAAACAAGGAACTGCTGCGATCTAACGTATAACATGGAAATTAGGTAATAGTAAAAAACGTACACTGCAGTGTACAAGATGCAACAAAGGGTTAAGTTCAAAACTAAAGGGCCAGTGCATGAAGATGGATAAATAAGGAGGAAAAGAGGGCACATGAAAAAACAACAAAGAAAGTAGATAACGGAGAGAAATACGGAAACAATTTCATAGAATAAATGCGATTCCAGAGGAAACATCATTTGGTGAAGCTAAGTGAAGAAACGGAAAAGGAAGTAGAGTAAAAAGAAGAGAAGATATTGATTAGAAGAAATTGATCAGAGTAAATTGAACAAGAAGGAATTGAGGAAGAAAATATATTTAGGAAAGAAAACCATGTAGAAAATATTTGGAGGGAGAAAATATAACGAAGAGGCAATGAGGAAGAACAGACGACAACGACGAAGAATAGATGATGAAGAAGAGACAATGAGGAAGAGAAGACGATGAGGAAGAGGAGACGATGAGGAAGAGGAGACGATGAGGGAGCACAGACGATTAAGAAGAAGAGACGGTGAAGAAATGAGGATAAGGAAAAAGAGAGGAGGGGAAAAAGAAGACGAGGAAGAGAGAAGGTGAGGAAAAAGAGACGAGAAAAATAACAGTGAGGAAAGAAGAGACGCGTCAGCCACATTGGAATTCTGAGCATGCCTCGCCACACGCCATCGCGTTGAAATGAACTCACTCCAACCCGAAGGTCGAAGATCGGACGATGGGCTGCTTGATAGGCAGCCTTCACTGCGCAGTGGCGGCCTCTGCAGAGGGCTCGCGCGTACGATGCAGCGGCCTGAGGTCTGAGATATCGCTCGTCATGAACCCCAGCGCGTTCCCACGCAACTCTTCGCGCGGCAGGGCCAGCGGAGGAGGGAGAGGTGACGAAAACGATTGAGAAGGTCTGTGGCAGCGGAAGCGAAAAGTGGCAGCCAGAGAATATGAATGGAGGGCGATGCAGGGAGAGGTGACGTGAGTGGAAGAACGGTGGAAGTGGTGAAAGCGGTCAGAAAGGCGAGGGCGAGGAGGGTAAAGCGTGCGGGGAGGGCGGTAGGGGCATTGTGGGCACAAAGGGCAAAGAGGAGGCTGAGGGCACGGGCGGGGTACGGGAGGCGTGTGCCGTGAGGGCGGAGAGAGTATTGAGGGTTAGGAGCTCTGGAAGGGTGGAGAAGGGTATAAGTGTGGTAACGGTGGACAGAGGGACGAGGGTGAAAAGGATGGAGAGGGGGACGAGGAAAGTAAGAGTGGTGAGGGAAGGAGGTGAGAGGAAGACCAAGAGGATGTGGAGGGCTGGGAGGGTGTGGGAAGCTGGGAGGGTGTGGAGGGCTGGGAGGGTGTGGAGGGCTGGGAGGGTGTGGAGGGCTGGGAGGGTGTGGAGGGCTGGGAGGGTGTGGAGGGCTGGAGGGTGTGGAGGGCTAGGAGGGTGTGGAGGGCTAGGAGGGTGTGGAGGGCTAGGAGGGTGTGAAGAGCTGGGAGGGTGTGGAGGGCTGGGAGGTTGTGGAGAGCTGGGAGGTTGTGGAGAGCTGGGAGGGTGTAAAAGGCTAAGAGATTATGGAGAGCTGGGAGGATGTGGAAGGCCAGGAGGATGTGGAGGGCCAGGGTGGAGGGCCAGGAGGTTGTGGAGAGATGGGAGGGTGTGGAGGGCTGAGAAGACGAGGAGGGCAGTGACTGGGGCGGCAGCAAAGGGGGAGCAAAGTATGAGGTGGCGAGGGCTGCGAGGACGTCGTCAGTTCGATTCCCATTCGAGCTTATCTCCGGGCTGACGCGGTCGGAAATCTGCGCGCCAGCGTCGTTACCGGAAATGTGAAGCGTCGCCAGCAGCGCGCGGCGGCCGGGAGCGAGGGCGGCGGGCGTGGTGAGGGGGCGGGGCGGGAAGGTGCGAGGGGGTCGGACGCCCCTGGGGGGGGGAGAAGCATCGGCGGGGAAGGGGGCGGAGATCGGCGCGGGGAGATAGCCCAGTCCTCCAACTGTGTCAGCGCGCTGTAGCTCCCCTCGTGCGGAACCCATGCTCCGCAGCGGCCAGGGCAAGTAAATCTTCCCCTTAAGCACTGATGGCGTTTCGTTTTAACAGGTACTTTCCGAGGCGGGCGCTATCGGAAACGTGGTGTTGTACGTCTTTCCTTGGAGTTAAGCGTGTCTCGCTCTAGGTTTTTCTAGTAAATTTTCAACGTGTCTAAACTGCGATACGACACTTCAAATAAATGAATGCCGTGACTGCCAACGACTATTCTTCTATGGCATATAATTAAACGTGAGTACCATTGATGTGATGGAATTTCTGAGTTCTAAAAGCTTGATACCGAAACGTGAACACTTCGAGTGCTTCTTCGTTTCTTCACGTGCGTAACATTCTACATCTTGAATGTTACGTATAACACACGACAGCAACAGATAACCGAAAATGACTTGCTTACAGATCTTAACCTTAGTCAAATGTTCTCTCCTTTAACTACCACTGCGCTAGTCAAATAGGATCAAAATGAAATTACAATTCAATTTATTTTAAATAATATTTTACGTTAAAAATGACAAATATTAAAATAAATTGAAACTGAGAAGCAGGATTAAATACAATTTTTTATGTACACAATCGAACGAACTCATTAATCATTAAGATTCTTAATGATTAATTAAGTGTCAATACTTGGTTTGTAATCTTTTTTGTAATTGGTCAAGAACCTGTTTGATAATGAAAAATGTATCGCAATGAGTATGATTAAGCAACGGGTTCCAGCCATCAAATGACAGAATTATACAATGGAAGTAGAAAAAGGAATTAATACCCAATTTTAACACCGTTGCAAGTCTTCGTACGTCTACTATAAACATATGCCTTATTTTTAGGAACCAAAAAAATATTTGTGAAATTAAGGAACAATAAGATACATGCAAATTATTTATTAAAAGGGACTTGTTTTATCCAGAAATCATCTTAATCAGACCTATGTGTTCGAATAGCGGAGAGTCCATTGAAAAATTATTTTCATGATGGCCTCCATTCCTTAGAAAAATATTACCATTTGAAAGTACAGTATTTCCTGGAATGGCGTGAGCCCAAAATTATTGCTGAACAAAACCTGTTATTGAAGTATACGGAAGCATGCTGTATTTATTTGGACCAATATATACCAGTCAGTGAGATTCTCCAGAAAAGAAAAGTGAAATAGTGAAATAAAGAACTTTGAACCCTGGTAGCAAAGTAGTATTCTATTGAAGTAGTTTACGATGTCCTGTTTTGCACGTAAAAAATTCAGCAAATGAACAACTTTACAATAGGAATTTGAGAATTTTCACGAAAGCAAGAATGCCACGTTATAAACGAATTGTGTTCGCTAAGACAGAAAAAGTTTGTAAAAAGACAGTAAATGATTTGTAAAATACCTGTATTCCATAAAATGTAATGATCTAATGACTGACATGATTTGTTGTCAATACCACAAAAGTCTTGTTATGTATTACACATATCAAAGAGTCCTTCAAATTCAAAAAAGTATTTAATGAAATGAGGCAATTTAATCATATGACACCACTGGTAAAATGCAATTTCATTTGAGAGTGAAAAAATTTGGCCATCGAGACTATAGAATTCAAAGATTAAAATAATTTTTCCTATTTTAGAATGAATTAAATCATTTTTTCACACGAGTGCTCTAATTTTATTATGCATTAATATACCAGTATGTGAACAAAAGAAAACCACTGGAATGGAAATATCCAAATATTGCATGTATTCCAAAATAATCCCGTCTTTGTATAATCAATTTCACATTATTGTAAAGATTTTGTGGTAAATAAATTTACACGTTTCGATTCATAAATTATATCATCCCTGAAAAAAATCTGCTGTAGCTTACATTTTTATTCTCATTTGAGAATACAACTGTTGATCATGTGGAACGCAGTAAATGGTGATGTATATAAAATATATCTAGCACGCAATGTGATGATCAGACCAGTCACCTCACACCGCTGGGATTGAAATACAATTCCCCGCTAACCGCAGTAAAATTTGTGTGGCGAGCAAAGTGGATTAGAGACAGGATTTTTCGCGATAGCCCGGTCTCCCCCACCTCACATTTCCGACGCTTCACTTGATTTAATAAAGTCAATGTCATTTGGATGCCAATGCCCAGTCAGAGAGATCTTGAAAAATAATATGAGCAAGATTGTTATTGAGGTACTTACGCATATGTGATATGCACGGAATAAAGAATAGACTGGGATGAGCCACATTTACAAGAAATTGTCGTGTACTTAAGACAAGTTGCATTTAAAACTCATCGCTTACTTAAGGCAAGCGACATTTAAAACTCATCGCAGTAATTGCAGCGCCAACTCACCTAGGCCCCGACAGGTAGCGCTGGCGGCGCTCGTGTGTAGGAGCTCCTCCGCCGGAAGCGAATTACGGCGGCGGTGACGGGCTGCGGCGCGCGCTTCCGGCGCGGCCGTTATGGCCTCTTTACGGCTTTCCGAACGTTCGCGGGCCGTAAAGGCTCATTATACGCCCGGACGGCCCGCGCAATAGCCGACCTGTCCGGTCGCGGCTATTTACGGGGGAGTGGCGGCGACTGCCCGGCGCGCTCTAAAAACGCCCCCGCGCCGCGCCGGCGTCGACGACGCTCCGCCGCTACTCGCCCTGCCGCGCCGCACGCCCGCCGCTGCTACTCGCCAGCGCGCACACTTGGCCGGCGCCTCGTCCGCCCCAACCGCTCGCTCGCTCACTCGCCCGCCCGCTTGCCCGGCCACTCGCCCTTTCCTCTCGCCCTTCCGTTTGCCCGGCTAATCGCCCATATGGTCGCCCTTCCGCTTGCTCTTCCGCTCGCCCTTCCGTTTGCCTCGCTACTCACCCATATGCTCGCCCTTCCGTTTGCCCTAACGTTTGCCTTGCCCTACCGTTTGCCGGTCACTCGCCCATTTGCTCGCCCTTCCGCTTGCTTTTCCGCTCGCCCTTCCGTTTGCCCAGCCATTCGCCCATGTGCTCGCCCTTAAGCTTGAGTTTCCGCTCGCCCTACCGTTTTCTCGGCCACTTGCCCATATATGCTCGTCCTTCCATTTCCTCTTCCGCTCGTCCTTCCGTTTGTCCGGCCACTCGACCATATGCTCGCCCTTCCGCTCGCCCTTCAGCTCGCCATCCTCTTCGCCCTCCCCCTTACCCATCCGTTCGCCCTCCCTCTCTCCCTCGCCCATCCGCTCGCCCGCCCTTCCACTCGCCTACCCTTCCGCTTGCCCTACCACTAGCCCTCCGCGTTGCCGGTCGCCCTTCCGATCGTCCATCCGCTCGCCCCTGCGCTTGCCCATTCGCTCACCCTTCCGTTCACTCTTCGTCTCGCAATTCCGCTTCCATCCAATCGTCCACCCGCTTGCCCGACCGCTCGCCCGCCAGCCCGGTGGGCCTTGCCCTTATCCATTCTCTAACCCATCTACTGACCCGCTCCCTTGTTGCTTGGGCTGCACGATCACTATGTCCGCTTGTTCACTTCTTCAATTAGCCCGTGTGTCTCCTTACTTGCTTGCTGGCTCGCTCGTGCGCTCGTTCACTTGTTCGTTCTCTTTAATGCGTCCGCTCATTCCCCTTAGTCCCACAACTGCCCGCCTGCTCGTTCGCACGTCGGCTCGGTCGTCCGTTTGACCGCTCGTTCTATTGGTCGCCGCCAGCCTGCTTTCCGGCTCGTCAACTTGGTCAGTCGGCCATCCAGTCGTTAGTCTGCCCCTCCTCTTGCCCGTTCATCCGCTCGCACTCAGTTCGGTTGTCCGCCGATTCGCTCGTTACGATCACCCGTTCATCCACGTGGCCACACGTTGCCCGTTCTGCGTCTCGTTCATTTGTTATCTTCGTAATTGATCCTACCGCCAGGTAGACCAGCATATTGCCTGTCCGCTACCTTACATGCATTACTGTCTCTTCACTCTCTTCCTTCTCTTGCCAACTACCCCACTTGTCTTCCCTCTTGTATGCTTTTTCCTCGGTGTAACAGTGCCCACCAGAGACCATCAAGTCATTCAGGTGCGGTATTTTACGTAGTGCCCTATGGAACTGTTGTCCGTAGCGTGTTAGACGTCATATAAACCATTTATATTTTCAAGGGAAATTTTCAACAGTTTCATGTAGTTAGCACAGGTGGTACTAAAGAGGAAATATTTACTCTGTGATGGTACTCATGTACACTCTCTACGCTCTGATTGGGGAGGTTTGTATACATTTCTCTCAATTACTTTTGTGTTTATTTTTAACAAATGTTCTCTACATCGAAAGATACTGAGGTTGAAGCGTGTAGCCAGACCTGGCTGTACGAAAAAGATTCTACGAAGGAATTACGCAAGGCGATTCTTTAGATTTTTACAAATATTCATAAGTGTGTTGTGTCACATAGGATTATAAGGCCACAAAAGTGTCATTTAGGATTAAAAGGCGAGGCGACGATTTCAAATAGTTTCGTAAACATATGAGAAGCATTGAAAAATGAAACTATCATTTAGAAGTAAAATGGTGAAAACATAACCGAAACACTACGGAAGAGGTGACTGCTATTTTTTGAACATTTATAATGAAAGGACAACAATAGATTAACCAAGCAGATTTTTAACTATCTTTGGAACAAGAAGTCGACAATAGCCTGGATTAAAGAAGTTAGGAAAGATTTAGAAAGAAACAATAAAAGTGAAAGAGAAGCAGCAGAAAGAGAGATGTTTAAGAAGAAAATGTTAGAAATGGAAGTATTCCAGGGCAGGAAGGAAAAGAAGACAGGATCAAAATGGTCCGAGGAGAGAAAAATGATACACAGTGAGAAGATGAAAGAGTATTGGAAGAAGAAAAAAGGACAAAGGAAGAAGTAATGAAATTGGTGCGTGGTCCCTAGATGACCCAAATGAAAGAAGACGAAGAAGAAAATGGTCCTAGTAAAAATGTTCTTAAAGATGAATCAGTGCCTCGTTATTAAAAAAAAGCAAAAAACTAGGCTGGGGTCCGTTTCCTCCCCTGGTATGCGTCTGTTAAGGAAAATAAGGGAGGTTTTATTCGCGACAGAGTTTTATATTCAAGTTAGTGCGGTAATTCATTTGAATAAATGAGTTAGAGTTAGATATGCTCATCAAAGCAAAGCTTCGTAAAAGATACACATCACGAAAATAACACGGTTTTCAGATCTTAATGCGCAAACCTCGTTCTCAATTCAATAGGAAGAGCGCGACCTCGCTCCGAGTGTTATACGGGTCGTTGAGTACTGGGTTGCCAACCTAATTTGCACAACGGGACGGTTAATTGAATCTCCGAAGTCACGTCGTTCAGGGGGAAGTTCTTCGGAAGGGATCCTTCGACGGGTCGGGTCGGGCCGGGTCGGGATGCGAGCAACTTGTGAAACCAGTTCACAGGTTCCCGACGCTTTGACGAGGCAGACAATGAGCACAGGACGCGGATGAGCGCAGGAGAGGACGGTGAGGCGGGGAAGGGGAATGGCGAAAAGAAAAGCCCAGAAGTAAAACTGATAGGGGGGAAATAGGAAGAAGCTGCGAAAAGATAATAAAAAGTACAGAAAATAAACAGAGAATGCGAAGAGAAACTGTGTAGGCGTGAACGGTGTTAGAACAACAAGAAAGAGTGAGAGTAACAGTAACACAGCAAAAGAAGTCGAAAATAATAATAGTAAAAATACTCGGAAACATTTAAATAAATTTGAAAAAAGCTAACTGTAAAGTTGCTAATAATAATTTAATTTTTGTCGATATATATTTTTTTACTTAACAAACGGACAGAAAAAATGTTAATGTTCATCATGAGTTACTTCCTATCATGTGGATAAGAATTGCTTAGAAGTATAATGCTTTTTTCTGTTTCACTGCCATTAACTGAAATGAAAATTTATTAATATATGAAATAATGCGACGAGTGACTAAATTTTAAATGAACACTTATTCAGAAAGCACTATTTTTAGAAATTATTGAAAGTAATGCCAAGACTTCATTAATGGAATTCCAGCACTCGTTTGTAAGAATTTTTTTAAAAATTTTCTTCCACCATTAAAATTCAAGAGCATATCTACACAAATATGGAAAACACAATACTTCAAAACTTCGATGCTTGGTTACAGGATGTGTGAATAGACTTCCTAACAAACTAATTTAATGAATACAAGCATTAACAAATTAGCTGTCTGTTCAGTGTTAACTACGTTTATTCCATTCCATTTTTATTCCATTATTCTGTCCTCAATGAACCTAAAAGCGATCTAAGTATCTCAACATAAGTGTATTATTTATTATTTACTTCCGTATACGGTTTGTAACAAATATTCAGAATAAGCTATTATTATTAGTAGGTAGGTCAAACGCTCTTGAGCCATTACATTTAGAACACATCGAGCTTTGATTTTACAGAAAAGAAACCTGATATGAGAGAAAAAAGAGAGATGATACTGGGAGAGAACATTTCTTCTAGATTGAAAAATTGTGGAATTTCTGATATAAAATTGGTTATACGGATATAGCGCAGCCCAGTAGTCACACGGGATGCATTGTCAAAAGCGAAATATTAGCAAATATGTGCTTTCAACTTTTCTTCCTCCGATGAAACCCGTGACGATCAAAAATGGAAAGAAACTAGAAAGCGAGAAAACAATGACGGTAGCGGAAAGGCTGGAAAAGGGTATCTAGGAGAATGAGAGTATAGGAGGCGTCTGATGCAATCCCGCTGCGGCAGCAGAGGGTCGCTACGTCCCGTTTTAGTGGACGTTTACAGCTTCCCCACAGCAATATCGGTGCGCTCCCAGGCCCAAGCATTGTTCGGCAATTGCTTCGCGACCGTGAGACAATGCGCGAGCTCCCGTAAATATGCGGCGGCGGAAAGGTCAGCGGGAAAAATACAGCCACCTAGAACTTAAGAATGCACGTCGTTAGACGAAGGCCTTCTTTTTCTGGGGATTCCATAAAACGGCAATGTAGATTTCAGGTTTCCTTTATATTTTATACACAGTGCATTAAATAAGTGATTTTTTTGAACTTCCGAATTCTGAGAAGTTTTTTCCTTTGTGATTGGAATGTGTTGGGTAAAGCTTGAGACAATATGTCTGGTTGAAAAAATTAAGGGGGTTGTTTTCAAGATAGATATATTTTTATAAAATGATATATTATCAGCTATAAAATGCAATATAAAGCAATATCTTAGTAATTATGTCTTACTCACTGGCAGATACATTAAACCAGATAATTATTGCCGTGTAAGCCTGAAATAGACTCAGCAGCTGATGATATCGTTTCGTCACTAAATAAATAATAAAGAATTCATAATTCGCTTAATAAGCTTTGAACGACTAAACATTTGATCAAATAATTACCAAGACATGTTTATGGGTGTTTCCTCATTTGCAAGTCTTTCAGTAAAAGAACTGGGGGAATGGATAATAAATAAAGAGGAACAGATAATGTGAGGTGTGAACAATCACTATCGTTATGTTACTTTTAATATTATCAACAAATAATTCTTTTACCGTTTCGGCCTCAAAGACTCGGAAAGCTAAGACAGCTATTTATTATTTTACACATTTTATCACCTTGTGTCACAGTGGCAGTTCATAGCGCAGTGCCTCTCGCTGCCGGATAAGACCATTCGTAACAA
The DNA here is from genome assembly GCA_031308135.1 of Acheta domesticus. Classification (NCBI taxonomy): domain Eukaryota; kingdom Metazoa; phylum Arthropoda; class Insecta; order Orthoptera; family Gryllidae; genus Acheta; species Acheta domesticus. The sequence continues at coordinate 39,808,992 of JAHLJT010008756.1, read as the reverse complement.
TGCTGATTAAGCCTTGTCGTTTGCCGCATTCCTCTTTAATAATTTCGTATGTTTGAGTTTTTCGCATTTTTATCCCCAAAAGAGATTTTTCTCTAAGATAATATTCAATGGTGGTTTTAATGATGACTCGATGAAGCACATGCTTTTGGATGTTGTGGGTCATAGGAATTACTCGACAAGTTGCTTTGTAAACAAGTTTGTGACAAAGAGTGTCTTAGTAAAATGTGAGAAACAATTGATCAAATAATTTAACAGAGAACATAGGTGCGTTTTTTAATACTTCGAAATGAATCACGCCATATGTGGAAGAGAATTATGGGAACTGAATTTCAAAGACATGTGCCTATATTCCCCAGGCATTGGTTTATGGGTATTGGAAAATCTCCTTAGAAAAATGTTTTCCCGTATAATATCTAGTATTCTGCAAATATGCTCTTAATAAGACATTAACAACATGAAATACACAGTCTATTAGGAGAATAGATTTAGGCCAACGAATCAATATTTTCGTGTAACTTGGCTAATCAAATTTTTCGGAAAAGAGCGGGGTCTGTAATTGGAAAAGTGCTGTTTGACTGTGATTTTTACATTTTATAGGTAAGATATGAAACCTAACTTGAATCATACTTCCATTAATATTTCTTCATAGCACCACCAATCATAACGACAATTTGCATGATTAAATATTACAAAAATTGGAAAACTTACAATCATATCGCATTATTTTGTATTTTCAACTTTAATTGTAGAAATACATTTGATCATTGTAAAAATATCACTGACCCGAATGTAACTAAAATGCATCAAAATGACATCACATCGAAGTTTTGAATCTACCAAATAATAGATCACGATTCACCGGAACAAGGTCACGTCTCGCAGTATGACATTACTGAGCCAACAATATAATCAGAAGTGACAGAACAGCGCGAGTTCAGGGCTTGCAATCCGTCTTAGTGGCGCAGTGCAAGCGTCGCGGGGTCCTGGAGAGAACGCAGAGGCCGCATTGACTGGCGTGTGCGGAATCTGCAACGAGGCGAGGCTCCGGAGGCAATACTTCTTCCGGCGCGGGCGGCGTGACGGGGTGTGCGCTCGCCATTGCATAACAATCGCACTGCGCCCCGCTCTTCCCGAACGTTCTCGCGCGAACGTTGTTTTGCGAATTCTCCGGTAACTGGCTCCAAAAAGCGACTGTTTAGTGAAATAATCTTATTTGTAAAATTATACTTATTTTTTGCTGGATTCATTGATTGATTATTAGCGATTCCGGGCGCGACAACTGTTAAGGTAATTAGTCCCATAAGTGTAATACATGTTTTCCCCTTCGGGAGATGGCGTTGGTCTTCCCCCTCCGCTGGATTCGCCACGAGATCCGGCGGTGGCCTATCGGCGGCTAGTGGGGTTTTCCCCAATCAGGTATCTCCCGCGAGCGGAGCTCCGTCCCAGCCGGGACCATCTCAAAGCTTCCAACCAGCCTCCCGGCATGTGTGCTAGTGTAGTGCATATTCGTGTGTGTGTGTGTGTGTGTGTAAGGAGTGAAGGTAGGAGAAGGAAAAGAAAGGAAAGATCGCGCGCGGTCTGTGGCCCGTTTGTTAGGGTACTGTCCCGGCATTAGTCTGGTATTTATTGGAGAAACTACGGAAAACTACCGATAAGAGCAGCCGGCCGCTAAATTCTCCTCCAGACAGCGACTAAATTCGACCTAGCTATGTTCATGGTACCAAAAATCCTGCCATTGTCGGGACTGAAATCTAGGACCTCCCGGTCAGAAACACTGCAGTGACGTCAGTTGATTCCCTGGGTCACATCTCACGGTATTATTTACTCGAACAATGACCTAGTTGTAAAAGGGAGATGTCTTTTGGAAGTTTCATGTTCAAAAAATTAGAAAAAGGTACAATATTTACACTAGTGGTATACATGTTGAAACAACTGTCATGTGAATACCTAATGAGAAAAAAATGTAATTCATGTTTATAACTGCTTATAGACACATTTTGCGTTTCGTAGGAAGTGATTTATTTGGTGCAATTGTCATGACAATTGTCATGGAAATTTGGTGAAATTGTCGAGACAATTGTCATAACAACTTGGTGAAATTGTCAAAGGTCCTGGCTATGTAAACGTCTGGAGTTGCACATTCTATTATTCGCCTAGGAAATTTAAATGTTTCTGTTTTCCCGGAATTATCAAAATTTCGGTACGACATTCGGTAAAAATCGCTACTTATCGACGACTAAGGTGAGAAAACCGATACTATCTAGTATTTGCCACTTCCTGTCAGCTCTCCTTATATTTGAGGTAGAAGATACAACACAGGTCTTGAGATTTAATGACTACCATTGACATAAAATGAGGAAAACCATTCAAAAACACTTCTCGCCGGACATCATATTATCGTACAATAAGTCAATTGGCATTTTTCATTAAAGGAAACTCTCATTTCCACAGCCGCTCTTACAGATTCCGAACCCCACCCTTGAAAAAAAAAAAAACCAACAACAATGGAGGAGGCGTGTCTCTGTGCGAATAACAGACCGACGTCGCTGTCCGTCCGGCGCCGATTAACAAACGGGCCTCCCCCTTCTCCGGGCGGGAGCGGGGATACACGAGCCAGGCGCTCAAGACTTCCGGCCAGCGCGGCGAGGGGCCGGGGCCAGGGGGGGGCAGGGGGTCGATAATGCAAAACGAGCGCCCGCCCTCGCCGCCTTAAGCGCGTCCATTACTCGGCCCCGCGCGCCCGAGCCAATAAGCGCCGCGTCGCGTCGCGCCGCGCCCCCTCTCGCAGCAACCGTATTTATCGCGCCTGGACGCGAGGGCGGGGGGTAGGGGGGAGAGGGGTGGGTCCGGTGACACACGACATGGCTGCTGACGCCCGACGCCCCCGCCCGCGGCGCCGCCGCCGCCGCAGCTCACGCGCCGCTTCCGGACGGCGGCAGAGGCTTTCTGCACTGAGGACGTTTCGCAGTGGGTGTGCGGAACGGTTTCGTGGGTCGAAACCTGACGCGTGTAAATCTGCCTTGAAGAAGGCTACAGGGTAGCTAAACTGTCGGGTGAATGAGAGGCAGGTGCAGGTGAACGAGTGATTCTGCCCTGAAGAAGCCCTGCAGGGGGGATTGTTACTGCGTAGGTAAGCACGCTATCTGGTGAAGAATCGTAGATGATCATCCGTACCCTAAGTCTCGCGGCCCTACTCATGTCGTTTGCCTAATGTGTAGGCAGGGAGTAGGCGATGCTAAGCTCCTGGTTGTCGGTTCAACCCGGCAACCCACCAGTTGGGCCCCTGGCTTCACCTTAAGGCAGGATCGGGTGAAAGAGACTTCTCGGGGCACTCTGGAATCCACATATAGAAGTCCGGCTGGAAATTACCTACCGTCAGGTTGCCTTGGTTACGGTCTGACCCAGGTCGTTAGCCCAAAGGTGTACGCAGTGAGGAGACGAGATGGTGGCCCTGAGCCTCCCGGACCTTAGTTCGGGTGGCCCCCAGTTGTGCTCTTGGCTTCGTCGTGGCAGTTGCCCAATACTCTGGGCATAGAGTAGGGACTTGGTGTCCCGGCGAATGTGAGTGGCGTGTTGATACAGTCAATACAGTCAATATTGACCCCGGTACTAGCCCGGATAGCCGGGAGCTCTGAGCTGGCAGGGCGGCCCTAGACCCAGGCATTGTATGGGGAGGTTGCCGCGAGGGCTAACTGCGTTCCGGTGAGATCCGGATGTTAGTCGGAGAGTGTACTTGTACACCTAACGAGGGTGTCGATTAGAGGCTAACGCCCAAGCGCCCACCCTGGGACTTCGGTCCCCTAATAAAGTACAAGGCTGGGGATGCCAATTTTTGGCAAGCACGTTTATACACAATACCTGCACTGAAGAAGGCTGTAGTGTTATTAGGCTGTGAGCTATGACGGAGAACATACGCTTCTGCTGATCAAAACTAAAGGCGAGTGGGAGAAAGTGGCTTTACCCTGAAGAAGGCTTCAGTGTTGCGTGGCTGCAGGCCTGTCTGGATGGAGGTCTGCTCGAGGAAGTTGCTCTATGGCGTCTGCCTGGGGAAGCCACAAGGCAGACGAATGGCCATGGAAGCCTCTTATTACACCTCATATCGGTTCTAGGATGTCTAGCTTCGTAGAGGGGATATCGTTACCGTTCGTCCAATGTGATGCACTAATATCAAATAATTCTTTCCAAATTCGAAGCAAATAATACATTTGTCTTATTGAAGTATTACTAATCACCGCATAATGTACACGAAAAGATTAATGTTTATAGCCGTCAAAGGTTTTCTGCTATTGATGCTGGTTTCGTTTCCAGGATTTTCAAATCAAGATCTTTCAGCTTAGTCTTAGGAACACCCTGCAAGCGTTACTTTAATTGACATTTTCGTACGGTTCGGCAGGCCAGTCGCAGAAGGGAAAGGAAAGAGTGTAAAGAGAAGAAGAGGAGAGAAGAATATAGAGGTAAGAAAACAAAGTGTTAGTGTGGATGATCCTTGCATTTTCGAGGCAACGATATCCCTTGGATCCAGTTTGTTGGGCAGGCCTCACGTAGAATGTCTCTGAAATCCTGTTAGTAAGCGGTTGTTAGGTCAATGCCTGAAATAGACTGTTAGGCCAAACGAATCAAAATAAGAATTCAAACTTGATATTAACATATCATGAAGTATTCCATGTATATTCTTGGTTTTAGAAACTATTAATGTGAGGGTCATGACTCATAAGACTACCAATGTAAACATTTTGTTTAATAAATGCTTCACTTGTCTGCTTTGAAAGTGAAGAGACGTGTTATAGCTGTAAGTTGTGAGTTTTGACGTATAACTGCAATTTTATGGAAATAATGCAAGGGTATAAATGAAATTTCTGTTATTATAAAGGCAGTTTTATGTTAAGTAGTATTTATATTGTTTCCCATATCCGTATCTCTTATAGAATTCCAGGAAATACTTTGGTCAATCAAGTAATATTAAACTTGGGAACTAAAGAAAAAGGTATTGACTAAAATAATGACTAAAAAGGATACGGAAACTAAGGATACAATATTGTGAATATTTGTTTAAAAGGTTATTATCATTACAATGTGATACATCGTGATAATCTGACTTAGGGCAGGACGTATCAGTGCTTTTTCTATCTTTATTCTCCCATTATAATCATCTCAAATTAATCAATATCTGCTCTCCATTTGCAATATAACCCATAAAGAAAACAAAAAGGCGAATAAGCATACCTAGATTTGGAACCTAACCAGGAACTCGCGGTGATTGGCAGTTTGTACACTTGTAATCACATGTAATTTGTAAGGGTGATAACTTTGGAGGAGTAAAGCAAGACACCGAAATTTTGAAATCGAAGGCTTAAAGTGACATAGCAAATGTTTACGTGGGAATCTACTGAGATTTCACGGGATTAATGCGAAAGTGGGGAATCCTTCATCTGTAAATAAAACTTGACGTTGGTACATATAAGAGTTAAACTCCGTCACCGTATGACCGATCTCACTTAAAGTAGGCACTTCTAAGTTTTTTTTAATCGAGAAGTTTTATGTGTGGTTAATTCTATTGTAACTCCACTACATGGCACTGTAAAGGAACAAAATATTCACGTCAAATGCAACCCGCAACGCCCTCGGCAGTATTTTGAAACTATATCGTTAAATAACTCCTAAACGATACCTTCTAGGGTCTTAAAAACTAAAATTTTGAAAGGTCTCAAAGAAACGTTTCTCTCATTCTAATCCACAGTATGAGCTCTTCTTGAACATTCTATTACATTTTTGCTGGTCCGGCGCTTCCCGATATTACCTCACCTGCTCAGAGACGTGGAGAATCTGCAAGTCAATGTGAATGAGAGGAACAGAGAGCGGTAGAGACAGACAGACAGGGACAGGGTGGGGGCAGGAGGGAGAGACAGTGAGAAAGGGAGATGGGAGCGGGAAGAGGGAGATGAAGGGCACTACGTCTGCCGGGTTTTCCTAGTACTGTGTAAAATCGCGCAGACCCACAGTGTCTCGCCGTCACGAAGCGATCCGCACGGCCTCTGGCCTTCCGTCGCGTCAGCTGTACCTCCCCTTCCCTCTTCCCCCCCCCCCGCACGTTGTTCGCGCGCCTTTTGCCCTTCCCCTCTCGCGAGGCGATGCAGCGCCGGTTTTTAGCCCCGGGCGTGCGAAATGAAGCATGAGAGGGCCCAAATAATTTCCGCAAACACGCGCTCCGCGTCCCAGGCGCGCGCGTCGTCGTAACATTCCCCTCCGCGGGGGAGGGGGAGAGAGGAGGGGAGGGGAGGGGAATGTGTCCGGCAAGCGAAGAGAAGCGAGGAATGAGGCGGGGTGGGGGGTGCAGGGGCGTGACGAGGGGGAGAGCCACGCAAATCCCTTGCCGTTGAACGGGCCCCGGCGTCGGAATACCTCTTCAGCCTACGTGCGTTTCTCTGAATATGCAATGGGGGGTTCTTGCGAATTTGCTCATTGATGCGCGTTATTACGTCATATTTCGTCTGGTGTCACGGTGACGTGCAAGACTCGTTACGTATACTCACGAGATAGGCTCGCAGACAAGAGATACTTTTACCTGTTGTGACTTTTGACTTCTGAAATTCGCAAGAAAAGTACAAAAATGTTATACTTGTTTCGATTAAAATTTCAAGTACAAATATTTAACGATCGTTTTTTTTCAAGATACATTTTACAGAGATTTATTTCACCGAGATTATAAGTCGTTTTGGCCTTTGATGTATTTCTCTTACGTTGCTGATGTCACAAATTCTAGTTACAAATTTAGATTCATAATGAATTACGTGTATAATTTCGATAATCTTAAGTTTATATTAAATGGAGAAGTGGGAAGGAGAGAAAGAGATTTAAGGAAGGAAAAGTCTGGCTTGGCAAGAGGTAGGCATTTGACCTACCTACATAGGAAGTGGAATAACTCTTAAGCTGATGCACTTTGCTAGAACTTAACCCATTCAATCTTCAAAAATAAATAACAATTAGTTAACTCTACAACAGAAATAACGCTATGAAAGTACAGCACTTAATTCTAACTGGTATCTACACTAATTGTAATGCCCAGGGATGCAGTACAATTACCACTTTCATTTTAACGCAATTGAGATGGTATTCTGTGGATTAAAATAAATAAATAAACAAATAGGTAGATAGATAAACTTAAGTTTCTCAAGAAAAATCATATTGGAGGAAAATACATTTTTGCTCCAGAATGCATTCTCATTGTCTGAATCAGACAGGGATGTCTGCATCAGATACCAGCAAACACCCTTTGGTCAGCGACGCTCTTGCTCTAGTTTTCGGCCCCAGTGCCAGCAGCGACAGTCACGAGTATTCAACAATAAATTACAATTAAAATGCAATTTTGTGATACAACATTTAGACCTCGCGGGCGCAGAATAGTAATTGTACTTTAATATTTCATTACAGTATTAGAATTTAATCGTGTTTTATTGTTTTAGCGCTTCAACGCGGGACGGGTGAAAAATTTATCGCGTTCCGTTTATCCGTTGTTGGAGTACCAAATCCATCTCGTTATGTCGGCGTTAATTATGATGAGGACTTGTTTATTAGAGCTCTTCACACCGGTTTGTAAATGAGCCGTTTCGGAGAATCAGTCTTGTTTTATGTTTATATTAATGCGATTCTCAGAAGTACAGTAAACCGGTTTTTTATTAAACTTTTAGACGAACAAAAGATGCTATGTAAATACCTCGAAGGATTAAAAAAAATAATTGAGGCTTACCGAGGCATATAAAAGTTTACGTGTATTAATGAATTTTCTGTTCGATTTTGGGAGAAATGCAGAGTTCTATAAAAAATGAAATTAGCAAAAAATGTTCGTTGCATAATTTATTGAAGCTTTAGACTGTCAATCTTACTTTGAAATTCGAGAGCCAGTTCGAAATGAGAAAGAATATTGTTGAGAATAAATCATTGGATTCAAGACTGAAAAGAAAAACCAAAAATTTTAATGTCTGCGTTTTTCAGATGGCAAATTACGCTACGAAATTACATCGTAGAATTCAATGATTTTTGCATTTCGTATATATCAAATATCATATTCTTGTTAAGTTTATAAATATATTGAACAATATACACAGAAAAAAGTGAGTTTGTAATAAACATTTTGAGAAAAGTGTGAGATATTTTTTTCAAGAAGAAACTCATTACATACTATATGATATTATTAAAACTTCGTCCAAAATTGCAAATGCATGTTCCATTATTTTTTAAAACATCTTATCAATATTGTTCTTAAACTGAAGTTAATATTAATTTTACCTGTTACAGTAAAAATCAAAGACTATGTGCTTTATCCACACTCGGATATATTTCTTTATACGTAACGCTATTTATTTGAGATGTCCACGAATCAACCACAAGTAAAGAAATGTGAGATATGGAAACTCGTTCTTGACGAAGGCCCGTACTATGCAGAATCTGCCTTTAGTGGAGAAGCCGTAGGTCGCCGGTTCTCCAACCTCCAGAACACGGCACCAAGAGAGGCGACGCGGAACGGCGGGCGCATGGGGCGTGGGCGGAGGGGGGCGGGGCAGCGCGCCTGCTCTTGTGATGTGCAAATGACGGCCGCCGCTAGCGCAAACCACCGCTCCGCCCACTACATCGTCCGACAACTCCTGCGCGCCTGCGGGCTGCCGCTAGCGGGGCGGGCGGGTAGATGCGGAGTGAGGGGAAGATCCGGGCTGGACTGGGACGAGGGTGGAGAACACGGCGGAGCGGGGTGGGGTGGGGAAGAGTACGAGAAAACAGTGTATAAAGGAGGAGCGGGGATGATCGGTACGGTGCAAGGTAGAACGGGTCGGAGCGGGTCGAAGCGAGTCCAAAGGGTCAGAATGGAGTGGGAACGTAACGGGAAGAATCAGGACTAGAAGGGAAAATCACAGCGGGGTGGAACAGAGGAGGAAAAAGGGTGACAGGGCTCGGGGTTCGCAAAGGGCGGAACCGAGCGGGGTAGGAGGAACAGAGCCAGACAGTGCGAAAGAGGACGGCAGAGAACGAGACAGGGCGGGGCGGGGCAGGGAAGAGCAGGGAAGGGCAGGGCAGGGCGGCAAAGGGCGGGGCAGGGCGGAGCTGGGCGGAGCAGGGCGGGTATGTGCAGAGCGGGGCTGGGCAGAGCAGGGAGGGGCGGGGCGAGCCGATGGTGGTAGGGCTGGCTAGGTCGGGGCGCGGCGCGGCGTAGCGGGGCGGGGCGGGGCGCGGCAAGGAGGAACGTGGTAGAGCGGGGCGCGGCGGGGAGGGACGGCGCGGGCCGAGCGGCTGCGGTGGGCGGGCGGGGAGGCTCGCCCTTCGCCCGCAGCCCAGCGCCGCGCCGCCGCGCCGGTGCCGGTGCGGCGTTCGCGGGGGAGGCGCGGGGCGTTTCATTTGTAGTTGTAGTTGCGCGCGGCTGGGGCCGGGGCTGGGGCTCGACCGGTGCCGGGGGCCGCGGCGGAGCATCCGGGATCAAATCACTGCGGTGCCCAGTGCATTCCGCGGTGAGCACAATGACGGGCATCCCGCGGCCGTGTTTCGCTGCACTAACAATCAGCGATATTATTAGGTTCATGAACCTGGTTCGCTAATGAGGCTGTTTTCAGTGAACTGATGTGTCAAAGACATGTTTGTGATAGAGGAATATACTGTTACAGAATTTTTTTTATCTTTGCAAGTGGAGAGTTTATAATGCTTCGAAGATTTTCACAATAAGTGTCTGCAAACATCTAAAACTCAGACTTTTTGTTTTCAACAGCTGTAAATTTTTTAACAACCTTTGATATATACTTTAAATTGATATGACTACTGTACACTATGTAATACTGTTCTGTAACAAAATAATTATAAATCTTCAACTTTTGTCAAATCTTTCAATATTTGAGAATTCCAGTATTTAAAGTTTCATTTATATTTTCAAAATTGTAATTACTGAAATTTTGTTTACCTTGTTCGTAACATCATCCTTCACTTTAGTGTGATGAACATTACACAGTACGATATCCACTGGTTTTAAAATAAATGAATTAATGTGTGAGACTATTTTATCTTGTCACTCCATTTTGACTCGCAATTAACTCTTCATAGTCAAGCTTACTTTCCAAATAAATATCCAAATGTAATTATGAATAAAACAGTTTTCATTTTTAGAGGGGTAATATGCAATGGAATATAATAAGAGAATTGTGTTAAGAGTACATTGGGAAGAGGTCTGTGATTCATTTATGCAGATACCAAATAATGAAATATAAAATGTACTGGGCAAACAATTAACTTCTGATGGGGAAGTAATCCATCAGTAAAATGTGTAACAGTATTGCAACATAATTGTGAAGGAAGTTGACATGTTCATGTTAGTTTGTTTCTGAAATTAGAATGCAAAGTAAAAAGCTTTTAAAATATTGTCGCCTAAAACGTCACAAAAATAACCAACAAACAAGCACCTAAAAATTGTAAACATGTTATATCATATTTGTATTTACTTTAGGTAAAACAAACATATGTAAGATATCTAGGGGGACTAAGGATACACTTTTTGTTCAAAATAATGAATAACAGAGTGTAATCACAACTACAATGATTTTACATTTTGTGTCAGTTTAACATCAAGGGAATTTTACCGTGGTCATTGAAGCACTTAGCAAGTGTCGGGTACATACCAACCTACAAATATAGCTCTACATAGATCACACATTGTGAGGTCGACGTTACGATGTTCGTCTACTGGATTTACTAAAACAGTTTACGAGTCCATATTGCAAAAACAAGCACATTGATAGTTCTAGTAACCAAATACATTCCTCCTTAGGCAGGAAAGCTCATAAAGTGATATTTGGTGTAGTGGCATCATTTAGGGGATTCGACCAAACCAAAATTTAGCAATAATGATTTTTCATACATTTGAAGTTAAAGTGAATTTCGTCGCCAAAAAATCTCGGTAGGTTTTGAAACAAATGCGCAATCCTTCGCTATTGACATTTAATGTTTTTGAAGCAGTATACACAAATACAGTGTGACTTATAAAACAATTGAACTCTTTTTCATATTTTTAGCACACACTAAAATTAACCCTCTTGTTATTCAACCCTATAAATGTATAGTTAAACAAGAATTGCACTTTACGAATACGACGAATCACGATTAGGGCGATTTCACAGCAGCACAAAGTAAGAAAATATATTTACAACTGATTCTTCCACGAACACGGTAACAATCAAACCACACAGAGACTTTTCGCTTTCGATGCAGGGCAGGACGTTACTCACCTTTCCATCAGAGGGCGCTTGGTGAAGCAAGAACTGAGTAAGGTAAACACGTTAATAGCAGTTAATTTAGCAGGTCACATTGGACAGGACGGCGCAACAAGTGAAGCAAGTGTTACGATTAAGGCACTAGACAGCACGTTACACGTCTACCATTGGCCGGGACGGGCTGAGGTGCAACAAAGACTACTACACTCAACCACGGCGCCTGGCCTACCTGAAAACTGCTATGCAGCCCTGGAGAATTCAACAGGCACTGAAAAAGACAAAATGACTATTCAGTTGAGCAGATGCATTTGCCGGAGAGTTCCCGTCAAATCTTTGTGTATCTTCTGTGTATATATCTTCTATTGGTTTATCGGTAGTTTTATTTTCACGGTTCTCTAAATTTAATGTTTCTTAGGTGGGCGGACGGGTCACTGCGAGGAAATTCGACTACATGCCAACATTTTATAATAAGTTTGTACTAAATACTTTCGCACTTATCAAAGAATTCACTGCAACATACTCTGTCGAGTTATTGGCGTTTGGTTATTCAAGTGGTGTTGATGGATTGTTATTATTGCCGATAAAAATATTCTTAGAGTTTAAACGATTCTATTGTTTATAATGAAGGAAATATTATCTCCTGCGAGCACATCGAAACCGACATCTCCTTGGCAAAGTGAATTTTGAATGGGACTGGCCAGAAATTCTTCTCTTTTAATCAGATATACAATAAATGTTTCATCTTGCATTGTATAACTGATTGAGAGAACTGTCGGAAGCTAAAATCTGAACGTTTTCATTGATATTTATTTTAAAATATGTGATTCTCAATACGTGCAATCTATTTACGACAAAGCCATTTCATTAAAATTCAATACCAATGAAAGCATGTCGATTTTAAAGAGAAGAATTGCAAGACGTTATTAAGTCTGCAAGATTGTATCGCTTATCGGTTCATAGAAAAAAATATGAATCATATGGCAGAAATACTTTTGGATGATATTGAGCATTGACTTGAGTATTGAACATAAAACCTTATTAAGAAAATCCCATTTTAGTTCATGTAGTGGCGTGTAGGCACCTATGAGGTGACTAAAACTCCGTTTCCTCTTACAGGCTGCGTGTAACACGAATGCTGACATAGGAGGTGGCAACTTTTTTCTAAATAGCAATCTTCCCATCAATATACCGATAGGCTGATAACAAAAACTTTTTCGGATAATTTGTTAAAAAATGTTGGTTTTTAATTACGAGTTATTGAATAAAATTCATTCCTTTTTAGATCACTAATTAAACCTCATTACTAATTAATTTCATTCTAGAAAATTTATTTTTATCCACGCACAATTTGGAAACTTTGCTATCAAACTGGCGGTATTACGTATTTTTAAGCCTGAAAACGAATGATGTATATAGGACTCATTCACACGTTATGATTCATTCTCTGAACTATGTGTGTGTTCGTATGTATCTACAGTATGTGTGTGTGTGTGTGTGTGTGTGTATGTATATATTTGTGAACTGGAATATCGAAATACCGATTTGTATTATCTAAAACACTAAACATCGGTTTTGAGTTTTTCTCATTTCAGCGTCAATATATCGGTATTTTGAAAATGTCGCCGTTCCTAGTTGAGCCGCTCTTCCGCTGAATGACATAGTAGGAAGCTCAACTGCTCTATCGCCTTGAATATTCGATCGGCTTGCCACTGCAAGAAGAGCGGCCGCCATGGGAAAATTCTGCTAGGCGCAGCACACACGGGGTCAGCAGAATATCGTAAAGGTTACAATGGCACACTCCGACGCCGCAAATGGCCCGTCCACCCACCAGACAGAACTCCTGACACCCCAATATCTTTGCCGTCGCCTTCTCTTACGGCAAGCGTTATTCGTAAATATCGATGTGATGTGCAATTAATCGATATTGGTGTCGCTGGATTCATGAGGCAGATTCACGTTAGCTTGATCTGCAGTGGGAAGTATGTCTGCAATTAATTTCCGGTGCAAATAACTCACAGTGAAATAGGAAAAACATTTTATAATTTGTGATTCATGAACTTGCGTTTATATCTGCGCGATTCTATAGCAAAAGATTTACGAAATACGCACATGCGTTATTAATTAAAGCTCTGAAATGAACTTTCAGAATTTGCAGAGATATTCACAAAATATTTCGAAGCAAGAATTTAATATGCTATGTATGTATCGTTTTTTCTAAATTTCACCGTTATATACTTAGTGCAAAATGTATTAAACAAATTACTGTGATCAGTATAATTTGAAAGTTTAAAATGAGAACAGGTTATGAAAATAATATAGTATATGGATGTAAAAGAATATATAATAATAAAATTAATAATAACAGTAATAATATAAAAATTCTTTCAACAGTCAAAACATAATTTGCAAAAATAAGTTTAAACTATTGTAATGCTACAAATTTGCTACCTATTTAATTTCATAAGTGTAGTTAACATTAAAGTAACAGATGCTATCTTACATCACAGCGTTTGCCTGGCTCGCTTTCAGGTGAGCGCGAGACACACACACACACACGCTGGTGCGCAAGTGCTCGAGTGGAGCGGTGCTGGTGATGCGTCTACACTTCTACTCTTGCTGCGTTTCTACTCTCACTACTGCTACTGGTCGCGTGAGATCGATTCGTCTTCTCCGCATAAAAAATGTTGACAGAAATACTGAAAAAGCCTTCGCGATTATAATCGTTACATTTACGAAGAGTAAATACCGTTATTCTGGTGGTGTCGTCACGAAAATTTAAACGCCTGAAATTTCATGATATCCAAAATTGGCATTGAAAGAAATTGAAAAATCGTTTCAACAACAAGAACGGAATACTAACCAAAAAACAATGAGATGTTTCTTAAACATTTTTAAAGTCACTCTTCAACAGCTTGGTCATAAAGTGACTACTGATTTTTAAACTGCAGAATGAACTGTAGGGAGAACACATAAGGACAACACAAATAGACACAAACATACACATCCGAGGCAGGATTCGAAACCGCGACCCCTCGAGCCGAGGCACCTACGGCTCTTCAACCTTACCGACCTCGACTATCCAGGCCGGCGTTTTTTAACTCTGTAATGCTACTAATTGACTTACTTCAGTTTCTGTCATATCCAAAATCAAAAATTTGTTGACACCAACTAAATAATTGCACATCGTTGGATGAGAATTGTAGAGGTCGTTATGTCTCATTAGTCGCTTATGCGGTCTTCTCTAATCAGTTTTCCGGTGGAAACATGCACAATACCCTAAACAAAGGGCCTTGAATCGCAATGTCTTCCTTAAACAGTCCTCGTTCTTTCCCCTGAAGTCTTCATTCCCAGCCTTAGAGAAAAAAAATAGGCTGATACACCAACCTCATATGACTCACCCCCCATTGATCGAGAAAATATCTCGATCTTCAACAGAATCTCCAACAATTGCGGCGATACTTGATAACAGCAACAAGCTGCGAATCTTCTAAGATTACAACTTGTGGGGTGAAGAAATTTAAAAAAATATTCCTTTAATACGCTATGATCCTAAATATAAACTCCACACATCTCTACAAAGCCTTAACATCCCTTAGAACAATACTATTAATGACTGCCTGAAATATACTAGAAACGCTATAATTAGTTCGTAAAAAGCGATATTACCACAAAGAAAATAAACAAAAATAATAACACCGGACAAAGATTGCGAATAGCTAATTCTTTCGTACCGCCTGGGGATTGACAAGAGTGACAGTTGTCAGTAGCTGTTGATTACGAGCAATGCTACAAAAATTAGATACTGCAAATTTTATTGATATCACGAAACTGATTTTGAAAACATCGAGGAATCTGGACAAATACATCGATCGAAGTTTTTGCTCGAAAATATCGATGTTTTAAAAACAACTATTGATTGATTCATTGATTTGTAGTGATTCCGGACGCGTCAACTACTGAGATCGTCAGTCCCGTAAGTGTATTGCAGGCCTTTTCATCGGGAGGTGATCTTCCCCCTGGATGGCAAATATGGCGCAGACCTACCGTCGACTAGCGGTATTTCTCCAACCAGGCATCTCCCACAAGCCTCAGCCGGGACAAGCTCTGAGGTCCAGACCGGTCTCCCGGCATTTGTGGTAGTGTAGTGCGTGTTAGTGTGTGTGTGTGTGTGTGTGTGTGTGTGTGTGTGTGTGTGTGTAAGGTGTGAGGATAGTACAAGGAAGAGGAAGAAAAGATCGCGCGCGATCCGTGGACCGTTTGTTAGGGCACTGCTCCGACATTCGCCTGGTGTTGATCGGAGAAACCACGGGAAACTACCGATCAGAGCAGCCGGCCGCTAGAATTCTGCTCCAAAAAACATCGATGACCTCTTGCCATCCCCAGGCGTGCTCCTGGTCAGCGTTACTTGCCAACGGTGCTGCGTCTCAAGGCACGCGTGGCGCCTGGGCTGCGGCTGCGGTGGGCGCGAGCGACGGTGGCGCCCCCGGCGCGCGCGGCGGGAAGAACCGGCGGCTCCTGACTCAGCCAATTAGCTGGCGCCGAATTTGCTTACGCCGAACTCCGCGTCCCTCCCTCTGCCCCCGCCCTGTTCCCGCCACCATCCCTGCCCCCCCGCCCGCCCCGCCACTATCCCCTCCTCGTCGAGGTCGCCGCCGTGCTTCCCTTCCTCGTCTGGCCCACGCCATGCCATGCCACGCCACGCCACGCCAAAGGAATGAGGTTTATGGAAGATGCGTCTTTCTATCGATAATTTGAGTGGCTATGGATTTGAATTTCTATCAATACTTGATTTTTATGTCAGGATAGCACAAAGAACTTTTATAAATTTATCAGATTTTTTCTGAATTGATTAATGTTTATTCTACTAAATTCGATGCAATTGCATAGTTTCTTCAGAATATTGGTTTATTAAATATTTTAAGTCTACACTGTCACTCTATATTGTATACGGGTAATAAGTGATGTTTCTATCAAAATGTTATTCCTCTGGCTCGTAAAGGTAACAGGACTTAAAATGGACTCTTGCGAAATGTAACTTTATAAACTAACAATATTTTGTCATACTTAGGAGTTTACAAACAGAAATAGTTGGGTTTATAACATACCTCTTTAGGCGTGCACAGAATTTTCCCTTCGTGTTACAATAATTCAATAAGTTATTCATCTTCATCTATGTCGTTCTAATTTATTTGTAATGAAGCTGCAGAACTTCGCTGCACATATCATAATGCTTATTTATGTCCATTCAAAATAGTTTAGTAAAAACAAACGATATCATACTGTATTATAAAATAATATGGCATCTTAAATACAGGGTATTTTTGGAATTTCTTTAGCGCCAGATCCACATTTGCGTGAGTAAAATTCATTAACACTCTTATAACAGTTGGTGCTTACTGCTAATGAATCAATTCCCTTTGATTTCTATTTTCGACGTAATAACAACGTATTGTTGGACGAACGAATGTGTATAATTGCCTACCTTAATTGATAAATTGGGTTTAAGGGTATATTAAGGTATATTAAGAAATCACACACCTGTGTTGAAGTATTTATTTCTAAATATATTAAGGAGTTACCTACATTAAAAAATAAGACTTCATTCTACGTCGCATTATGAAGATGATCAGAAATCTATTTTATTAGACCATGAACAACCAGTACTTATTTTTCTTGACCATTCCCTCTTATTAAGAAAGAGGGAAAGAAAAATCTTTTCTTAATAAGAGGGAAAGAAAAATCAACTAAATTTATAATTGCAAAAGGTTTCTGGATGCTATTTATGCCCAAATAGTGAGTTGGATCGTAATTACTTAATTTTAACTCGATGGAACACAGGTTTTGAACACTGTCCGAATTGCTATTTTCATGGTGAGAGTGACGAGTACCGGATTAACAGATGACTTCCCGGAATTATTTTCCCTGTGGGCAACCAATCTCTATGGAAATGACCCTATCAATTTAGAGGGCGCGCGGAACCGACGAGCATGTCAGTCCAGGCGAATACTGCGATGACATCGCTCCGAGAGTGCGGGTGGCTCCGCGCCAACTGTGTCATGGTCTCCGCCGTCGCCGCCCGCCTCTCGCCACCCACTTCCTGCAGTGTCACCCATCGCCGTCGCTCATCGTCACTCACTACCACTCACATACTACTACCTGCAATTATCGACGACTACCAACTACTACCGAAGTTTATCGAAAACTACCGACATTTACCGATGAGTACCAAAACCTAGTGGTGATTACCGAAAACTACCGGCAATTACCGAAAACTACCGGCGATTACTGTAAACTACCGGCGATTATTGAAAGCTACTGACAATTACCAAAAACTACCGACAACTTACCAACGACATCTACAGACAATTATCCACAACTACCGACAATCACTGACGTCGAATGACGTGGACCGACCGAGTACCGCGTGTTGTCGCCCACCAGTGCCCAATGCCGCTCTTACCATTAACCACTACCTTCGCCGGTCATCGACATTAACCCGTCCTCCTCCTGCTGCGACAGCCGCGCGGCGCCCATCACCACCTCTACTGCCCTCTGCCATCTCTACCGCTCTTTACTCCCCCTTACCGCCATCCCGGCCATGCAGTGCCAGTGCTCCGCCGCCGCGCCGGGGCGTATCGCTCGTGACTCGTCAATTGGAGGGCGCGGGTCGGCCGAGGGCCATCGCTCTGCCGCGCGATGTGGTTGTCAATTTGTTCGTCGGCGCCTATCTGCCCGGCAGACCGTTCGCTGTTCTGCCCCTTCGGTGTGGCGTGGCGTTGTCCGCACGTTTTTGTGGCCGGAATCATTTTGCAAGGCGGGGCTTTCGAGTGTATAATGCTATCCTTCGATTAAAACACGAAGCCCTTTCAAGGTCGCGAGCTGGAAAGAGAGGGGGGGGCACACTGTCATCCAATCGAGAGTTTCAATACCAAAAATATATGTCGTAACGAAGCTTGCGATTCGATGACTGACACCCCCCCTTCCCCTGTCAGCTAGTGATTTTGAAAAGACTTTTCTCAATTACTTCGAACGAAATCTGCTGCACGAGGAAGACGAGAAAGTCATGAATAACTAAAAATAAACATTTTCAAGTACACGGATATTAAAATGGTCTCAGATTGGTTTGCGTAACGGTAATGGTTTGCGAAAGGGGCAAATGGTTAAGTTTAATATTCTTATTTCAAAATCATTTCAAAACATTGATACAGAGGATTTAATTTATATTGAAAACTCCCAATTGAGAATTTACTAGCACCTACTCTAACATTTAATCCCCTAATGAGAATTGAAAAAAAATTCATTAATGAAATTTTTAATGACAGGAACTTTGTCAAAAGAAACTTTACATAAGACCCAGTTTCAAATTATCTTGGCCCTCATACAGAGCTGCATCGTCTAAATTTGAGTGTGTTGTCATTTTCCACCTGATTTTCTCTGCTTCAGCCCGGAGCCAAGTGGAGTTACGGGCCAAGGCTAAATGTCAGCCGACCCACGCCTTCGCGACTCGACAAAAAATAAGCTCGAATGGCGGAGTGAAGAGTTTGAATATGTGCGTCAGTGAATGCATAAAATACTAATTCAGTTATTGCTCCAAATTAACAATTTTATATTCAGGGAATGAAGAATTTTTAATAACCAGCACTAAAATAAACAACCAATGTTCTTGCAACTTTAAAATATCAGCATTGGCGCAATAAATAGAAATCATTATTTTCACATCAATGGCACTGAGTCTGACAAATTTCTATTCAGTCTCATGAATAAAATGATACTGCCGAAAAACTAATTTTTATATTCAGTGTGAATCATTTTAGCACCTCCTGTAATTTTTGAACGGTTTGAATGAAGAGCGTAAAAAGATGAATCTAATGATACATTGTCGTATGTTAGATGAATTTTTTTGGATCAATTTTGATTTTTTATGACTTGTACGTAACCGATATATTGAATGTAACAGTCCACCACCCAGGATCATGCAGCATTCTCCCTGCTATCGCGCACTCGCGGCGTTACAATGTCCTTTAAACACGAGTGGCAAAAAATCAAATGACTCAAAAAATGCTTATTTAACATATGAGAATATATCACTGAATTGATCTTTTTATGCTCGTCCTAATAGACTAAAAATATGTATAGTTCCGTTTAAAAAACGTAGTTACCTCAATATCTCGTAAAATACAAGTGATAAAATGGAAGTGAATATAGTGAGTATAAACCAGCTCTATTCCGAGCTGCGCTTCTTGAAAACTGCATTGCATTAACTTTAACCCTTCAATAATTGCAAGAGGTGCTAAAGTTATGCGACTCATCTGTATATCTTAGTGACTGTTATATTAAGAAACATTGCAAGTGTCAATATTATCACTCGCAAAGAGAACACAAAGAGGTTTGCTACCCGTAAGAGAACACAAAGTTCATTCTGCAATTGCAATGAACTTTGTCACTGCAGGATATTCATTGAATTATGTCCCCAATGCTCTTCAAATTTGAATTTTCAAGCAATGTCATGATGCCTCGATATTATGGAGGGAGTGGTTGCGAAATTTCCAAGGGCCTAATGCATGGCGTCGGAAGTCAGAGAGGGTTCTTGGCCAAAATTTATTTAGTAAGAAAGAATTCGACGCAATAGGACAGCGTTATAAACGCAAAAGGAAGTATGAAAAGGACGAACTGTGGTCACATAGTTCGAGACTGGGATAGAATGGAGACGGAAATGGATATCTGGAGAAGTTGTAAGACTGTAGTGGCATGTAGAGTATTAATGGGCATGACATATAGAATAAAAAAAAGTTCTAAAACTCAAGAAACCTTGCAAGAAGATAATATGTCACTACTTGAGAGCAAGCATGGTGAGGAAGAAAAGGGAAGGAAAAGTAAAGAAGCAGCCAGGTCACTATGGGCTGGGAGACAGAGAGTGCCCTAAGGATTGAGGGAATTGCATCATGAGACAAAATAAGTGGTTTTGAAAACCGTCTTGACAAAAATAACTGCTACAATCCGATAGCATTTCGTAATGTATGAAAATGACAGGAGTGGTCTGTCGGCTTGTACTGGGGTTCCAGGTTGGGGACTCTAATGTATCTGAATGATTTGATGGGGCAGATGCATCTGAAGGACAGCCCCCCTGGCGTCTCCAGGCAGAAAAAGTAAGACAAAACTGTAATAAACAAGTACAAATCTTACGCAATGGAAAAATTAATTAGAAGATGCAAAAGGAAGTGTAAAAATATTGAATGATGGTCAAATTGGTGCCTTGGTGAGAATTGAGACGGAAACGGATGAGCGGATGGAGTACAACCACCGAAAGCGCCACTCCTGAAAGGAGAGTATCGCCAAAATATAATATTCAAATAACAATTTGATTCAATGGCAGAATCGAGCAGCACACACAAGAGAAAATTTGAAAAGTTGAAATAGTAGTCAACACAGCCTTGACAGGGGCGAATTCACCCGATCATTGGGGGGGCATCGTAGATTTTTGTGAAGTAATACACATATTTTTTATTATATTGTGTATTATTTGTTCTATAGATATGATTACAATATTATTATTTAAATAATTATATAATATTTAACTTAACTTTGCCAAATAAAGGAAGATAAACGAAAAGTCTAGGCCTTTTGGGGGGGCCATGGACGTCATGCCCCCTGGATCCGCCAGTGCTCCTTGGTGAGCACAAAACCGGAAATGAACGAGCGGGTGTCCCTCAAGGGCCAAGTGCGTGGCGTCCGGATCTAGAGTGTCAAAGGGGGGGAAGCCTCGCCAGGGCGCTTCTGCGCACATGCGCCGACGCCCTCTCTTCGCAGGCGGAGGCGATAACCCTTAATTAACCCGAACAGGCGGGGAATAATTGGGGGCCTTATCGCTCCGGCCGCGATCCATCAGGCTCCGGCCATCGACCGCGGGTGGGCACAGGCGCGGGCGCGGGCGGCGCGGGGCAGGGCGGGGGCGGGACGGGGCGGGACGGGACGGGACGCGACGGGGCGGGGCGGGGTGGGACGGGATTGGGCGGGGAGCTGTCGGCAGCTGCAGTGCCTGTCACCGCAAGAGAAGGCGTGAGAAGATCTAGGGTCTGGGCCGGCCGACGCAGAGGGAGAATAGGGTATTGACGGACGGGGGAAACTTGTGTATACGATCGACGGTGCGGACCATCGGCGAGGCTGAGGGCTGAAAGGGTCCACTGGGAAGTTAGTGGCAGTAATCGGACCTTCGATGAATATAATGGATCTCTTCGGCGGCAAGTTGTAAAAAAACGGAAAGTGTGTCGGAAGTTTTCGGAGCATCTAACGACCCTTCATTAGACGATGATTTTCAATTTGGGTGTGGCGAGTTTCAAGTCGTATTTCATAATTAACATTAACATGTCTCTTTGAATTTTATTACCTTTTCTAAAATTCTTCAAAAACAACGTACTTTGGTATTTTGATATGGAAAATGTACAACGATAATAGGTAATACAATTCAAGTATGAAAAACACACATATATTTGCTTTAATTGAATTTATACAAGATTCCTTAACTCAGAAATCATCTGAAAATGACATTTTGAGCACTCAAAACCAACTCTTGTACGCACACCGTAAAGAATAGATTAAACAACTGGTTTCTGCAAAGCAAACGAAATTTAAGGGGCGACTTGAATTGATATAGCCGCCTGCATATTGAGAATGATCCCAAGAGTACTTATTAGCAAATTTCCTTCAATACTCACTAAAAAATATCTACGCAAGCCGTTACAAAGCGTATTTGACGTACTCCGTCTTCAAAATGCTGGACTCAGCTGCTATCGTCATCTCGTTCGACAACATTTCATTCGTACGCCAAGATTCAGTTTCGGGTGTAGTTACTTACGTAAGTAACTATTATTGCTTAAAAACCAAAATTCTAATATGCAACACATGATAAGAGAAATCACGGTATGTTTTCGTTAACTATCAACCGTTAATCAGCTATAACACAACTCTGTGTTCTCTCGCTCCGAACACTTCGTTTCAGCAACTGAAGCAAGATACAAACGTGGGATTTTTGCAAATTATTACTCATCTACCGTCGACTGCACGACTACTACGTACATCCGTCTTTGTTAGAAGACAAAAAGAAATCGTAAGGACAACGAGTTAATTTTGAAAAACGGAAGGAGAAACAAACAAATATGTCACTCTATGTGTTGGATGGAGTGAAAGTTTTAAAATCGTGACATTTTTCTAGATATTACTATAAAATTATAATTTACTTATCTGTTTATCTCCATTAGAGCGTTACATGAAAGTGAGAAGGTAATTAAAAATTACGTAATTCGTTAATAATGTGACGAAATAAAATAAATAATCAGGATAAAACGCAAAGTTAGGAAGCTTATGTCAATACCGCTAAATGAATAAGATGTAAAGAATCATTTA
Organism: Acheta domesticus; assembly: GCA_031308135.1. Lineage (NCBI taxonomy): Eukaryota > Metazoa > Arthropoda > Insecta > Orthoptera > Gryllidae > Acheta > Acheta domesticus. The sequence goes on along the minus strand of JAHLJT010008756.1, from coordinate 39,786,352 downwards.
GGGTTAAGAGCGGCATTTAATTGTTTTGTTGATACGAATCAAACTTTCGGGAACAGAACTTTGTTAAAAAAATTTTCTTCACAAATATTATTTAATGCTACTTCGTGTAATGATAGATGATAAGAGTAATTAACAACGACGAAACGTATTGTCTTGATAAAATCGTCACACGTTATCATAATGTATTGAAAATAATTTTGTCTCGTCCTAAAATGTCTACCTATTATTATAACAGCAGCACATTCCCAGTTAAGAAATATTAAAACATAAATTTCTTGTAAATCGGTATATTTAGAGACCACGCATATATTTTCTCTCATTTGCGCAATATTTATGCGAAATACATCTAATTTACTGTATTTTTCCTGTCACTGGTTACAAATGTTCGCATTAATGCATTAATTATCAAATTAAAATTGTGAACAGTACAATCACATTGGTTAGCCAGTAACGATCGTGATGCTGAGAGAGCTATTATTCTTTACATTTCGAGGGAAATAGATTCCACTAGGTAGGGCCATCTGTTTCGCGAACTAGAATTTGTGGCTCAATGGATGAATGGTAATCGACAATAAATTTGACAATAAGGCGTAATGAATCATTTTCGCAATGCACATTTCGTATTTAATATCATTGTATCAAAATGGGTACAGCTTCCTAAGAAAAAATAACAACTAAAGGCGCAGCAAATCATGTACACTTTTGTGTTAATTTTGCAATTTTCGAATATTCTGAGGGTTCAAAGAAAATTGGAGCTGCCCATTTTTATTATCGCACTTTCCTCTGATCTGAGAAACAAAAATTAAACAAAAAATTGGGAGCCACCAGCGCTGGCGTTTAACCGCTACAGTTGATCTGATGAACAGACGTAAACCGACCCATAAACCTAATTTTTAGTATCAGGAACCACAAAAGTAGATTTGGGATACGTAAATAGAAGTAATTTACTATACAAAGTATCATTATTTATTCATTTTTTGCTACTAAAGACCTAGAGTACACCTTTTTTTCTGAAAAATCGCCATTTTTTGCTGCTGCATAATATAACTTCTATACTGCGAGAAACTAATATGTTATCGCGCGAAGTACCTTCTCCGGTAATTATCACACTACTGAGTTATATCAGAGGAAACACATTTCAGATATATTCTTACCTAGTAGATTTTGAAAGTGTATCAGTGATCTTTCTTAAATCTCCCCCCTATTTTCATTATATGGTAGCTGACAGATTTCTGAAAAAAATGACATTCTCCAAACGAGGTGTCGCGGTTCTCAATTATTTCTCAATCGTTAGCATCGACTGGCAAAATTAATGAAATGCTACTAGTAAAATATATACGAATCAGGCTGATAAAGAGTATTAGGCTGAGAAAGAGTATATTTACTGTATTAACGTCATTTATCCGATGTTGTCCAAATAACAGGTGGAAGTTTGTAAACCAAGGCGATAGACGTGATTTTCTATATTCAATCACAAGGAGTCATTTTAATGAGAAAGATTAGTGTTACAATGTTTACGTAGAGTCTTACTAATTTTGTGCCATATATCGTATACTGCAATTTTTCTAACTCTGCCCCTCAAATCCCTATGGCCACAATGGAATATAACACGGTATTTCGCGTCTTTCCCCGTCGTACCGCTAGAAGTCACATGATCGCAAGTACTGCTTGATACGGTCGCGATCACGGGATACCTGGCGAACGTCGCGAAATAGCGTGACACATTCCATCGTGAAGACGGCCCTTGGAGGGCAATGTTAGAAAAACCGCAGTATAAGTCATTGGTCGTAGAGGAATTAGGACTCCATGCCGGGCTGCAGGGCTCCGTGCTCTTTGACCCCGGATTGCCCCTTGCCTTCCGATCACGGGCTGCACCGTACCGTCCAATTCGCCCCCTCCCTGGGCTGACGGTCGATACCCTGATTGGTCGGCTGGTGCAACCAATCACGTTCTGCCCCATCAGGATATTAACCCGAGCGCCAGCCATCGCAGCTCAGACCAGCTCTGGTGAAGACCACGACCACTTGGTCGAGATGTCGCCATTACAGCTTTTGACAAGGGCCACCCTGACTACCAAAAGTACAAGCAGCCACCCAAGAGTAATAGCAACCTATGCTTACGATTTTTCTTAATATTAGCAGACTTTCTTAAATGTTTAGCTATCATACTACAATTTCGAATTGTTTCTTCACGAATTATGAAATAATGATTGATTGAGACTACGGGCGCGTAAACTACGGAGGTCATACTTCCCGTAAGTGTAGTGCATGATTTGCATCGGGAGGTAGTGGTGATCTTCCCACGCTGGATGGCGAGATCCGGCGCCGACCTACCGTCAACTAGCGACGTTTCCCCAACTATGTATCTCCCGCCAGCGGGGCACCGCTCCAACCAGAACAAGCTCTAAGCCCCCGAACTGTCTCCCAGCATGGGTGGTAGTGCAATGCGTGTTAGTATGTGTGTGAAAAGGGTGAGGATATGACAAGGAAGAAGAAGGAGAGATTGCGCACGGTTCGTGACCCCGTTGTTAGGGTAGTGCTCCGGCATTCGCCTGGTGTTGATCGAAGAAACCACGGAAAATGCTGATAAGAGCAGACGACAGCTAGAATTCTCTTTCAGACAGCGACTAAATTCGATCTAGCTAAGAAGCTACGGTCAAAAATCCTGCAACGTCGGGCCTCAAACCTAGAATGATGTCATAGTCCTCTGACCGACAGTTGATGCACTGAGCCACCTTTCCCAGTAATTATGAAATAAGGAGAGGCTAGTTGCTTCGAAGTACTATTATGAACCTAGGTAAATTTTGTTAAGTGCGCGTAGCATAAAAATTAGTCAATCTAAATAAATAGTAAATCATTTTTCACACACGCCTAAACATTTGGTAAATGCTAAAGTTGTATAAGGAAGCTAGATTCCATTAAAATTGATATGAACAAGAATACAGATCCCGGTAGAGTATGAGCCAACAAACATATGGAGATAATCCCCCGATTCCGAAGCCAAGCATCGAGACTGTGTTTGAGAGTATCTTTCGGGGTCTGTTGTGCCACCCAGTGGCCCTGCAGATCCGATAATAATCCGCACGCAGCTGCGAAGCCCGTTGGCCGGAGACGTTGAGAGGCCGCGTGGTCGGCACGAGGGAGGCGGTGGGGCGGGGCGGGGCGGCGGGCAGTGCGCCTCGCAATCGAGTTTACCCAGCGGAAAGGCTCCGGGCCGTTTGATATGTGAGTCGGGGCGGGCGCCGCGGGCGGCCGCGGGTGGCGGGGCCCGCGCGGGGGCCAGGGGGGCCGGCGGGGGGCCGGCGGGGGGCCGGCGGGGGGCCGCTGAGGGACGCCGCTGAGCTCTCCCTCGCCGCGGGCGATCGCGTGTCCCGCGCAGCGTCGCCCAATTCAATTAGGGCCCTCCGCCGCTGCCCAACTTCCCAGAACGACCGCCGCCCCACGCCGCCTCCCTCCCCGCCCCCAACCGCCCGGCGCCCGAGACGCGCGCGCCCGCGGGTGGGCTGACCATCGCCCCACGCCATTGACCGCCATCGACTGCGCTCGGACCATCCCCCCCCCAGGCCCAGTGGTGGATCCAGGGGGGAGGGCATGGGGGCCATGGTCATCCCCCCAAAAGGCCTAGAGTTTTCGGTTGTTACCTTCTTTTATGTGCCAAAATTGATTTTAATATTTATTGTTAGAATTATGTAATTATTTCAAAAAAATAATACTTTTTCTAGTATCGTACTTACACTACTAAAGTAATATGCAATATAATAACAAATATTTATCTCTAACAATAATCCATAATGGCCTTCTCTTCAGAAATGTTCTCTTTTGCCCCACACTACTTGATATCCTTCGTCTTTTCATTTCTTCGCTCTTCTATTCCTCTGTTCCTCCTTTCCTCGCCTCTTACCTTCGTTCCTCCTTCCCATCACTCCCGCCTCACATCCCTTTCCCCCTTACACCTTTCGCCTCGCCTCCCATAATCTGTTTATTTCTTCTTCTTCTTTTCGTCTGTTAGCTCATTTATTTGCCGGACTTCGTCCATTCCCCTATTACCTCTGCCTTTTCGACTAGAAATCCACGGGTACGTCACACTTGACGGGTCTGTATTCCGTCGTTAGTACATCCGTTGCCGCTGCTTCTTGCGCCGTTTTTAGCACAACGAAGAACAATGCGTCGGCGACAGATTTAGACCCATTAATTGGCTCGTCTAGCGACACCTAGCTTTATCTCTTGACATATTCCTTTATTCTTATCTCATCCATTGCGTCTTTGTTACTTAATCTCTTCACATCACTAACACTTCGATTTTATGCGCGCTGAATCTCCCCCATTTTGCCTTCACTTCTCGCTCATTTGCTTGCCCATGCCATCCGATTGTCTCTCACAGAGCAATTTTGTCGCCATATATCGAGACATTTCTAGGCTCATTGACAGAAAGATTAACTCCTGTAAAATACTCAAGCTCTGTAAATATTTGTCGTAGATAAAAGTGCGCCTGATTTATTAACCATCCCATCAGATCAGTTCCTTCCATTAAATTAGGAGAGCTCTCACATTGCCTCCTTTATTCTAGACGCACTCAAATCGTGTATATATTTGTAATAAAGAAGTAAAACCTAACATTTCTGTTTGGTACATGACACTCCCAATTTTCTGCTCCAACATTTTATTCCTTTCAGAGATCCCACCCACTCTTCACAATTCCGCATTCAGGACCTAATTTCAGCCTCGTCCCTTTCGTCTTCTCTCTTTCATTATCTATAATATTTAGGCCTTTTATTCTTGCTACAACTCTCGCCCGTCGTCCCCGCGAATCAGCGAGACTTCCGCCACCTGCCGGTTCTCGCTTTTCCAGTTTCCCCACTGCACGCGCCCACCTCACCCACACCGCTTGGCCTATCTTTCTGTTAACCTCTTTGAAATAATAAAAATCACATACTGGAAAAACTCCTGGGTGATGTTTCTCCATTCGGGTCTTGCCATTGCTAGGGGGATTGAGCGGTCCCCCCCGAGGGGGGTTCTGGGTTTGCCCTCTGATCCACACTTCCCGCGTACGTACATTTTCGAGTTGGCTCTCGTATTCGCCGGAACGCCTCCGAAATCTCCTCATATAATACACGCTGCAATAATTACGTACACGACTTAAATTTTCAGATCAGACCAAGATTCACAAATAATTCAACATCCTCTCTGATCAATAACCCTGTGGTAATGAAAAACGACAAATTTTTTACTATTCATATCATTGGCACAAAATCCCGTAAGTGTTACTGTGGAAAACACGTCCGCCCGCGTGGATGCATCAAACAGATTTACGGGGAAGCATTTAGAATTTCGGAGAAGGACAACATAAACCGCACATACAACCCGCATCACGTGTTGAGCTGCACACATTAGCATCCTGCATTACTCGGAAACGTGCCCTAGGCCATTAAAGCAAGGTTTCCGTTTATTAAAGTGACACGAATTATCCTGAAATCTACAAAATGATAACTTTGTGAACACTTTTCTGGGTGTGTACGTCGCACAATGTATCACAAGTTCTCAGAAACATTGACAAGGTGAGTTTCATTGCGGAGTTATTTTCACTTTTAAAACGGTGATTTCAAAAATACGAAATGCTAACACCGGAGTTACTAGTTTATTATTCTCGAGTTTAAATTACGTACATCAGTTGTACATGATTCCTCATAATAAGATAATACCTAATCCCAATCCTGCAAATAGATCCTTTACCTTTAGGATTACCTCACTTCTATAATTTTATTTTTACAAAAGCGTATGCATTCTTACTCCACTCTTCTTTGCCATTCTGGTCATATTCGAATTCTTTCGAAAATTGCGCCCGATCCCGATTTCCTGCGGATCTCTTTTCCTTTTATCTCCGCCTCCCACACGATCCAGCCCCGCGGCCTTTCCCTCAGGTCCAGACCAACCCGCTGGCTGCCGCAACGTTTCGCAACCTACATCCCATTGTGCAAATGGCATTTGGATAACACTGGTGTTTTCACTTGCTAATATATTCTAAAGAGTTGGTCCCTCTTGGATGGAGGAATGTGTTCAATAAACAACGATTTACGAATGCAATGACGTAAGCACAAGATGTTACAAAAATTACTTTGAAATTCACTACTTACAAACTTGTGATTGCTGAAGAGTTTCCTATGCACAAATATTTTTCTACAAAAATACCCTATAATGATTTTATACGTATTTCTGTTTACATGTATTAAGGCATACATTTTACACTATTATGTTTTGAGGTATAGCTTAACATTGTATTTTGTATGCTAATATATCCGATAGAGATATAACACTCGTTCCAAACGCGATGATATTGAAGCAGCTTTTGAAAAAGTGTTTCTAATGCTTAAGCAGTTTCGAACAATATTAGGAAAATTTTTAAAACGGATAACAGACTTTTATTTTAGTTGTGTATCAGTACTAAATTATATAACATTCCGCTCATTTTTATTGTTTCTAATCCAAATAGTTTAATTAATAAACACGATTGTACATAAAAATGATATGAGGCAGATGTGTTTTGATTGAAATACCTAGTTTGGAGGCGGAAGAAGTAGGAAGAAAGCACCCGAAATTCATACAGGGTATATGAATTATTTCAAGGGTACAAAACTTTTGTCACTTTTCAGAATTAAACTATTAAAAATTAATACAACAAAATGGTTAACTACTTGGTATTTATTAATTTTAAGGTAAAAAAATTGGACCATCAAACATACCTTCCATTGAACGCAAAAATTATGTCGTTCACCCAAATGGATGTAAGTTTACTTACAGTAATCCGCAACTTACGTGGTCCGTGCGTTTGTCCGTTACAGTTAGAAACCTATTTCGCTTTTCTGAAAAAATGAGGTGTCATTCGACGTCTCACGTATTTCTAGTGGGATACCTTCAATTTCTTTTGGATCTTTCCGGCTCAGCGGGAGAAAATTATCCAACGAAATGTATTCTGAGTGTGTTTTAAGCAACGGAGACAGCTTTTTAGTGGCATTTGTGACACCTACAGCGGTGACCAGTAACTCATTCGATACTTTTCTGCAGGACGAATTGATGGACCCTATTTTGAACCGGATATTTTTGAATATTCTGAAGGAATTGTAAAATAATATGTTCGGAGGGGGGATGTCAAGAAATCTAGTGGGGAAACGCTCTCAATTACTGTACTACCCTTCCTATACAACACGAATCGTAACGACTTGATTCATGATTCGTGAGATTGACGATTTTTTATCGTTGAACAAAAATGTTCCCAAAGTTGCTTCGATCGACAGTTTAACGTTACATATATAACTTTCAGTATTTGATGAGGATGGACAACGTATACATTTGCTTCTAAATTCTTTACATATTAAAAATATTAATCTACCATTGTGGTTGATACCTCATTATCCTTGGAACCTTTGTATACATCTGCATTATGTGTAAATATTCTCTTCATTATAAGCTTTCACAGCTCAAGTACAAGTTTCTACCAAGGAAATACCAGCCGAAGACAGCACGTTAAGCTAGTAATACTCAGTTGAATGACATTCGGCGAACTTTACGTGCATTGAACGAGGGCAACGAGAAGTATTTGCACCCAGGCAATGTTTAAGGTCGCTGCGATTCTATTACCTTAACAGCGACGCTATCTAGGCAACATTATTGGCACCGCATCACAGTATTGGGTGGAAACGTGGCTGGGATTATTTCCGATAGACATACTTCTGATAAACAGAGAAACTAATGGGATTTTTTATCGTCCACAGTAAATCGGTAGATTCACGAGCCTGATATTAACCATTGTTTTTCGATAATGTATCTGGCTTACGAAGTTATTCGACGCACGTACCTTCCGCTAAATGAGAACATCGCCATCAGTTCCATTTCATTTAAACGAAAACTATGCTTTCGTGATTTTAGAACACTAGCAAACGGTTACAGTAATCTCTGAACTAATATTTACAATAATAAAAAGCACTTTCAGATTTATTTTGTTTAATTTCGAAAACAAACTCAATCTTATTGTTTTTGTCATACTATATACAAGACTGAAAAGTGCCACATGCCTTCACAAATCGATGAATATTTTATTAATTTTACAGCTTGGCCATCACCACCCAGTTTTCGTATGTTTAAAGACCTTATTTCGTATACTATTTTTTTTACAAAAGTACAAATATTTATTCTGATGACAAAATTACCCATTAAAGTTCATTTTTTGAGATATTAATGTACCTAATTGAATAAATGGAGTACTAAGAGATTGATGGATAAAACGACGTTCTGACATAGCGATCTTTGCTTCAATTTTCGCTTTGAACGTTAAACAAATAATGTTACTGCTCTCCGTAATCTAGACTAGTATAACAAGTTATCGATACTTGATAACATTACGTCAGTTGACGTGAATTTTCCATTACGCATCTTCATCATGAAAGAAGCCACATCCACAACTACGTGACGATAAATTGCTGTGGCGATTCGTTCTCTAACGTACTGATACGATCACAGCAGACACTTCGCATGTGGAATTGATAGAGCCATTGAAAGGGCACATGAACGTTACCGCAACTGAGAACTCCTTAGAATTCGCACATCGTGAAGAAAACACTTTTGTGCTACTACGATGAAAAATACTATAGTTACCAATAGAATAATTTTGTTGAAATATTCATTCTGACACTTGACGTGACTGTTTAATGAAACATGATTGTAGAAAAATATGTTTTCAATTTTCGCATCTTTCATATCTTATTCTTGGCTGATTTACATCTCGTTTGCAGTCTTTCGCAAAAATATTCTTGGCGCAGAATTATTGAGGATGATGACTCCTAGACTCCCACATTTCTCATCATAAGCTCTACTCTTTATTCACCATAAGCATAAGTTCTGGTATGTACGCATCGGAGCCGCCACTTTTGGAAAAGTTTACAAACATTCTTTCAAATTCGTGCGTGGGGTTTGGTGGTCACTAACGCAAGCTATAATCCTCCACTGTATGGCAAAGTTCTGGAATTTTTCCACGACTGCAAGCAAACTATGTTACTACATTACGAAGAAAATAGAACATATTTTCGACTCAACTTGTTATCGGGAGCGGAGAATATTTAACTATTTCCTGTTTGAAGTATATCGTTCAGTTCATCGTTCACAGATTTTTTCCTCGTACGCTTGAGTTTCTCAGAGAAGCGATTTCTCACTTTCCACTCTTGTTTCCAGGAATATGTTTAGATTGAAAAATTGTCAAGAATGTTCAATATTTGATTAGTAAATAACTTTGCTGCGATAGAGTGTATTAAATACAATATTACGGTTTCTTTTATCGGGAAATTTTCAAAGCTCATGTGGAATTTGCTGATATTATTCTAGAAACACAATAAAAAAACATATTTCTTGTTGAGAATATATCTACATTATTAATTTTGAATATACGGGTAAATTACCGGAAAACTAAGCAGAAATCGGATCTGCAAGAGGTGCCAACGGTTTCGATATATGCAAGGGATGAACGGGTGAAAATCAGAATGGTGTACGTGACAGTTTTCTAAATTCTGAGAACACTGTTTATTTCATTCAATATCACTATAAAGTCATGGTGCTTTATTTCATAATTTAAACCATGTCATTTCAATTGTTCAATAAAACGACGAAATTACATTAGTACTGAAATATAGCTTAATACAAACACATTTTTTTCATAAATTATAAAATGTCACGAATACCGTTCTGGTTGTCACCCATTCAACTGAAGAAATGCAAATGCAATGAAACAGTTTTACACCTGCATTAAAATGAAAATATCTGATTACGTTAATTCGCAATTTGTTTACGTGCACAAGGTGAACTCATTTTTCTGCAATTTATTTGCGAATATTAACAATATTTACTTTATTGTAGTTGACCTTTCGAGAACTTTGCTATGGCGATGAAAAATTATTTCATTTAAAAAATCTACGTTATGTCAGTATCTCAAAACTAAAAAGTATTAAGAACAAGAAAAAAATGTTCTTTTCCCTATCACGTACAACTATTTGGCGCAAATCATATCCCAATATTTCAAACCGTTTAGAAGATATTTGTTGTGGCCAAATTAGGTGAATAACATTATTTTGTCATAAGCCTTCAATGTGAATTATTGTTTCAGTAAAGTGTCTGCGGTACCATTCTCTCCTTCCAGTAATTTCAATACACCTTTTCATTGATTTTCACGCTGGGTAGCAAGCTAATGCCTTTTTATGTAGGAGCCTGCTGCAGCAAAAATGCTAATGACCACGTTCTCGCAAACAGCATTTTTGCTTCTCTAGGTCGCCATTATCCACACACTGATAAGCGCATTGTTGCTAATTCAGACCATCAGCAGTTAATATGTTCTTGCTGTAGTTACTAGAATTGTTTTTTACGTCCTCATGCATAAAACAAATTGCCTTACCTACATTTCACTACAATAAACAAACATTCGCTCAGTTATAATATGAAAAGAATTTTCCTTTGATTATTTGGTTTTCCCTAAGGATGAAATCTTAAACTGTAATAGTTCATATAACAAGAAAAAATTCCCATTAACAAAACCTCATAAAAACACCTAACTTCACTTTCGTTTTGGCATGATTCACATAATTACTATTACCGTTTCTGAACTGCGAGTTGGGTCCAAGATTTGATAAATGATGCGCGTTGTTTTGCGAAAATATAAATGAAATTTAATTTACAAATTCCAGGTACAAAAGTATTAAACCGCTCAGACATATCACTCCTGACTCCTCATAATAACAAAACCAGTATTGTTGTAATGAAGAAGAATAAATTAATGGTGGACTACCCTCAATTTCTTCCCAAATATTGTATGAAGCTGCAGTTCCCCAAAGTTATGGAGGTACACCCCAACGTCTGTCCTGTAATTACAAGAACTAATAAGAAACAATTAAAGCAAAGAAAATGTAGAGGAGCACAGCTATGCAGACAACGTGCCGACACGGTGTGCGCTGGCGAGGCGGTGGGTAGCTGTTCTCGGGGCAAAATTTCAGGAGAGTCTGTAGGCCCCCTTGCAGGGAAGGGGGTTGGGGGAGGGCATGTCGCCATGGGGCTGCGGCGGCGGCTGCGGCGGCTGTGGAGGCAGCGTCGTGGCCGCGCGCGCGACATCTGGTGGCTAATTACGGCGGTAACGACACCGCACCGGCGTCCTCCTTCCTAATTACATCCTGAACGGGGAACCCGACGGGCGTCCGGCCGCCCTCGCCGCCGTCCCCGGCGTCCCCGCGTCGCGCGAGGCGGCGCGGCGCCGGCTCCTAATGAGATCCTGGCGGGCGCGCGTCCCGCCCGCTAATAGTGTTTGAACTGTCCATCCCCGGCCCGTTTAAACTACTGCCGCGAGACACCCGCGCTGCAGCTGGACCGGCGCGCGAGCTCACGAGCTGCCTTTGCGAACCGCGCAGTTCTTGGCTTGGCGGTTGTTATAAAAATAACCGGTTTTATGTTACTCGGTTTTTTCAGCTTTGGTTTCACCTGATATTTATAACCGCTCAAAATACGCGGTTATTGAAATATCATACCATTTTGTTGTTTATTTCGCAAAATATGAGTAATAACATTATTATTGAGAAACGTCACGAAACATGAAGGCTCAATTAAATCAAAATGTGCCTATTCACAATGCCAAATATTTGTTGCTTAGAAAACTACCAATTTAAATGTATTCAAAACTGACACCCGTTGAGTATTCATTTCTTTAATTAATATCTTTTTCAAAGCAAGTTTTGCTCGGTTTTGATTCTTTTAAAACTGGATACAACCGGGGTAAATGATAACTCAACAGATTTACAGACACTAACGAAAGAAAAAAATCACCAACAGAAAACCGAAAATGACACCTACCGCTACAGACACTAAACCTAGTATATCTCCAAAACCTCGGCAACAGATGCAAGCCCATCTGGCGCTTTTGCCGAAGTGGCACCGATTTCGTTTATCACTTCCTTCCGTTACTCATATCTCGCCGGCTGCGTCTCCATAATATTTTCTGACGATTTCCTCTTCTCACCATCTTCCTCATCGTCCTCAGGGCGCTGCCACCGCCAGCACAGCCGTTAACTCCTCCGTCGCCTCCTCACTCACCGCGTGCGCGTTGGTCTCGGCCCACCCGCCTCGCGCCCCGCCTCGCGCCCCGCCTCGGGCCCCGCCTCGGGCCCCGCCTCGCGCCCCGCCTCGCGCCCCGCCTCGCGCCCCGCCTCGCGCCCCGCCTCGCGCCCCGCCTCGCGCCCCGCCTCGCGCCCCGCCTCGCGCCCCGCCTCGCGCCCCGCCTCGCGCCCCGCCTCGCGCCCCGCCTCGCGCCCCGCCTCGCGCCCCGCCTCGCGCCCCGCCTCGCGCCCCGCCTCGCGCCCCGCCTCGCGCCCCGCCTCGCGCCCCGCCTCGCGCCCCGCCTCGCGCCCCGCCTCGCGCCCCGCCTCGCGCCCCGCCTCGCCGTCCCGCCCCACGCCCCTCTGCCCCCCCTGCCATGCACCGCTCCGCTCCCCTCCGCGCTGTGCCGCCAGGGCCACGTCTGCGCCGAGACAATGAGCTCCGCATCCGAGGATCATAATTCCGCGATTTGCGCACCCGCCCGCCGCGCCACCAGCTGCCGGCAACTGCTTCCTCCCCTCCTCACCAGCGGCGGGGCGCCAGCTCAATTCTACGCGTCGGTGTCCAGCGCGGTCGAGCCCCCGTTGTAAGAGACGTCTGGTGACAGCGGCTGCGATAGCTCAGCGGTTACACCGTTGCCTTTACGAGATCATTGACCAGGAGGACCTACAACGCATATCTTGATGGTGGCAGGTTTTCGACTTTAGATACAAGCTGGGCGCGGGGTCGACATTAGGAAGTTTCTGCAACCTAGAAGCGTTAAAGCAATCGACAGATCTAGCGATCTTCTGCGCACGCGCAGTTCAAATTCTGCATCAGTTTTATTCATTAGCGCATGTGAGAAGATCGGGGTTGCAGTCGATTCCCGCTCCTTTACGGCATGATAAAACTCTCTATTAGACACGAGAGTGAGTTTTTACACGGCCAAGCGTTACAGAATCGACAACCCTGTCGATCTTCTGGGCATGCGCAGTTCGAGTTTCGCAACACACTTGTGAGAGAGAATGGGACATGCGCAGATGACGATTGCTGCATCTGTGCCGGGCGTCATCTCATTAAGGAGGACGACATTAGACACTAACTTGGCCGACTTTACCTACAGGAGAATTCTGGCTGCCAGCTGTTATGGTCCGTAGTTTCCTTTCGATTAATGCGAGAAAATTCAGTGCGAGCTAACAACCGGGTGATGTATTGAGCGCGACCCTTCTTTAACTTTGTTTCCTACTCTCCCCTTACACACACATACACAGACATGCACATTTGCACTACTCTACCACATATGTAGGGAGACCAGCTCGGAGTTCCGAGCCTGTCCCTCGTTGGTGGGAGTATCCTGGATAGGGAATATCTCGCAAGCTAACTACGCGCTCTCTACGTCTGGCACAATGACCGAAGTGTAGTGGTGACAGCGAGCGCTGATCCAAGGAGATTTGGCAGACGAAATCTGATCGTGGTCGGCTTTTAGCTCCGGTCTGAAAACAGAGACCGTCAATAAATGGATATGCACATGTTATCCTAGTGGAGGTTGAGTAAAGCCAGCATTGCCGCTGTTCCTGCAGCGGCTCTGACCAGGAGATCTTAGGCTACGAGTATCGACAAGGGAGAAGTTTTGACACCAGTAGCTTGAGAGCTATGTCAAATTCAATTGTAGTTTGCAGGAGATGTTCTAGAGGCGGCTGCTCCTATCGATCTAAACCCTAACAAACGGGCCACGGACAGCGCGCGATCTTTCCATCCTTTTCCGTAATCTATCCTCTCCTCCTACACACTTACGCTTACATGTACTACACTACCACACAGGCCGAGACTCCAGTCGGAAGAGGTTGTCCCGGCTACGACTGTGTCCCGTTATTGGAGGTATCTGTCGAGAACATTTTCCTGCAAGCCGATGGATAGGTAAGTGCCATGAACCAAGGAGGAGGAATACCGCCACATCTGGGTATAAAATATCTGTACACAAACAGGATGAATAACCACAGCAGTTGGCGTGCCCGTAAACATAAAGAAACCGAATCAACTCATTATTCAGGAGGGCGGAAGTGTTGCACGTGAGCTGTCACATCGATTCATCAACGAAATACCGTGTTGGAAATTTTAAAACGTAGAGGAGAACGTAAAATGTTAAGGGCAAAATGGAACACATAATAGCATATTATATATTCCATATTTTTTAATTTCAGTTTCACGTAAGTATAACCGTCTCTGCTTCTCACGGATCAATGTTTGATGTACGCGAGTTGGGTCTCCTCCGGTTTACTCAGGGGCATCGGCGATGCAGAATTGAAGTCATAACAATCGGTATATTTAGGACAACTGGAATAAATAATTAATCAAATATTACCAACATACATGGATAAATTGTCAAACTTTGCTGATCATCTCACACAAAACTAACATTTTGGACGAACACGTGATTTCCTTATTCTGGAATTCAAAAATTATTTCTTGGAGAGACAAAAATGAAAAATTGTTTTCATCAAACTTTTCAAATTCACTCATCTCTGTGTTCTTGTCGGACAGCAGTATCTATTACAGATTTATATACAACACACCTTTCGATGGTCATCTAATATCAGTGATGTTCCAAACACTATGCACACGGACGAAAACGAAACATCTGATATCCATTTCAAAGTTCACTATTACAACGTAAAACGTTTCTCCTAGCGGAAGATACAATCGATCTGAACTCCACTCTTTGCTTTGTGGAATAGTATCCTATTAAGTGTTTTGGAAATTTCAATATCATACCCTTTTCTTCATGACGTCACCAGTTTCTTAATGTCATAACCTCGGCAGAAAATCGAAACATTTTCCCCAACACGCCATGCCATTAATACTCGAAGGATCGATGGCAAGAGTATTGCCTATGTTTTTGGTCATTTATGATAATCTGTAACGAAAAAAAACTTGAAACATAACTTCCACTATGAACACGATATAAGTATGAGAAGAAGTAATATCGTAAAAGTTGTTTGGCCTAATGAAGTTTTTCTAACCATGATTTATACGAACAGTTTAAAGCACCCATAAACCTTTCTTTTCTTCAATTTTTTAGTGGAATGGACTCGAGTAATATTCGTTTTACAATTTAACTGAAGGCTGAAACTCTTTTTCTTTGGCATCTACAACGAACATATTCTAGTACCGTCACAGTTCTATTCATCTAGTTCAATGCCTGTGTAACGAATATTCTCTTCGGGACACCATCTGAAAAACACGTAAACTACTCAAGGAATATGCGTCGGGGACTAAGAGTATACATAATTTCTCCCTAGCGAAATTCAATTTTATAAGCCCGATTGTAAAAATTACGTATAAGAAAAATATCGAACATCCCTCCATGAATGGAACACCATTTTTTATAATAACATTTAAATAAATTGTGATTTTCGTAAAGCTCTTCTTCTTTGATAAAACAGAGATAATTTTGGATATATCGCTGGTAAGCCGAAAATCCATGGGTTTGTTTCAATGATGGGTAGAGACAAATTAATGAGGCAAATAATATTAATTTGGATTCTATAATTGAGATTAACAGTCTTTAATGTGACATTTCTAATAAATCCTCATACTCCCATGATTGAGTGTTCTTGAAAAACTGTTGAAATCAATATGTTAGTTTACCAATCAGCACCAAATAATCGCTAATATCTGTCAAGATTATGTACGTTACACAAGATTTTTAGATATTGGCTACATGTTTGAAAAATAAATTTATTTAATTTTACTAATAAACTTAAGGGATTCATAATTTATTGAGACAGATGAGATTACAAGTTATAATTTTAATATTAAATAATATAATGAGTGTAGTCGAAGTATTTACTCTTTTGCCTTAAATGCGTGATGAACCGTTTTAAACGTACTGAAGTTTACAATGCGTCAATATTCTGAATATTTTAAATTACCGCTACAAGTGGCAGCCCATATATATTCTTCTAAGAGAAACAAGATATATAGCAATAAAATACCCCTACTCCCGAATATAATGCGAATGTGCAAATTGAAAGCTGAACCCGAGCATCCATTTAGGGACTTCTAGAACAGAATTTTCATTTATGGACAATCCACCGCAAAATTTATCATTCTTCTGTCAGAGCCAGATTCCACAGTAATCGAGTATTTGGCCTTGAAGCATTCTCCCCCTACGCAAACCTATTCATAGCAGCGACGTCGAGCAATATTTAGACAATTTAATACTACAGCTATCCTTTCTTTTGTGAGATCTGGGAAACTCCGATCAATAGATCATGGCCACAGGACGTCCACTCAGCAACGTACAAGCCTACGGCAACCTAGGCCTAGTGACGTCATCATGCGGCTCTCAACGTCACACCTTCGGCGACAGTGGCGGTGATTGTGACGGCGGAGACGATGATGATGGTAAAGGTAATGGTGATGGTAATAGTGATGATGGTGGTGATGGTGATGGTGATGGCGATGGCGACAGTGACGGTGACAGCAAAAACGATGGTGATAGCGGTGGCGGATTCGGTGGCAGCGGTTCTGGAGGCGGGGATGGCTGTGGTTCTGACGGTGACACCGCAGGCGGCATGGGGGCGGTGGCGGGGGCGGTGGTGGTAGCAGTGGCATCATATGGGAGTGAGGGGTGGGGACTGAGGGACCAGTGACGGTGGGGGCAGTGGCGGCGGCGATGGCGGCGGCGATGGCGGCAGGGGTGGCGGTGGCGGCGGTGGCGGTGGCGGCGGCTATGGCGGCGGCGGTGGTGGCGGTAGTGGCGGCGGCGGCGGCGGCGGGCGGCGGCGGCGGCGGTGGCGATGGCGGTGGTTGTGGCGGTGGCGGTGGCGGTGGCGGTGGCGGTGGCGGTGGCGGTGGCGGTGGCGGTGGCGGTGGCGGTGGCGGTGGCGGTGGCGGTGGCGGTGGCGGTGGCGGTGGAGGTGGAGGTGGAGGTGGCGGAAACGATGGCGGCGGCGGAGGTGGTTGTGGCGGTGGCGGCGAAGGCCGGGTGGAGGCGGGTCTTTGAGGGCTTCCCGGAATAGCGGCGGCCCGGCGCGGAGGCACGCCACGTTATTTATATAAGACAGAGGGCGCTGCAGTCGATAGCCCACTGTGGCTTGTCCTCGTCCCAGCCGCCCCCAGAGCCTCCCCTATACGAGGAGCCGCGGGGCCGGGAAACTCGAACGGGCGAAGGACGGACATGGCGGAACCACGGGCGATCGCAGAGGTCATGACCTCAATTGAGAATCTTGATGAGAAGAAAACGATATTTTGTAAGAAGCGAATCAATATATTATTGTATATGAGAATGATTGATTGTGTCGACAATGATTTGTGAAGGATTCCTACAAAAGTGAATTGGCAGTAAACATTAAAAATATATTTTTTTAAGAAAAACGGAATTCTCAAAATATCTCACTTTAACGCAGTGTAGCCATGAACTGTTGCTTTCTAAAACCAGCAGCTTAGCGTAACTCAACCGTTTGGTATTTTCATAGTAAATATTTATATCGACGCTACCAAACTCCATAATAAATTTGTGAAGCTCCTACAGCAAATTTTTCTCGAAATATTGGAAACGTTTATGTTATTTTATAATATTGTAATTTGTGCCCTACTAACACATGAAGAAGGTCAAACAAATTCAAATGAAACTCGTTAGTTGCCTATCTGCAATTATTCCGTTAGTTAGAAACAAGTCATTTTTTACTTGAATAAAAGGAACAAACATGAATAAATATCAACTGTTATAGTATTCACAGAACATTACTTAGAAAAGCAAACATAATTTCAGGCCAGCGTGCCTTGATTACATCGAAATGTGCTTCCAATTTTTGAGTAATTGTACCATAATCAGCGATCAAACCTTCTGAAAGTAAAATAAGAATATAAATTAGTACACATCCAGAGCAGATGGCCATCCAATATATCGCCTTTTGAATGTATATTATTAAGGTGATTGTCCCTTTTTATCATTCGCATCGCGTCAACTGCAGCGCAAAAAATTCGAATTTCCAATTTGGAAGATACAAAATTTACGTTAAAATAATCGTATTTGTAAAACAGTATTGTTTATATCATAAAATCGTATTTGTAAAACACGTCAAAGAACTAATATTTCTACAAAAAAATTATGAACATTTGTAAAGGACCGACTTTTATTTGTTTTAAGATTTTTCTATAAGCAATATTATAGTTTTGCAATTCCAATTTTGATTGTCAATTTTCATAGTAAATTTTCAATGCAATTTTCCGAAAATACAGAGGGTTCACTGAAAATGCAACCAGCACCACTTTCTTCACCGTTCTTTGATACATACGAGGACAAAAATAAACAAAAACATTGATGAATAGATTTTGTAAATCTATTTCTAATATCGTAGTTGTAGGAAGGTCGAAAAATTTGATCTTTTGAAAGTTTTGAAAATTCAAAAATGAACGAAAATGTTATCTACGTCATTTCTTGAAGTGTCATTTACTCAATCATTGGGAAAAAATGGAACGAAGTTTGGAGTTATTTTTGAAAAACAATTGAAATTGTTGAGGATTCACTTAAAGTATCCCGAAAAAATGAAATATCCGTTTCAAATTCAAGGGACCACGACATCATTGCAATACATTGTTTAATTATCGTCAATCTTATGAATCCAGTGCCAACAATGTATGTTGTGCCGCAGAGGTAGTAGAGTAAATCTTCATTTCATCCTTGCGTCGTGAACTCCAACTCCCACTCACAACAAATATTAGAATTCTTTCAGATTATTGTACATCGAACTAAAAACGGGTATATCGATACATAGTTTCTTTGGGAATCGAATAAGCAATTTATCACCTCTGGAGGTGATTTGATTCTTCCAATAATGCCCTTTAGGCCCTTAATACCTCTCAACAACGATTCATCGACAATTCCTTCAGAGTTTTCTGGAATTATCTGAAAAAGTGATCAATTCTCTTTCAGAACATCGAGACCCTTTGAATACCTTCTCAACTTCTCACTTGCCCGGAATGGTGATCCGAAAAGGTCTAGTCGCGAGTCGGACGGACACATTCATTTATCTGCTTCATAGGTGTAGGATCAGACGACGAGAAAGTTGCGACTTTGATTTCCACTCTAAAGTGAGTATATAGATCGATCTTATCAAGGGAGGAATACATCGCTCCAATATCTACCTTATTCATGAATTCTTTACGTTATACTCGTATATTCTGTTTTTGTTAGTTTTCTGATTCTGTAGAGTGTGTGTGTGAGAGAGAGAGAGTGAGTGATTTGTTATTTAATTTTGCATCAACTACTAGTCCATTAACGACCATTATTGTATTTAAAGTTATGGTATGAAGGTGAAACGATATGGTGATGATAGGGGGGTGAAAGAACGAACACATACAACCATGCGCGCGGCGGAACTCGAACCTGCGACCTCTCGGTCCGAGAGCACTACGGCACTACTGCTTTAGCGATCTAGGCCACGGCGCTGACATGTAAAGAGTTGATTTCTTAAATTTGCTTTGGTAATAACTCTAAGGTTTGAAGCATTGGTCCTAAATAGATCTTGGCATGAAATATTATATTTTGAATGATGACGGGATGGAAATTCACATGTTTGAAATCGAAGGAGATGGTAAAATTCTACTTTGATGGAAGACAGTCGAGAAAGACGAAGATATTAAAAATAACGTAGAAGATGATGAATAAAATGTAAGAATTGGAAATTAATTCGTGAACTCAAAATACTAGTCAAGTACGATATTGTGCGGGAAAATATAATAAAAAAATACAATCAAATATACGGGGTACAATTGCACTCGGAAAATGCTGAAAAGTGTATGATATATTCTACACTAATAACATTAAATGAAATACATTCTACACCAATAAACAATTTTCAAAATATCCTGCAATATTATTGTCTTTGATAAGTCGACATTATTCTTGGACATTACAGTCTTGCTTAATACAAGAGTCGGTTATTCTGATATTACAACTGATTTCACGAACAATTCTCGGAAAATCATAGAACTCAAATGTAATTTCGTAAATTGTATTTGGCTCGAAAAATAAACAGTATTAAATTCTATTATGTTGTTTGTAAACCTTCTATTACAAGGTAAAAGCAGATACTACGTAAATCAGAAAATATGTTTCCTCTTGATAGAGTATAGCTCATACATATTATTACTACCCATAAATTATCCCAGAGTTCCTTTAAAAGCAGAGAATGCTAAGTTGCTCTGTTCCATCACGCCATCGAAGCGACACACTTTAGTCCCTCGTAGGGGAGCAGTTTGCTATCGCTGAGTCAAGGGTTTCCGTCTTGCATGTACTAGTCTGTCATCTTTATACGAAAACACCATACAATAAAAAACTAAATGGCAGGGCGAGACTTTGAAAGGAGGCGGGACGCTACGCCCCTCCATTTTACTACGCGAAGTAATTTTTCTTTATGGACTTGGAGGACATCCAAGCGGCCCGGCCAAAACATCCGCAATGGTTGTCGAATCGCAGTCTCCGATTGGTTCCCAGTGCGGAGTGGCAGCGTGAGGTTCTGGGGAAGCGGTGGGAAAGAGAGGGCCTAAGGAGGTTGGGCGACTGGGCTGCGAAGGCACGTGATGCATTTCTATCCTTTCTGGAGATATTACTCTGTGGGAGAATGACTGCTTCAAACCGTTTATATGACGCAATCGCCACAAAAGCTGGTGAGTGCTGGTACTGCAAATAGTAGATAACCTGTCAGGTGTGGATGGATGCGTCAAATGGATTTAAGAAGAAAAAATAGAATTTTGCGAGGGAAATAGCAGGTGCACATGCAACCCACAATACGCTCATGCTGCAACACGCGGACCAATGGTCCATAACGCAGATGATATTAGTCCTAGGCCGTTAAAACCAGGTTTTCATGTCCCTAAAGTGACACGATATATATTTCTTCAGTCGTAATATTCAAAATGAATCCCCATTAAACATTTTATTAAATTGTTAGTACCACCACTGTGGCTCGGTTTTTAGAAACAATCCAAACTGAGTTCAAGTAAAAAAACATTTTCACTTATACAGTAATGATTTATGCAGGGTGTCCGGGGAGGAAACGTCGAAACGTCGAAACTTCGAAAATAAGCTCTTAAGACAATTTGAAGCATGTTTTGTCTAAAAACTACGTGGATATCCCGAATGGCTGAGGCCGCCATAGGCTGTCAAAAATTGGTTTGAAAATATTATTTCTATGCAAAAATTTGCATTGCAGAAGCAAATTAAATGTTTTGTATTCTCTGTTAATTGTTCTTTCTGAACAAATAAATTCATTTTTTTAAAATAATAAATAATTTACAGGCTTGGGATGTGTTTTTGTATGCTTCTGCAATACACATTTTTGCATAGAAAGTGTATTTTCAAAAAACTTTTGTGTGCTTATTACGACTTACTCATTCGGAAAATCCAAGGAGTTTATTAGACAAAATATGCTTAAAATTGTCTTACGAGATTATTTTTGACGTTCCCTCCTCGAACACGTTTTATTGTTCGGAATATCCGTACGAGTGGAACAAATGCATTTGTATTTTTGGTAATGGAATAAAAGTGTGAAACAACCTTAGCGACCAAGAGGCTATTACATGTCACCTTCGATTTGTTATGAACTCAAGATTTCGAATAAAAACCAAACAACAAGTAATGTAACGTTACGAATCAATATAATTTAACTTTATCTCGTATACAAAATTAACTTGCGTATCTCTATCAACGATACTGATTCCACTACGTAACGATGAATAATAAAGCAATTTTAGGCAGATATAGGCACATCTTAAACAACGGTTTATGGACAGCGCGCAATCTTTCCTTCCAAAATCTGTTCCCACTCCCATACTTGAGGTTGGTGTTGGACAGTGTCTCTTCCCATATTGCCCACTGTCCTTGAGGTAGACACACTCCAGAAATACTGAGGGTTTCAAAACGCAAAATAAACTGCAGGGTAATGAAAAATTATGTAAAGAATGTGTTAATAAAAACATTTTTTGTGGTGTTGTACTGCTTACTTCATGTTAACGAAGTTTGGAAGTATTTTACAAATGATTTGACTGTCAATGGTTTAAGAATTTCAAATACTCTTCTCTCTAAATGAACGAAAAAAAGGACTTCAAAATTTCTTTAAAAACTTTGCACATGTTTCTTGTACTTCATGTGACACAAGAGAATTTTATTCGAATCGATAATATTACGTGATGTGTAAGTGGATATATACGTGAGATTTACAATTCTGAAAACCTATTATTATTATTGGGTAATTATTAACTGTGAATTAGTATTCTCGTATTTGCAAGAGAAGGAGAAATAGAAAGAAACAAGTAACAAGAAGAAGCAGCTGGCTCTATAATACCGCGTCAAACTTCCAAGATAGACAAGTTTATTCCCCATCTCGTCAAAAAATTGCATTTAACTATTTTTCATTCCGAAACTTATTTTGTACATATTTCAACAAAATCTTGAAGTTTTTGAATGTAATAAAAGTATTTACAATGGAAAACGAATAATGAAATTAAAAGAATAAAAATAGAAGAATGTCATCATTAAGATGTTAGTTTAATGAAATCGTGTGACAAGCAAAATCACAATGGCATGTTTTAAGAATAAACTGACAGGCAACTTGTAATAAGTGAATTAGTAGGTGACAACACAGAACTCTGTTTAAGTAGATAAGCTATCAAATACTCGTAGTTATAACGTGAGGTACCAACATCGATTTCATAAAATGCAAAAATTGACTTGACAGTATGCAAATGTTCAAATGCTTCAAATGTTCAATGTCGCACTCTCCGTACGGAATTGTAGTGAACATTCGTCCACGCCAATATCTCGGAGGTTGACGAAAGCAGGGTTTACTAAAAAACTGAAACATTTAGTTTATGAAATAAATTATAATTTAATTAATTCTATAATTTACTTTATAATTAATTTATAAAGCACGTATCAAATATAAAAGGTAAGAAACAACTGTAATTTAACAGGACTTTAAAGGATACCAGGTATTAAGCCATTATAATAAAGATTTATTAGTTAATAAAAGTGCCCCAAAATTTGCCTAATTTCTTAGAGCGTAATGAAACAAAAATTCTGTAACTTGCACTAATTAATGTGCATATTACTGAAAATAACATCTGTTTCCGTTAAGGTATGGAAAAGGCCCTTGAGATAAAGCTTTACAAGCTCTATTCTGGAGACTAAATAAAATAAAGGATTGAAATGAGTTGGAAATCAGAATAGCGAGAAATTAACAAGTTACAGTTATTAGTTACAGTTACAGAGTAATTAACAAGTTATGGAATACTTGCTAACATTCATCATAATTGTGAATCTCATATTTTGGTAAAATTTATTAATTAAAAAATGATAATGAACGTTTGAAACGAATAAGCACTATCTAGTTAGTTTCGTAAATATTCAAGTACAAATCATCCCGATGAGAACAAATCTGAAATTGCCGTCTTTAGTCATCGATCTGGGACATCAAAGTAGAACAAGGTCAAAACGTGGAGTCAGAAGAAATCGAAAAATAAAGTTTGGCGATATACACCCCCTCAGCAATTCCAAATCATAACACTCTACAAAAATAGTTTTGAAAATATTTTTTTAAACTTTGCTTCTCGAAGTTACTATGTATCACAAAAGGAAAAATTTTGTTTATTTAAAATTACGAAACGTTTGAAAAAACACTTAAATACAACTTACTCGTATTCAAATCAAAGGAATCAGAACAATTTATTTATTGTGGGTGGTCAACTTATTTTAATAACTAAATACGACGTTGTTGAATACCTTATTAATAAAATATGAAAAAAAGTGAAATGTGTAAATAACAAAATATGTAATTTGAAAGTAGTAGCCTGGATTTATGTAGAAGTTAGTACTCTCTGTAATGCAAGTTCAATAGATGTCATAACAATTAGCATCTTCACTTTTACATTTGTATTTTGATATTACATTGTGGGGTCAATAAACATTTTAGAGTCGTATTATCGCTTTTTATGAATCAATAGACAATGGAATATCAATATATAAGTCGGAGTTTTGCCGATTTTATTTCTCACAACGAAAATATTTTTCACGTACTTTACCCACGAATGATGTAGAAGGGGTAAACACAATATTTTGACGTTTGCTTGATGATTCTTGTTATTCACGAACTACTTCTAAAAATATGAAAAGGGTACGAAAAGCATGGAGATGATGACATTACTTTACAGTTTTGTGATGATTTTAATAACTAAATATAATATGACTATCTCATAAGTTAAAGAATCCATTTCCCACTCTTCTCTCCCCCAATGAATGGGTAAGATAATTCAATTTTTTGCTGAGACAACATTATATTGTAATAAATAAAAAAATATTGGAATCCATTTTCCCAAAACGTGAGTTTACACTGTTTTGTTTATTACACTTCATAATCCTTTTCTAAAATGAGCATTCAGAGTCTTAGAATACAGAGGAAGTGGACTCACATCTAGTACTGTCTGTGGAAATAAGAACACACATTATACATAGTATTACATTAACACATAACACTGTAAAAATTGGACATCTTGATGATTAACGACATGAATGAGAAGCAAAACCATGAGCTCTTTTGATCGAACACATATTTAATTTACAATTATTCAAAATGAGGTACGTATTGCAGTTCTCAGGTTTATTGAGTAGGTTTATTTTTCAGGGGGGGGAGGAGTGAAAATATTTCAGTAAAAAATAACTATCATTATAAAATAAAGTCAAGAGAAAGAAAAATGATATTGAAAAAACCATAATTTATTAGTCCAACCTTTCTCAACTCTTCGGTGTCATATTCTAGGCATCGATATATTTTTTGTCACTGATTTGAATATGCAATGAGAAGACGGGGGGGAAAGTGAAAGAAGACGAAAGTTCCCCCTGTAATTTTTCATGTCGACACACTGAGGTATTATAGCCGAGACAAATTTCTCCGGGAAGTATTTCTGACAATTAATGAAAGGAAATTCCGGAGTACTGAAACTAGTGAACATTACATCTTATATTCAAGAATATGTTTGAATAAATTTGTGACTTAACAACGAAAAACTGCTCGTACAAGCTATAATACTTGTACATCTCAAAAAACCTTGTTAACTCAAGACGGATCGCATGTCTAAAATGTCAGTTTAATAAATGTATGAAGGTATAATTTATGACCAGTTATTTAGATTACAAAACCTTGCATTTAAGATTGTCGACGCAGACGCTATTCTAAGTCGTTGCGTGCATTTACCTTCCTCGTTATGACTTCTGGCAACAGCTCTCCTTCGTCCACATCACTAAAGGTTATCGACGCCACACGGGAAATCATTGTGTCACTCAGATTCTTACACTTACTACGAAAAAACAAATTCGACACCACGGGAAATGGAATTATCACAAGACTACATAACACAACTGCAAACATCACATCTCACATTAGCACCACACTTGACACAAAACTGACATGGAATACGTTTTGCTTGAAGTATTTTCATTCTGAACAGAAAACGCACATTTTAAATCGCGAGAAAACAACAACAACAACAAAATGAACACATAATTAAGGTCCATCAGATTTTGAAAATTAGAATCAACACAAATCATTTGACCTCTTCTTCGGCATTTTCAAGCCCTCGAGGAGGCCGACGTTTGAAAACGTCCTACCGCCATAATGTCCGAGAAACAACTGCCTCTCGACGGTCACACACATGCCCAGAGTCTGCTCGTGACCCGAGTCGATCTCCACGCGACAGCCGACAGAAATACACTGAAACAGCCCGCGCGAGAAGGCGTCTTCCAGTTTGCGTGCCGCCCACCCCCTCCCCCGCCCCCGCCCCCGTGCCCGCGACGGGGATGAACACGTCAGGGCTTGCATAAACGTCGAGGAGGCGGCGGCGGCGGCGGCTAAAAGTGTCCTTTATAACGAGAATGGCTTCGAGATGAGGCGGTGGATAGGCGAAATTTTCTCACGGGGAAATGCATTTCATTGCTAGACAGTGAGATGCCATTTGAGATTATGAAGTTTTGGGCCATCGGAACTCTCGTTGAAAAACAAAGGAAGAAATCTTTGAAAACATATGTATACGGCAAAGAAATCTCTATAATAATGTCCTTGACTCGAAATGGTTCAATATTCGAGATGATTACCAACAATTTTATTCTTTGAAATGCAATAAAAAGTAAACGATTTTGACGAACATTAATTTATTAATTATAAGGGCTAAATTCAGATCCGTTTTATGTAACTCGTTTAAGTTAAGCGTTGATTTTTAAAAAGATAAGAAAGTGCCGTGTCAACGATTTTTACACTTCCTGAGTGAAATATTTCGATGAAGTAAAACAATGCTCTTCCGCGATTTTTAAAATATGAAATAAATGTTAATTTGTGGTTTCCAAATAGCGATATCAACAAAAGAATATATAAAATATTATCTTGAAAAATAAAATGCGAAAAATGTCTCGATTTCATATATCTATATTTCGAAATAAATTATAAATTTCATAGATCCAAATCAAAATTCATGAACACACAGAAATGAAACATGTGAAAAGCAATTTAAAAAACTGAAGTCATATATTTGACGGACGAAACATCGAACATTAAAAGTTGCCACTTAAAGTCAGTGACAGCTTCCAAGACAAGTATGATCAAAATTATCATTTTTCCCCTTTTAGTGCATTTTATATTATATTTTGAAGAAGGTTTTACTTTTATAAGGATTAATTTGAATAATTCAGACTAAAGAGTCCCATTTAAAGGGCCTAGTTGGTACAAATGATTCACTTTCATAGAAAGGGATTTGATTAACAGGAACGGTTCTAAGCTCTTTGTGAGAAACATTTCTTCGTGATTTCACAGAAAGCTTTAATCGATATGGAGTACGAGATATCATTTTGATTGGCAGTGAAAATATAAACTATTTATTCTATTTTAATGACACACTAGCTTGGCTCAATCATACAATCAATACGTAACAGACACCCCGTGGCGTCACCATACGTCAACTCAGAATCACGAGGGTGGGGGCAGAAGCGTTAGCGATCTTGGCCAATGGCACATATGTCGGCGCAGCCCATACATCAAATTATCGTGAGAGCAGACCAGGGAACGGGAACGGAGGGAAGGCGGACGAAGAGAAAGGGATAAATGGAGCGATAGGGAGAGAAATAAACAAACAGAAATAACGAGATAAAGAGGTAAAGAGAGTCGAGAGAAAAGAAAAAAGAGAGGAAGAGAAAACAGCGAAAAAAAGAAAAAAAGAAAAAAAAGAGAGAAAAAAGAGGGAGAAAAGGATGGAAAACGACTGATTGACATTTTTATTAGTGATAACGGGTGCGTAAACAGCTTGGCAATTGGTCCCGTAAGTGTAGTGCATTTTTTGGCGGGAGGTGGGGACGATCTTCCCCCGTTGGATGGTGAGTACCGGCACCGACCTACATTCGGCGAGCGGGCATTTCCCCAACCAGCCATCTCCCACCAGTAGGGCACCGCCGCAGTCGGGACAAGCTCGAATTTCACGGTAATCGATAATAATTGGTCTCCTGAGAGCTGTGGTAGTGTAAATATAAGTGCGGATGTAAATGTCTGTGTATGTAAGAAATGAGGACAGGACAAGGAAGAGGAAGGAACGATCGCGCGGTCCTTCGCCCATTTGTTAGGCCACTGCACCGGCACTCGCTTTAGGTTGATCGCAGAGACCATGGAAAACTACCGATCCGAGCAGCCGGCAGCTAGAATTCTCCTCCAGACAGAGACCGAATTCGGCCTATCTAGCTAGTCTCGAAAATTCTGCTATCGTCGGAACTTGGTGTTAGGACCTCCTGGTCAGAGGCTCTGCAGTGACTTCAGTTGCTACCACCACTTCTGGTGGGGGAAACAGAAAAAGAGGGAGGGTCAGAGATGAAGAGAAAGAGAAAGGGGGCGGGCCGGGGCAGTAGCGCGAGGCCCCCCTCTCAATTGGGGTGTTAACATGCATCAGCGCCCGTGTCGATATGGCGACGGCGCATAAATCGCGGCTACGGCGGCTGGCACCGCTCCACATGCCCACCCTCCGCCCTCGGTCCACTGCCCCCCGCCCTCCGCCCTCGTCCACCGCCCTCTACCCTCCATCCTCCACCCCCGCCCCCCGGCCCCGCCCCGCTCTCCGCCTTCCGCCCTTCGCCCTCCACCCCCGCTCCACCCCGCCTCCCTCCGGCCTCCACCCCGTCCTCCGTCCTCCGCCCTCCATCCTCCACCCCCGCCCCTCAACCTCGCCCTCCGCCCTCCGCCCTCCGTCCTCCGCCCTCTACCCTCCATCCTCCACCCCCGCCCCCCGGCCCCGACGCCGCCCTCCGCCTTCCGCCCTCCACCCCCGCCCTCCGACCTCTACCCTCCATCCTCCACCCCCGTCCCCCGGCCCCGACCCCGCCCTCCGCCTTCCGCCCTTCGGCCTCCCCCCCCGCTCCCCTCCCTCCGGCCTCCACCCCCGTCGTCCGCCCTCCACCCCCGCCCTCTACCCTCCATCCTCCACTCCCGTCCCTCATCCTCGCCCTCCGCCCTCCGTCCTCCGCCCTCTACCCTCCATCCTCCACCCCCGCCCCCCCGGCCCCGCCCCCTCCTTCCGCCTTCCGCCCTTCGCCCTTTGCCCTCCACCCCCCTGCCACCACCCTCCGCCCTCCGCCGTCCGCTGTTCGCCGACCGCCCTCCGCCCTCGGCCCTCCACCTCCCCTCTCATTTCCAGGCGCGGAGCGACAACGTGCGTCTTCCCCTCAGGGACAAGATGGTCTATCGCCATTGCTTGCATTGTGGTCTCTTCTTCTCGAGGTGCCCATACACGAGCCTCGCCGCACTTGCAATCGGTGCTGGCGTTGGTTGCAAATCAGTCGACACTGCTACTAATTCTATTATAGAAACATTGAAACATGTAGCACTGGCTACAAATTTCAACCGGAGCCAGGCTTGCAAGCTGCTGTTTCTCGTGACTGGTCACCTTTTCTCTGGCACCAGTGCTTAGGTACGGGAAATTAGAACCTTTTCTGACACTTTCGTTCTCGCACGTCTGCTCCTAAGTCATGGGAAATGGACATATGGAAGTAGAGAATTTGAGCATCTGTCAATCCAAGAGAGGGTAATGTGAACATGTGCGAAAGCAAGTATCTCGCAGAAGATCCCTCAGTTTTTAAGTCTCCGAAAGGAGAAGCTTGTACAATTCGTCGTGTTTATATTTTTAAATGTTTGGTCAGCCATAGCTTTCGCAAAATTACATTTGATATGTCTTAAAGAGTATAAATTCCCATTAATACCACGAAATTGAATTATGCATATTCTGGTTATGGGATTCAAAAATATAAACAATAGAATAGTAAGATGTGCAACATTTGAACCGGCCAAACATCTAAAGTGGATCAGGATTTTGATTAAAAGGGATCTTTCCCAATAGACCTACCTCTATGTAAGACCTTGCAAATTTGAAACTATCTTTTAATTTTTGGCAATACTTCACATCACTCCACACATTTTATTTGTTTTGAATAAAGGCTTCACATTTAAGACACCGTATTCAAGAACAGAAAAAATTGGCACATAAATGTGGTTAAGTGCTGATTCCATTAAAACCTTTGGATTTTAGAAAATTGCAAAAAATAACTTGATTACGACAGTTACTGAGTCAATACTATTGAAACCATAGATTTTCTTGATACAATTTATTCGCATTTATTGGCATTTTAAATTATTTCATAAACAATTCAAAAAAATCGAACGTTCCTGCAATTTAGAATAGCCAATTAAAAATATTAGACAAGAATTGTTAAGAATGGCCTCAAGTTATGTGTTAAATTTTTTTGTAAGGGTACGGAAATGCACTGAATCATCTTGCACAAAAACAATGTTCATCAAAATCTTGGAATTTTCAAATTTTACTCAAAACTGTACATAGGGACAGTTACTGTCTACTTTCCTACATACTAGGAAAACTTTTAAGGAAAAAATTAGCAGCATTTTAAAAAAACATTGTTAAAAATTGCATATATTTCACTTACACTGTCAAATTTTATAATTTTGAAAAAATTAAACACAAACTTATTTCAAGAACTATCATTGAGAAATAGATTTTATTTAAGAGAAAAAAAAATTCTATCTCCAACGTTGTAGTTAAAGCGGAAGACTGAAAAAATAACTTTTGACATTGTAAAAAATTTAGAGAATTAAACAAAAATACTATCTGTGCCATTTTTAAGCGTTGGAAAATGTTTAATAAGAAAATTGAAGCCATTTGGAGAAGATTTTGAAAATTATGTTGAGGCTTCATGTAAAGTACCCTCAATAATCAAAATGTCCATTTCATACCAGCAAGATTAATGGTATTGTATTATAATGTATTATAATGTAAGGAAAATAACTAATCATTGTAATGAGAATGAATTTACCTAGTAGTTTAACTATAAACAGCGCATACAGTCTAAGGCACGCGTACGGACCAGGCCAAGATCTCTCTGCTTGCGTTACCTTGAGCCCGTTGAATTCTTTCACTTGTTTAGATATTTGGGGAAAACATCCATACATAACTCTCCTTCTTCGTGCATTCTTGGAGAAAGTGTTCCAAAGAACGCTTCTCCACTGTACAAAAAGTTCACTCTCACATCGAGGTTGCCACGCC
Source organism: Acheta domesticus (assembly GCA_031308135.1). NCBI lineage: Eukaryota > Metazoa > Arthropoda > Insecta > Orthoptera > Gryllidae > Acheta > Acheta domesticus. The sequence continues at coordinate 39,755,618 of JAHLJT010008756.1, read as the reverse complement.
CAATATCCATATTTCACAGAACGTTATTACTCAAAACAGCATACGGGATATCAGCAGGAACTCAGTGGCACCTTGCGCAGAGCATTCCAACGACTGGTTAAAGAAGCTTACGACTATATTGTATTTTCAATTACTCCTCTATCTCACAGTTGCAGTCTTGCAACATTCATATTTTGATTCCTTCTGTTCTGATCTAATTTCCATCTTCCCAACTCAATTAGAGCAAGTCAAGTGCAACTGGTCCGCACGCAATTTGTTAGAAAAAAACGGCTAAAATTAAATTGATACATGGAGCAATGGAACTAGGTAAACAATGGGTGGCTATTGAAACATTCATTTTAAGATAGTTGTAATTTGTCTGAGAGAAAATTCAAAGTATGATACGGACAATTCAAATTACTTTACTCGCACATTTCCAAGTTGACAGTGAGATCTTGAGTCACACCTCTCCGGTAATTACTACTAAATTACTCATACTTAATTAAATACACAGATCTATCACGTGTTCATTATCAATATGCTGTAGCTGTTTGACAAAGATATATTCAAATCACAGACGAAACTTATCTTGAGTCACATCTCTCCCATAATTACCACTAAATGACTCATAATTAAATACACAGATCACTCACATGTCCCATTTTTAATATGCTGTAGCTGTTTGATAAAAAAGTATACAAAGCACAGACGAAACTTATCTCCAGTCACATCCGTTCCGTAATTACCATTAAATTACTCCTACTTAATTAAATACATGGATTTCTCACGTGTTCTCTTATCAATATGCTGTCGCTGTTTGCCAAAAAAAGAAAAAAAAATAGAACTTCTTCCCCCACCCGCACTGCACGTTCACGTAGTCCTTCCTCCCGGAGCCCGCACCGCTCGCTCGCTCACTCGCGCCCAATATCGCCGCGCATATGCCTGATTTACGACCGACGACAGCGCCACCGCCGTTGGATTCCAAACGGGCGAAATTAACTCCGTGTTTTCCTGAACGTGAGGATGGTCGCGTCAAAAAAAAAAAAAAGCAAAACAAAAACGCGCAGATCCATATGGAAACGGCATTGTATTAATACGCTCCCGTTGCACGAATACGCGTCAACCACTCATTTATACACCGTTCAATATCAACACAGGTTATACATTTCTGTGGCGTAGGCGTAAATCACTCGCGATAATATAGAGCTGTAATTTATACATTACATAATCACTTCGTGCCCAATGTGCCAAAATGCGAGTGGAGTTGGGGTTGAAATCGTTTGAGCGTGTATGTTGGAATCTGACTGCTGTCTCCATGAAGGGTAGTTAAAAGCTCAATAGGTAGACGACGGTAATGAATACTTGTAGTAGAGAGTAGAAGAAAGAGGAAGAAGAACAAGAGGAAGAAGTTTTACACGAGTTCAAAAGTATTATGTAGCATAATAGTCCGAATGCAAATTTTCTTAATGGTATCTACTCGACTACTGCAGTGGAGTCTACGCAGTTATTCTATCTTGAAGTAGTTTAAATGAAATAACTAATGCAAGAGAGTATAATCATGAAGCCTTTAACCCAAGATTACAAAGGCGTTGTCTGTTAGACGACGTAAATAGTGCCGAATGCCTCCCCTACTCTCTTCCTCTCACTCTCTGTTTCTGAAACTCTAGGCACCTTCATTGTGTGACAAGCCAATGAAATACACGTAACTTCGTGCGCGTCACTTTTTCCGGTGTACGCCAACATGCGTCGTCCAATAGACTACGCCTTTGTATTTACTTCAGTTTTTTGGCGCTGTAGTGCCTCATACTGTGAATGATGAATACTAAAATGAATAACGGATTCCTTGCCTTGTAGGATTTAAGTGCTGTTCTGAATATTTAGCAGTCATAATAGGACGACTGCGATCATAAAAAAGGTTACACAATGAGGTACTATTACGGACGTTTCTCAAAGGCCATGTGTGGACAGCCCCAAGCAAGTGTGCTGTGAGAGTCAAGTTACATCGGTATATCTATAAAAAATTTTCAAATCTAATTTATAACTCCATATCATACATGTTCAATCCGTTAAATTTAGTGTTTCATCGTAAAAATAATTTTTTCTTTATTTTTACTCAAAGTAGCCAGTCAGTCTACACCTTCGTAATAACGCTTGGTATAGGCCGCCTATGTAACCTGGGTTTAAATATTGAAGTTTGTCATTCTCAACTTTGATGTACTCTATTACTAAATATGTTTATTCTTCAAGTGTAAAACACATTTCACGTCTCAGGCGGAATATTCAAATTAACCTCCGGCCAAATGCCCCCTCCTAAAATCCCAAACACGGTGAGAAATGGCTCATTCGGTTCTTCAAGATATGTTAGAATCTTCACGGTCACTTCAAAATGGCTCTTCAAATGTAACCGAATTCATGACAAATTTATCTTTTACCGAGCAAATAAACACTTAGACTAAGCGTTTCTTCACGAATTAAATAATAATTTATTTTATTTTCTCTCTATGGAATGCCCGCCTCCCTCTTAATTAGTGAGCAAATGTGACTTATTGCCGTTCAGAATTGATACACCTTGCATTGTAGAGCATACTATTTGCAAGTGTAGTAATTGTAACTGAATGTATTGCTATCATCACGTGAGGTGGTGCTCCACATACCTTTGCGCTAAGAGCAAACAAGTTCTAAAAATAAGAGTAGAGAATTCCTCGGCAGTATTGCATGACACAGCAAAGAATGTCTTTTGCGAAGTTCACTTTGTTGGCGAACTCGAAGCATTTCAAGTCACGATCTGTGTTGAACTTTTTATCGAAGCAGTTGGGCACACTTAACCTTTCTCAACTTCGTGAGTCGAAATATATTTTAACTGACATGTTAGTGCTGACTTTTCTCGAGAAGTATTCGTCCGCATTGCAGGAAAGGAATTGTCAGTCAGTTGAACTACGTCAAGTGTCCAACAACTTCGTCTCGTCAGGCAAACATCTCAAATTCTCAAATATATTTTAAATTTATGAAACATCAACAAGAATTTATGAACCATTATAAAAAAGTGTAAAAATACATTTGCACAAGCGTATATTTATTTCCAGTTACAAGAAATAGAAAAGGATAATGCTGTTAGAAGTACGCGTATGTTTCTTTTCATTTTCACACACTACTATTGTACTGGTATGATGCAGTTCATAATCACTCAAGAGCGTTAACGAAACTACACGGATTGAAAACCGATACACAAAAAATGCGAGGGTCATCCCAAAGGTAAGGTCTTTAGAGAGCTGAGATCGCCTAGAAACTATTCGTGCAGCTGTTGGTAACATTGTTGTCTTTATTGCTTCCCTCATTCCCAAACAAGACTACGCCTACCTCGTTGGGGCACACAGTCTTCATTTGGCAACCACTTATAATGGATCTTTCGTTTGGTGGTAACGCCAAGTTCGAAGTTCGCAGAATTTTGAAGGAAAAGTTGCAATATCGAAAGATGTGCGCAAGAAAATTATCGCGAATGCTCACGAAGACCACCGGCAACGAGTTGTATCTACTCGCAAAATTTCTTTGTCGCTGTGCACACAAAAAGGACTTTTTTTTGGATTGAATTGTGACGAGCTATGAAACCTGAGCGTTCCACTTCATACCTGAGATCAAACAACAATTACGTCGGTGGCGGCATCCCTCTTCTCCCAAGCCGCGAAAACTAAAACCATAATAGCCTGCTCAAAGTCGTGGCATTTGTGTTTGGGGATTGAAATGTGGTATTGTTGATGGACGTCACGACATTTGGGTCCACAATAAATATCGTCAGGTATTGTAAGAGTGAAAAAAACTTGGACGGCGGGTTCAGAACCGAAGAGGATTAATGTTGAGCAAGGACCTAGGTATGGTCCACAATAATGCTCGTCCCCACGTCGCCCGTCAAACTGTCGCTCTTCTGCAACAATTTGGATGGGGCATTATCACCCTCACACCGGATATTCCGCACATGGTACCCACCTGCTTCCTAAGATGAAAGAACATTTGGGCTGACGCGCTTCAGCAACGATGACGAGGTGAAAGATGAGGATAAACGCTTCGTCAAAAACATGGCGGCGAGCTGGTATGAAATGATTACGGAGAAACTGCTGCAGAGTCTACAAAAATTCATCAACAGAAATAGCTATTAGGTAGAAAAGTATCAAAATGTTCAAGCTTTAAATTGATGTAAAAGTATTGGAAACAAACATTTCTTTCCATGTGTAAAAAAGAGGAGACCTTACTTTTGGAATTACCTTTGTACAGCTAAACTGTCAGAAACCTATCTGGTTTTGTGTAAGCCATGGTAAAAATTTCCTGGAAATATATTTCGGAATACTATTTTGTTACATCGACGTGAAGCAATGTAGAAACAAAAACCCAGTCTTAATGACTGACCCCCTGTCAAAGATTTTAACAGTCTGCTAGGCATTCTAAACAGTCAAAAGAAATGACTTGCAGATAACCATGACATATGAGTAATCCTATTTAAAGAAAATGTACTTTTTATGTAATTATTTTCTTACAAGGTAGTCTTTTCTTAAAAGTATTACGAAAACGAAAGTGATTGATGAAGAAGACAAGGTTCGAGTTTATAATTCTCAACTACTTGCTTGGTTTACAAACTTCAACTGCTAACGTTATTTGCTCGAAATCATCCTAAGAATGTTAACATCTAAAATAGAAGACAAAACCAAACTCAATAAAAGACAGAAACATTCCAAACGTTGATGATGTTATAGGCAAAGTTTAACCTCACATCATCTCTATAATAATCGAAATTAGCATTCATCACTTAATAATTGCCAGGAAGGAAATGTATTCGATCTACTAACTTCGTGACCAATATGCCAAAACGCATTGCACTAGCAGGGGAAGGCAATTCGCAATATTAATTACAACAAACTTCAATACGTATTTACAAATGATACTGGGATGACATTCATCTAGATAAGTGAGTTTCCTCGCACGCAGCCATATAACAGCCATTAGGTAACGAAACATAAAAAGCAAAGCGCAGGCAGAATATCACGGTTTGGAAGGCGTTGTGCGCAGCAGAGGAGAAGGAAGGAAGGAAGGAAGGAAGCAAGGAAGGAAGGAGAAAGAGAAGGCGCCGCGAGGAAATGTGTGGGAGGGAAGAGGAGAGGAATTGAGCCCGCGCTCCGGCCCGCGGTCGCGCGCTGCAACCACCGAATAATTCAGCAGCCGCCCTCGTCGATCGTCCCCCGTGAAAAGAAAATAAGGGCGCGGATGAAAATAAACCGCGTGGCCTATTTCCTTCTCGGCGCCCCGCCCCTCCTTTGCCCGGTTCGTCCTGCCCCGTCCCACACATGTCTGTCCCAGTCCTCTTCGCTACTCCCCGTTCCGACCGAGTTTATCACGCCCACTTACGATGTGCTCAGTTCGCCCCATCTTGCTTCGTTCCTCTCCGTCTCGTCCCCCCAGCTTCGTTCCATCCTACTTCGTCCAGCCCGCTTCGCCCCATTCCGCTTCGCCCCATTCCGCTTCGCCCCATTCCGCTTCGCCCCACTCCGCTTCGACCCATTCCAATTCTACCAATTCCGCTGCGCCCCGTTCCGCTTCGCTCCATTCCGCTTCTCCCCATTCCGATTGTAGCAATTCCGCTTTACCCCATTCCGCTTTGCCTCATTCCGGTTCGGACCATTCTGCTTCGCGCCTTTCCGCTTCTCACCATTCCGATTCGCAGCATTCCGCTTCTCACCATTCCGATTCGCAGCATTCCCCTTCATCCCATTTGTATACGTCTCACCCAATTCGACATCCACGTTTCGTCCCACTTCACACTGCCCCATTTTTCTGCGACCCGCTCGGGCGTTTTGGTCCCTCTCCAGCCCAATTCACCGACGATGCAGTTGTCTCTGAAAGAAGTGGAAGTAAAAGTGATGCGATATTGCTACTCAAAAATACATTCAAGAGGATATCCGACCGGAAATATTAAAAAGAAAATGAAATATGAACGCACGAAAAGGTCGATTTATTTTGTCACCGGAGGATTTCCTAATGTGATCAAGAGGGAAATTGACTAAAGGAGATTCATAAAAGAACGAAATATTCAAGAAAATGAAAATATATATTTACATTAAAACATTTGACACCTCTGACACATTTTAGAAATTATTGATTTTTAATGACATACTGCTTTCTTTCAACACCTAGCTTTTCAACTGTCCGGGCACATGTTTTATCCTTTAAATTGTTTTTTGGCTTGGATTTAGTCTTAAATTATTTTTTGTTGGGATTGCTTAGACATTATTACTCAAACCAACTCATTAATTATTCAATTAATCTATATTTTATTTATTTTTTATCTTTATTAATCTATATTTTATCATTTATACCTTTAATTGTACGTACAACCTGGTTAATGTCCAAGAACATTGTACTGTAATTGTAATATTAAAGTATCATACCAACTTATGAACTGCAAAATTTGATATCAATGTCTGTTTTCTAAACACACAGCCATATCCAACAACACTGAGTTTTATAACAGTAACTAAAACTATATGAAGTATATGAAGTATAAAACTTCATATATTTCATGCAAATGTAAAAAAAATAACCTATGATGACAGAACACTAATAATTGTAATAAAATCACTATCATAAGTTGCATAACAATTTACAATAATATGAAACATGACTAAGTTGTACTTACCAAATATGATACGTAGCTATCCTATCATTATATTCGCAATCAAGGAGTTTTATGTATTTTTCCGTGATCAAATTTTTACATTTTACTTTATATCGTTCATAAGATTTCGGAGGTATTAATTTCTGGAACGGTTTACACGATTTCTTTATCGAAGCTCCACGCTTTCTTTCTTTTCCATTTTAAACTTTTCAGCTGTAACTGTTGTGAGAATAACAGAAGATTCGATAGCTCTGGTATTTCATTCATTGATAGTCGTAAATAATGAAGGCATGTTGCATTTTTCAATTAAAAATATGGAAATATGACTTCTGGTATAAAATAAAATGTGTTAGGACACACGAAAGGAAGTGTTACATTTCTCATTTCAAACTTTTTGACTCTAACTTAACATAGACTCGGCTAAAAAATCTCAACTAGTAATGTAACACATATCGTTCTGGTGGGTTAATTTCTATTTCTTTTTCTCTGGACCAAGCCAAAAACAAACTCAGGACTTTTTTCATGAAAATTTTCTAACATTTAGCTATTTTCAACTTTGAAGCCTTTGTCAAAATCTTAGCCAACCATGACACGGGACCCCGAGATTCTTCCCTAGAGTATCCTCTTCAATGTGTAGATTAAGTTAGCTAGATATTTTAACTAGCATAGTCTGAAAAATGCTGTAAAGTGATTATACTAAACGATGTATTCCATCTAAAACAAATAAATATGCTTAAAAAATGAGCATCCGGTCGACCATTAGCCTCCGCAGGCAAGGTAGTTGTCAGTTGTCATCGCTCTACGACTCCTTGTAGGCGTCCGATGAAGCCTAAGATCTCGGGTCGCTATTCAATGGCGCTGACAGACCCAGCAGTGAGTGGTTTGATTGGATGTAGGTGGATACAGGACTTTAGAAAGAAACTTCCAGATATATCATAAAACGTACAATTCAAATCAATAATACAATATTTTATCAAGAATGTAAGACTTGACATCTCTTATACTTCACAAATAATGTTTCATCTGCTATCAGGCCCTGTACGGCTATCTGAAAATTGGAAACGTGCTTCTGTACTCAACTTCCGTTCAGTCAGACTTAATTTAATTGATGGTACCCCGCGCCGCTTTCTAAGTGTATACCGCTCGTGGCCTCGAGCCCACGGAGGAGGGGATAGGGCTCTCTTCATTGGTTGATGTTTGCGGACACGGCAACTGCTGAAGTCATAAGATCCAGTAGTGTAGTGATTTTTTATACATGCAAGATGATGAAATCCTGCACCAATTTACACGTCGCATTGCGGAGGGATTCCCACCTCAAGAGGTCTCCCTCACCGCGACACCGCTCCGAACTGGACAAGCTCTAAGCTGCCGTCAAGTCTCCCGACATGCGCAGCGTGGTGCCTACAGTGTGTGCGCGCATGTATCTATGTGTGTGTGTGTGGGGGGGGGAGATGATATTAAAAGGAAGAAGTAAAGATTAAGCACGGTCCGTGGCCCGTTTTTAGGAGGTACTGCTCCAGCATTCGGCTGAATATTTGACTCCTTAACTCAAACAGAAGTTGATAAAATGCTAGTAAAATTATAATTTCTCTCTTGAACTAACTTCTACAAAATGTGATTCGAGAATTTCATCCATCTTCACAAGTAAGTGACCTCTCATTGTTTGTTGGCTGCGACTGTCTAATAAAATATCTTGTTTATTGTTAAAATGATCCCATTCGATTTACAAACACTTCTTTCTCAAAATAAAATTAATTTTGAGGAATAACTGTCTTTAAATCTAATGGCATCATTTTAACAATAAATAAATGACTTACTGACGCTTTATTGCCAAGATGGGTACTTATTTTCAGTTTTAGGTGGCTGGACGTCAGTTATTTAAAATTTGTTGTCATTAAAATTAATTATTAAAATATTGTTAATTTAAGATTTATTTCTAATTATATTTAGTTTTGTGCGATTCGTTATTAACAAACTGCATATAAATTTCAAAACACTCATGATGCTACCCTTCACCAAATTGATAAATGTAAAAAATATTCGATAAAATCGATACACAAATTCAATAGTAGGAAAAAGTGCTACCAGAATAAATTGCATTAATGACCCCGTAAAGTACGTTTTGTTCTTTTATCTCTGTACACTAGCGACTTGGTGATTCATCACATAGTTCTTCCCTGTAAAATATATAAAATACAGTTTTCCTTTCAAATTTCGATTCGTTAATTAAAACCTAAAGATACAATACAATGTAGTAAGAGATCTAGAAGAACAAGAAAACCATCCAAAAATATAATAAATTACAAAAGATATAACAAAATATTATAATATATTATTCACAAATTACTTCTGATAAACTCATACGTTATGGTAATGATTTATTTGGAACCGTTTGGAACCATATAGAACTAAAATAGGAAACAAATTAGCCTTGTCAATTTGTATATTATAATACGATTTTGTTTTCTGTTTTAACTGTGTTACGTATTTTCTTTAATTTCTGTCGATTAAATAGTCACATTTAAAAATAATTAATAAATCTGACTTTTCCTCTCAAATATTACACTTTTTAACATAAAATGAGGTATAATGAATTACAATGAGGTCACCGCAGGCGCGGAGTCAGTAAATAGCACAGTACCTCAATCTAAAGTTGTTCCGTCCTTTAGTCAGAGAAAAGGTCAATTCCATTGTTACGTTCGTCAAAGGAAACCTTACAAACAAACGTACATAATGCAAAAGACACCACCACTATCTCTCTGGCGTCTTCGCTCTGAAGACAATGTTCAGCCCAAATCGATGAGTTCGAAAAGCGACAAAAGACTACCCCTGCCTCCCCTCTGCACTCGCTGACCCGCTAGTGGGTGCAGTGGACTGGCCTAAGCCCCTCTACGCCGTTTCCGAGTTCTTGAACGACCTCGTGCATAATGCACGCGAAACGTCCCCGGCGCTATTGCAGCGGAAAAGATCAATAGTGACAGCCTCAACAAATGGCCCAGAAGGGAACCCAGGGGGGAGTGCAGCTTCCCATTTGCGTTCGCTCGAGGAATTTTTACATGAGCGGATTGTTGGATTTCTGGTAAGCGACAATCTACGTTTGCTTTGCTATGGATTATATACATCTAACAAATATATCTAAAAATATAGCCTAATAACAATAATATGAGTTATTGTTATCGTGAAATTTGGATTTGCAATTATGTAAAAGTCTGAAGACAATTTAGCCCAAAACCTGTGGAATTGTTTTCCTGAAGTTCACAATACAAATCTATCAAAATAATACATTTCGCGAAAATGTTTTTAAGCTATTCGTTAATACTATACACACTTCGTGTTTGTTAAACTACACATTTCTTAGCTGTTTTCAGGATCTTCACTATTCAAAAAGACCGGAGGAAACAACTAACGAAAAGACATTCAATTCTTTAACCCCTCCTCGCAATTATTGTCGCGTTTTTTAATATTAGACGTTCACTGCAATTGAAATATAGCTATATTACTAACCATTTTCTGGTCTTCTGCACCTAACCATTTTTCCTGTCTCATTTCTTCCGATTATTATCTGCTTCCTATATCGAAAAAAAATGTTACATCTCTTGTGAACTAGATGCCCTACTACAATGTCAAAGAGCGAAATTTAACGACCTCCAATAAGTACAGTCGCATCGCGTCGTGCTATCCAAAACATCAATAGAGAAGCATATTATACCAATGAATAAAAAAGCTGCTCTACAAAATTGAAGTGCTTCTGAAAGTGAAGTGTCGTCTTGCAGATCCACTGTGCACGTGCCAACAAAAGCTAGAAGCGCGAACTACTTGCATCTACTACTGTTCGCTAGTCTCCATGAAGCGCCCTCTAGGGGCCTACTTTAGAACCATATAATAAATCAGCATCCAATTCTACGGGAGCATGCATTCTATACTCGGCTCCGCCCACGGTTGCATTTGACGAGAATACCCCGTCCAGCGTGGGAGGAAATCACGCCAGTGTGAGGCGCCGGGGGACCCGGGCCGCCTTCGTGATCTCTTCCTACGCCAGGATGCAAATGCGACCGGACGGGCGGCCCGACCGTGAGAGACATATGTACAATATTCACACATGGCAATGAGCGTGTGGTAGCGACCAGCTAGTGTCGTGTGCTCTGTGAGACCCCGTGCACGCGGCAACGACGGCGGTGGCGGCGGAGGCAGCGGTGGCGGTGGCGGTGGCGCGACGGCCGAAGGATCGGTGGTCGATGGCGGTGGCGGCGGACGAACCGCAGAGGTCGCCGGTTCGTGGCTTTTCGCGCCTGGGACAACGAAAGGCCATCGCGGCGCGGGAAATATTCAGTGTTCGGGCACGTGAGGGCGACGTACTCGCACCCAAAGGGGTACGTGCTACCGCAGTCGGCCGCGACTGGTGTCGAGCCAACGATCTCGCTTCGCTCACTTACGCGCAATTCGATTCGCGCCGTTTCATTTCTCACTTCTTGTTGTGTTATCACTGGCACGCATGACAAAGGAGTTAGGTTGGCATGAAGCTACAAGTGGTAAAACACATTATTTACAGTGCATGATATCTGGCTATCAACTTCTTTCATTACTTCCTTAAAGAATGGATTCGCTATTGCGGAATTGGATAACAGACACAATGTCATATGATAACTTTGTACTGTTGAGTGAACTATCAGCTGAAAATTTCCGTAAAAATCATAGCTACTATTACCTAATATCCGAGAAAAACTTCAAAACATGGGAGCATTTACAACTAGAATGTCGAAGATCGAAATTTTATAAGCGAGCGTGAGTTTGGCCGAAACATAAATCATTCAAGCGCAATTTACGAGATACATAACTTACGATTTACACAAAACTGCCTCCAAAAAGAGAGTATATCTCTTTATTCGATAAAAAATGCGATGTGTTAAAAATATGCGCTCCGCGTTTGTCTAACATACTCGAACGAATTCGCAGCGAGCCTATATCGGAGCATCGAAAGTTCTCCCCTCAACGCCATATGGCAGACACGATACGCTGTGCACCCAACAATAGCTCCTCCTCGTATGTATGTACATCCCCGAAACCTCGACATCAGCTTTCTGGCTCAAGGCGCGATTCTGGGAACGACATTCCCCCTCTCCCCACGGAGTAGAGGGAAGGAGGGGCGAACGCGGGGGCGGGTGGGGGGGGCGGAGTGCACGTTCGGGGCACACCCACCCCTCGGGGCCACCCCCTCCAGTTTCACCCCCGCCTTCGCCCCGCTCCACCCGGCTGTGTTATTGTTCTCTGCACGGCGTGGCGTGGCGTGGCGTGGCGTGGCGGGACTTGGCGTGGCACTGCTGCCACTGCCGCCGCTGTGGTGGCTGATATCTGCTGAATACCCCGGGCCGGGGGAACCTCGAGCGTCGATACAGTTCTAAGCCTCCTCTCCGCTAGTGCGGTGAATCCCTATATTTCATCCTCAAATTCCGCTCGTGCCATTCTCGGGGTAACGCGAAACGTTTTCGATCGACATCGGCTTTTTGGCTCGCAAACAAAAAACGCGAGGGAAAGGAGAAAAACACTGAACCACGCCAGGTTAGACTGTGCACGAGGCATAAACATTTTAATTGCTCGCTTTTTTGTTGTTGTTTTTTCGAGGACGCACATCAAAGGTCAGTTTTGCAATTTCGCCGCATCCCGAGCAGCAGCAGCACCGCCACGTTAGATGTAATCGTGGGGCTGAATAACTTATTTACGGGGGCGCCTTTACGAGGGAGGTCTGGCTGCACGTCGTAACCTCGGCGTCCCGACGCTCGCCGACGCCGGAGTCTAAGCGGGACCCGCCTACGCGACGCCCTCAGGAATGTGCTGCGCAAGTGCCAAGTTGGCCATGAAACGTTTTTATTTTTCTCAAGAAGAGATACTTCGTTCCGATGAACAGGGTGATACATGATTATTTCATATACTAATTTAATACTATAAAAATTGGAATACAACAATAAGGATTTTTAAAACAAATTTTATTTGAAACATTTCATTTATAACTAACCAGATATGTCAACGTTTATATATTACGACAATTTTTACTTTTCTATGAATATTATTTTCAGATGCAAGATATAAACAAAATAATAGTATAATCGACGTAAATGTGTTACATGCCTCTTAACAATATTAGTTGTTGAATATTAGAGGATATCACTTACGGTTTTAAGATTTCTAGTTTACACAAATCAATATTTTAATCTAGTTTTAATGTGGTAAACAATGGTGCGGCCAATCACATGAGTGAATATTATTGAACCTGACAAACAAGTGACGAATTATAGAATACCTTGAATGATTTGGTAACTTTTTTGATAAAACAATACACTTCTTTTTGTTGACTCTAACGAGGGGAACAGTGTATCAGACGGATATATGAATTGTAACAGGGCGTTCTACTAGCGAGATTACAATGTCATCCATGTAAAATAAATTTTGTTTGCAATTACCGATAAAAATTGCATGCTGCAAGTTGAATAATAGTAATGTCAGACATTACAGTACATGACAATAAAAGAAATAGACAGCAAACCTAGGAGATGCATTTTCGGAAAAATATAAAATAAACGAAATTTTAACAAATATAGAGCTTCACAAGATCGTACTGACACCGCAATAATCACTGAGAGAAAAAAGTGAGAGAGGAAAAACTGTTAAAAATATGAAATGCAGCAAAAGTCAAAAAGGCAATTACCCCTCTACAGAAAATCATCCTACCTTAATCATTTACCTTGTGGATCTCAGTCACTTGACAAAAATGGCAGCACACTCCCGGAGCGATTTCATGACGATGGACGGTCTTCGAAACAAGATGGCGACGCCGCGAAACTACCTCCCCAAAATCGAAAACATCCTCTTGTTAAAGCGGAAATATTGGAGGCTACTACATTTAGTAGCATCTTGATGTAAAAAATAATACTCAAAATTTTGCTAGAAAAATTTTAATACAAAAATGTGTTTGTTAACTATTTAAAAAATGAAATACACGATTATGATGAGCTATCAAGCACAACGCCTTAGAGCGAGAGAGATTACCATACCGCTTTTCTGAATGTGTCTTAAAATGGCAAATAAAAAGAGAAAAGGTTGTGAATATGAATACAGATTATGCGTCATTCCGCTTAGGGTTCGCACCATTTTAACCCCAAAAGGGAATTAAAGTGGATATGTTTAAAACACGATACACAATGAATTGGGAAGATTTATAGAAATGTGTGACGAACCTACGGTGATCTTGCAATCTATTACTACATGGAGTGACCTGTAATTCCGTGAACCATATTCCGCTAATGTGCCTCGTGACAGGTATGTGATTTTCGGGTTTTGTGCTGCATGAAAATGTCGCACTAGTTACTCGGAGTGAGTTGTTTGTGTGAAGAACTATCCACTATTTTTTCTAAGAAAAAATGCTAGAAAGTTGAAAACGTATGCGTAAACTATTTGAAGGAATGCTAATAGTGAAAAATCTACGTCTATTCCCCGCTAGGCGGGGAAGCGGATGGCGATTGGAGTCACTTCCCGAGAAGCCAAAGCCGGTTCAGTTGACCGTTCCACGCACGCGGCTGCCCAGTAAAGCTCCCACGGTAACTTGGAACTGTTTGCGAAACCAACGAAGTAATAAGCCTAATAACAACCTCCCTTACGCAAAGATAATTTTACTATTGAAACGTTTTATAATTGATGTACATCAACACCTTGAAATTTGGTACATATATAAATGGGTAATACAGAGATAGCTACAATGACAAGATTCTTTAATAAATTCAGTTTTTAAATATTAATCAGTTTTTAAATACAAATTTAGTTCTTTAATAAAATCAGTGAATTTATTCCGATCAAAACGTGCGACTGTTTTACTGTGAATACCTCAATTGTACTACTGTAAAATTTGTTACTTTAGATCTGTGGTATTCGTTGGTCTCAACTCAAAAAAAGCTGAGATTGAGTCTGCAAATTTATTGCCTCAGATTAGCACAGTATGCAATGTAACGGAATCACTAGTCATTATGCGAATCTGTTGCATTCAATTTGTAGCACGTACATTATAGTCCTTCTTTGCTTGCTAGGACACATAGCATATCACAGAGCTAAACCGTCTTGGTGGTAATTAAAATTTCTTTTACTTTTATTGAATATTTCTATTAATTTATTAAATGTCTTTCCTTAAGCCATTGAAAGAAACGAAAATTCAATGCGAAGAAAAGTAATAATTTTCGTAGAAAAAACCTTATGATTTTCCTGAGCGTATATATTAAATTTCTGAACCATAATTTAAAATCACAATCAAAGAACAAATAATTTAGAGCATAGAATTATTGAACATTTCATCAATTACTGACTAGCTATTCAAAATGAAAGTTATTATTAGCTGATCACGCAATTTTCAAATCGAATCTGCAAAACATCATCAGAGAAGACAAACAGGTTTTTCAGAGTTTCTCAAACCCAAGAAATCTAGCACTTTTATACTTTTAGAAAAATGGAAGTAATGAATGTTAATGAATGTTTTGAATCCGTTTCCTTTGCCTACAATGGTAATTATAACTACGCGAAATAAAAACTTAGAGACCGAAAGCGTATTATTTTTCTTTTAATTTACAAAATAAGAAATCTGTAAATTATTTGTTTTCCCCCTCCCAAAAAATAACATATAAATCTCATTCCACGTTACTTCAAAACAAGTTCCAATTATCACGAACGTATCTATTAACCATGTATTGAATTTAATTTAATCCGTCATTCTCTAAAGTAATCGCCAATATTAGCCTATTGTATAATGTTTCGTTTTGATATCTAACAGAGAAACAAAAATCTAATTCTCTGTAGGCTTACTCTACCTTGCATCGCAAACAGTGCCTTCGTTACGTGCAATGCGTTACTCGCATGCTCCGAGGGACGAACATGCTGGCGTGGCCGGGAGGGGAGGTGGGGGCGAGACGGACTGGCCAGTGGCATACGCACCTCCGCGGCGTCGGCGTCGCCAGCACCACTGCAGGGCGTCAGGGTCTCCCCACAGCTGCCGTCATCGCCGCCGCCGCCGCCGGCGCCACCATCGTTCGCCGGCTACCCCCGGTGAACTTGAGGGAGCAATGATTCTTCCTGGCCTAAGTTATAAGGGGGTTTTTGCACCCTCGAACGTTAAATACTATGGATCTTCTGTTCATGCGCAGCGCAAGTTTCGTATCAATTTAGTGCCTCTGCGCATGCGCAGAAGCTCGATAGTGCTTCTCGTTCGAGGGTGCAAAAACTCTCTATACTTTGATTTATTTGCAGAATCCGTTGACGTCTGATCAGCTGTTTCGGTGTCATCCAATGGGGAGCTTAAACGTTACTGCTGTAGGTGTCATCCAAGCTCCAGATTAGATGACACCATAACAGGCGATTTACGTCAACGGACCCATGTTTAAATCGAAGTACACTGACAGACAATTTAGACGGCTCAAGTTTCATCAGTAACCATCTACCCCTCCATGTGTACCGGCACCTCCTCCACCACTGCATTTCCCCTCCCGCTTCTACGTCATCGCCCTTTTCCCACTCCACCCTCAGGTGCCGCATTCCCATCTTCAACAGGATCTGAGTGAAGACCGTTGAGGGATCCGGTGTCGGGTTCTCGAGGGATGAAGAATCGGTGCGCAGAGAAGAGGGCGAGTGATGCGAGTGTGAAGAATGGGGACCACTTCTTCGAAAGTGACTAGAGCCATCTACATTTTCTGTCAGAGTTCAACAGAATAGCTTGAACCTGCTTACAAAGAGAGTAGTTGGTAAGGAAGTCCTCAAAATTACACCCCCTTGAAACACTTTAATAATTTTATAGGTTCGAACGCTTCCAAAAATTATCAATGACGCTTTTTCATCGTTACTAAGATAAGAACAATTCTAAAGAAATGAGATCCTAACCCGTTTCAAATTCCCGGAAAGATTCTCGGGTTTAGAGCTTTTTTTTGGCTCATTCAAGTCAAAAGTTGATAACTATCTGTTGAGATTGCTATAAGCCAATTTTACTTAGTACTTTGGTCTTGCATAAGTTGGTCAACAAGTATTTGTCTAAGTATTTTAACCGATCTGAAGTACTTTTAAACTGGTCCAAGCTATTCTAACTGGATTTCAGAATCATGATCATTGACCTTTCCAAAAAATATCTGGCATATGTAATATTTATGAACGTTTTATTAGTTTTTCAATACCAGAAAGAACTTTTTTCCGGAGGATTCATATGATGGCCTATTTTCTGTGACGAAATAGTACTAATTTCTCTAATCAATTATCATTTCTTTCATTGATCGATAACTATTTCACCATAGCGCACAATATTAGTGTTTAGAACTTACTAAGTAGAATCCTTACATTTCATAAGTGAAATAAATATTCTTGGTCAGAATAATACACAAGTAATTTTATACTGACCACGATTTCAAAGGCAACATGAAAAACTCAAATTGAAGTCCGAGAACGGGGAATATATTATGGGAAGTCAAAATTTCAACTATTCACGACACAAACATTTTAAAAAATCAGGAAAAAATTTACGTCATGCCTCATTAATGTGTTTACTTCCGCAATTTTCAATGAGCAATGTTTTAGTCTGAATTTATAGGAATAATCTATATAGTATTCAGTGGGTTTAAAATTTTAAAGCAATTATACAAATGTATTTGTTTTCATCGGGGTCTTAAGGATACATTTTTTAAGAACTCATAAATTCGTGTAGTGTGTGAGCACAGTAATTTGTATTACAAGCACTCACGTCTACATAATCGGTGGTAGTGAAGTGAATATTCGTGCATTAAACCTACTCAATTTTTTTTAGAAAGGTGACTTCATAATTCCGTATTGAACAAGCCAGTAATCATCGCTCCTCAAGAACCACCAGCAGCAGAAATATTTTGATTCTCCTTTTTGCAAACGAAAAGAATTACACAAAGCTATGATTATTCGCTTTTGGACTTTCCGAAGACCATTAACTTAGTTTGTACATAACGTTCCTGAAATATTAAGAACATGATAAGGAACAATCCAATTTTTTAACAACCTTTTGGTTTCAGTTCTCGATAAAGTACATGAAAATTATGAAAGCAAGAGAGTATTTGTCAGCATTTTAAACGCTAACAAAATTGTGGGGCCAAAATCCAGAAATATTATTTACAAACTCCCGATTTGAACGTCTTGTTTTCAAATCTCGCTGAAACCTTCACTTGCACAAGGGAGAATGCAAAATATGATCTGCAGCTGTAGCCACCAATCCCCTTCTCCGTCCAGTCCCTCCCGCCGCCCCCGCCCGATCGCCAGGGTGTTCGCCCCGCGGGGCAGCTGCGGCAGCCGCGGCCCCTACGCGCCGCGCGTCGGGTCGGGCTGGGCCGGGCCGGGTCAGTCAGGCAGGCAAGAGTGAGAGAAACAAGACGGTGGGCGGTGGAAGTGATGCAGACACTAGGAACTGACAAGAAAGGCTCCGCACCGTTTTGGCGATGGTGATGGTCTCACTGGTGGCGTCAGTAAAGGCTCGTCTGAGCTTCGCCCTGCGGCTCTGCGCCAAGGTCTGGGGGCACAGCAAGATGCCCTGCGCAGACAACACACCGCTGCAGGGCGCAAGCAGGCACAGACAGGCAGGCGACAGCACATGGGGAGAAGAAGAGAAGTACGATCACTCGGGTAGGGGGGAAAACATGGGGGGCACCATGAACATTGCGGAGAAGCGAGGTCGGGTGAAATGACGGTGAACGAGGTGAAAATATGGGACGACACAAATGGGTGGAGAGGTGAGGTGAAATATAGACACACTGGGTGAAAAACACAGGGGGTCACCATAAAAATTGCGGAGAAGCGAGATCAGGTGGAATGACGGTGAACGAGGTGAAAATATAGGACATCATAAATGGGTGGAGTGGTGAGGTGAAATATAGACACACTGGGTGAAAAAAATGGAGCACCACAAACTGACGGAGACGTGAGGCACAAGAGGTGAAAACACAGGGACGACATAATTGCGGGGTGATGAAGTAAAAGTGTCGTGCGGTGAAACCAAGGGACACGATCAATTGGCGGAGAGGCGAGGGATAGTAAAAAATGTACGTAGGATGAAAAATTAGGTGATATATGGCGGAGAAGCGAGGCGAGGTGAGGTGACATATAGGCATACTTGGGGTGAAAAATGGAGCACAGCAAAATTTGGGGGTGGGGTGATGTGAGGTGACGTCTAATCGGCGGCCCTTCAGGCCGCCGGTAGCTCACCCCTCTCTCACCTTTTTCTGTGAGGAAGCGTCGATTGCGAATGACCCTGTAATCTGCGTGCCAAGAATAATCACAATCGTTTAATAAGTTACACTATACCGTATGCACTGTAATAAATTACAAGAAATCTGCTTCACATTGTACACATAAAAACTGGTATGGGTTGCAGTTGAATTGCAAGTTTAAGAATATATTTCAATGTGCATTGCGTTACTAGACTTATTCAAGTATTGACATCAAGATAAATAAGGTGTTCAAATGTGTTTAATCAAACGTATATAAACTATTGGGACACTTTATCTTCTTTTTTGGTGCATATATTTAAAAAAAATTATCACAAAGCAATTGAAATAGTATATAATATCATTTAGTATAGTTAACTCCATTTATTTTAGCTTATTGCACTTCAGAATTAAGAAACGAAAGGAGATAATTGTGTGTTGCTTCATATAAAAGAAAATGTTCTCTAGTTTACTCGAAATAAATTAAATTAATTAAAATAAAATAAATTAAATTAAATAAATTAAATTTACGTTTTTTGTGTTAACTGTATTTACAAGATTTAGTTTCAGACTATATTTTTAAAACCACATTGAATGCATTTTTCATTTTTGCAATTATTTTAGAAACCGAATGATATTCATAATATTACACTTAAAAATCTTCTATCATTATTACAAATAAACACTTGAAATATAAAATATAATATGCATCATTTCGATCTTCTATCAGTATACTTCTAAAACCCTCTTCTGTTGTGTAAATCAAGATAGTTTGGTGACATATAGCGTGCTCTGCTGAGGCATCAAGCGTTAATTTCAAAATGACAATAAAATGCATGAAATCACGCATTGTGCTTGTGAGTGTTTTTGTGTAACCATTTAAAAACACGGAAAGTATCACAGTGATGCGAATACCAAATGTTTCATGTGCATTGTTAGTATTGCAGATTGCGACAGTATAGAAAACACACAACATCCCAGACACATATTATTCATTAACCAAGAGCGTTGAATGAACAAATTTTAAACATCACGTGACAGTTAAATGCTGCACAATGAGCCTTATTCTAATACACAGTGAATGTACATTTGTATTAATACATACATGAACAACACAGGAAAATAAGTTACAATGCAAGAGAAAAGAGAGCGACAGATGCGTTATCTACCGGCAAAACATAGAAACGCTCTCACCTTTGCCTGTGATTCACGTGACCCACTCTGTTGGCCGTCCCGTCTCGTACCGTAGAGCTAATAACGGGAGATATTTAGTCATAAATGCGGGTAGACAATTAACATATGATTATTAGGTATACATTATACTCAGAACCACACAAAAGTTCTTGTGTATTCGTGACCAGAAATACTCTGGAGAATAAAAGCAACAAAGTGAAAGAAAATTGAAGAATTTCAGATAAACTTTGACTTAAATTAAGTTTGCATTCCATGATTAAAAGAGTAACTTAAGAATGCATACTTTTGTTAGACAAACCATGTAAAATTACAGATTGAGGAGACGAAATTTAAAATACTATTTATTAACATATCGAACCTTGTTTAAATTGATTTCAATATTTTTAATAGATTTAAATATTGAACAAGGTATTTAAAATTCCCCTAAAAATGTAATACGATTTTTGCAGATAGTGCGATCGCTGTAATTCTTTGAAATATAGCTGCTGGGCTTTCATTTCGTCGCAACCACAATGCTCACAGGCACTGTCGAGGTGTGTTCCTTTGAGCATTTGATTGAGATGTGATTTTTCGTGTATCATGTTTCCGGATTTTTTTCGAGAACAGAGGTTTTTTATTATTGTTTATTGGGATGATTTTTAGTATTTCAATATATTTAATCATAAAATACTCCATTTTTACTTCAATGAGGTTAATTTATATTTGAAAAGGCTCCAGTCACGAATAAGTACACAATCGTAAACATTTTTTTGTTCTGTGAAAATAAGAATATTAAGAAAATATTTAAACAATTACATTTATTGTCTCATGATGTACGATTATCGCTACATATTTTTAGTTTTTCGAATATTCGTGGCTTACAAATTATTTCAATAATTTATCCTTTTACATTTGCTCAGTGCTAACAATATTTGCGTAGTATAATCTAACACCCCCATTTGTTACTGGTTGTGTTCTTTCTTAAAGAATAGGTAAAGCTTGGAGTTTCCACAGTTTGGAACCTATGGATTAATAGGACTTCAAGAATTTCTTAGGGAATATTGACGAGAATGACGATGCGGCGCTAGATTCGGAGTATGGAGGGGATTCCGACGCAGATGACGCAACTCCAACAATGCAACTAATGAACCCTAACAGTCCACGTTTCATCCACCGATATTGATTTCCATAACCAATGAATTATTTTAGTTTATTGAATGTAGCCGTATATCATATTTATTTTCACAATTCATTATTTGCACTATTTATTTTCAATTTTCTTGTATTTGTATTTCGAGTCTATTCCTACGCTTTTATTCTACATTGTAAAGAACATGCACACCTTAATTTATGAATAGATGTAATATTTTTATCCCAAATTATACGAGGTGGTTCTGTACGCAACTACAATCCATACAGTGTAACGTGTAGCCCTGAATGGATTGTAGTTGTTATCACGAAAACATGATTTTCGTTTTTATCTCTCTTTGTATTTATTCAAATGACAAATTAATATTTTTTCTCATATTTCTAAGATTAAAATTAAACAAAAAAGAGAAATTAATATAATTCTGGAGAAAAAGTTCCCCAGCCTATAAAGAGTTAAAAGATCACAAAACAGGAAACAATTACACCGAAACGTCTTCGCTAAATAAAAATTTAATTGAGAGTTATATTATACTGATAGTCATTCACTCCACTGCAATCCAACTTCGTACGGCTAGGAGCAGCAAAAATAATAGTGCGCTTTATGACTGCAAATGCTGTTCCCGGATCAACATTACGATTATAGAAAGCTAATAAAAAGCTTCCATATTTCGGAACCGGCGGTAACAAAAAGGAACAACAAAGGAAAGCGTCGATCGTAGAACGCGCTTCGATTCCCAAATCAAATCCGACAATAAAACGGAATTTAAAAATGAATATTTGACAGTTGACAGAGCCGCAGAGGCATATCATCTATGTGAGGTAAGCAGGTCAATGAGGGCAGTGGCGAAGTTGGGGAGAGTGGGACGGTGTTCGGTGGGACGGTGTTGCGATGGGACGATGTTGCGGTAGGACGATGTTGCGGTAGGACGATGTTGCGGTGGGACGGTGTTGCGGTGGGACGGTGTTGCGGTGGGACGGTGTTGCGGTGGGACGGTGTTGCGGTGGGACGGTGTTGCGGTGGGACGGTGTTGCGGTGGGACGGTGTTGCGGTGGGACGGTGTTGCGATGGGAAGGTGTTGCGATGGGACGGTGTTGTGATGGGACGGTGTTGCGGTGGGACGGTATTGCGGTGCGATGGTATGGTAGTGGGAAGGTGTTGTGGTTAGACGGTGAAGCGGTGGGACGGTGTAGCGGTGGGACGGTGTAGCGGTGGAACGGTGTAGCGGTGGGGCGGTGTAGCGGTGGGACGATGTAGCGGTGGAACAGTGTAGCGGTGGAACGGTGTTGCGTTGAGACGGTGTTGTGGTGGGACGGTGTTGCGGTAGGGCGGTGTTGCGGTGGGACGGTGTTGCCGTGAGGACGCTGAAGGCAGATGGAATGGGTGGGAGATGAATTGATTGATTACCAGAGATTCCGGGCGCGTCAACTACTAACATTATTAATCCCGTAAGTGTAGCGCATATTTTTGCTCGGGAGATGGCGACGATCTTCCCTACTGGATGGCGAGATCCGGCGTCGACAAACCGTCGGCTAGCGCGCTTTTCTTCAACCAGATATCTCCCACAGCGGGACACCGCTCCAGCCGGGACAAGTTCTAAACACCCGATCGGTCTCCAGGCATGCGGGGTAGTGTAGTTCGTATAAGTGTGGGAATAAGGAATGGGTAGAAAAGATCGCGCGCAGACCATAGCTCGTTTGGTAGGCTCCCGAATTCGCCTGGTATTGATCGGAGAAACTACGAAAAACTACCGATCAGACCAGCCAGCCGTTAGAATTCTCCTTCAGACGACGACAGAACTCGACCTCATCTCCACGCCGACAGATTTCGACCTAGCTATATGGCTAGTGTCGAAAGTCCTGACACCGACAGAACTCAAACCCTAGAAACTCCCTGTCAGAGGCACTGCAGTGACATCAGTTGATGCTCTGAGCCACCTCTCCCGGTGGGGAAATGAGAATAAGAGAGCGCCGAGGGTGGCGACAAAGGGCACCGGTGAGTGAGAAATGGTTATGAGTGTGACGTAGGCAGCCAAGGACAGCGAGAGCCGTGAAGGCGGAAGGGGAAACAAGGCGGCGAACTTGCCGAAGATGGTGAAGGCGGCGATAATTTTGGGAATATAGAGATGGTAGAGGGTGGTGAGATAAGGCAAAGGCAGCGAGGGGTGTGAGGACGATGAGAACGGCGTGGACAGCGAGGAAGGCGAGAACGAGCTGAGCAGTATTGGCGAAATAGACATATTTTTAATTTTTTTACTTTTCCTCAAAACTGGCTGCAAATTTTGTCCTTCAAATTTTCTCCTCATATGTATCAAGGGACGGTGAAAAGTATGGTGCTATTACGTGCGGTAGGGGTCAGTACGCCAGAGCTGGCAACAGCGCTGGAAGGAGGAAGGGAAAGAGAGGTAGCGGAGTGGGTGACGTGCCTGCTGGCAAGGACCTCCCGGAAGAGCCACGATGAGTGGCAGCAGGGCTTTTTTAACTCCCTGACAACGTGCTGGAGACCATGACAGTGGCGCGATCTCTTACAGGACCTTCTTACAGGAACTAAAATACGAACTGCCGCCAGCGTTACTGTAAACGTCCGTGGCTACAGCGTAGGTTCGCGAGATGCAAGCAGACGCGTAATGTTACAAAAAAATAGTGTGGATGTTCGCGCTTTCTTTAGCACTGTCTTATATGAATATATTATGAATAATTGAACATTTAGAAGACACTTTTCGTATTTATCAGAAATCAGCCAATTTTTATGTGCCTAAACTACAGCTGTACCCGACGACACTAGCGCCTCCTATAGTAGCACCCTCAAGGTTTGTCTCCGGTTTTGATGGAGAGTTGCAAGGCCCTGCGTGGCAGGGCGGCACTGGTAGTAGAGGGGTCAGTTCCGGTCTCGGGGCGGGTGATGGCAACCCAGGCGCGCTGTTCTCCGTCAGGGGCGGGGCGGTCGTGGCCGCAAGCGAAGCACGGTGCGAAACTAATAGTTCATCGACCAGGCGCGGAGGCGAGGAAGCAAGGGCGAGTTTAGCACCACTAACGAGGGCTGCGTGGAAGTTCAGCGCGATCATTGGAGGAGTTTTGATTGAACGTCAGCTAGGAAAGTTTGCAAAATGGTCATTCGTGATTGCAACGATGATAATTGCAGTGCAGGCTAGAGCTTTTGTAGATCTCTTAGGAAGGCATCAACTGATGTCACTGCAGAGCCTCTGACCGAAAGGTCATAGGTTCGATACCCGAAGGTGATAGGATTTTCGATACTAGCCAGAGAGCTAAGCCAACTTCTGTCGACGTGCGTCTGGAGGAGAATTCTAGCGGCCGGCTGCACTGATCGGAAGTTTTCCATGGTTTCTCGAATCAACACCACGCGAATGCCGGAGCAGTACCATACCAAACAGGCCAGGGACCGCGCGCCATCTTTCCTTCCTCCTCCTTGTACTATCGTCACCCCCCCACACACACACACTAACAATCTATACACTATCACACACGCCGGGAGACTGGTCGGGAGCTTTGAGCTTGTTATGGCTGGGGCTATGCTCTGTAGGTGGGAGATACGTGGTTGAGGAAAACCGATGGCAGGTCAGCGGCGGATGCCGACATGCAACGTGGAAATATCAACATATACTACACTTATGGGAATAATGGCCTTGAACGTTGAGACGTCCGGAATCATTAAGCATCAATCAATCAATCGATCTCGTTGAAAAATCAACACTTCTTCCAAATTCTATTATGTTTACCTCCTTTTTAGTGCATTTTACAATCAAAACAGTTGTTCCTTAATTCTTTCCTACGTCTGTCTTTGGCCCTACAGAAGCCTTGCGAGTACATTTGGTGTTCGTGTACAGCGCGCGCGGAGGGGGCAGCGGGGGAGAGCCGGAGCGCGCGCGCGGACGCGGAGGCTGCGAGGGCTGTCGCCGCCGCGAGGCGCGCCCAATGCAAAGCAGCTTCCCGTCGCCGGCCGCCTCCCCCGCCGCCGCCGCTGCGCGTCTCGCTTCGCGCCGCAACCCGTCCCTCTCAGAGAGATCCGCCGCCCGTCTCGAGGGCAGCCGGGAGCTCATCCGAGAGCCAGTGACAAGGCGTTTGTCGACGGACACCCACCAACGCCCGACATGCAACTGTATTATTCTTCCTACTTTACTTCTTCTTCCTTCTCGTCATCTCATTTTTTCTTCGCCATCTCTTCACCTTATTCTTTTCCATCTCCTCCTTTCTCTTCTTTTCCTCTTTTCTACACCTTCTTTCCCATCTCTTCCTCCTTTCTCTTCTCTTCCTTTTTTTCCCTCTTCCCTTCTTTTCCTCCTTTGTCATCTTTCTTTCTTTTCCTGCTTACTTTTCCTTTCTTATCTTTTCCTCATTTCTCATTTCTTTCTTTTCATTTCTTATCTTTTCCTCATTTCTCATTTCTTTCTTTTCTTTTCATTTCTTATCTTTTCCTCATTTCATTCTTTTCTTTTCCTCATTTCTTTCTTTTCTTTTCCTCATTTCTTTCTTTTCTTTTCCTCATTTCTTTCTTTTCTTTTCCTCATTTCTCATCTCTTTCTTTTCTTTTCCTCATTTCTCATCTCTTTCTTTTCTTTTCCTCATTTCTCATCTCTTTCTTTTCTTTTCCTCATTTCTCATCTTTCTTTCCTTTTCCTCATTTCTCATCTTTCTTTCATTTTCCTCATTTCTTATTTTTCTTTTCTTTTCCTCATTTTCTTCCTTTCTTATGTTTTCTTCTTCTTTCTTCCCGTTCATTTCCCCCTTCTTTCCCTTCATTTTTTCTTTTCCTCCTTTCTATTCCTTTCTTTTTCCCCCTTCTAGTTATGCTTCTTTTTTTCTCTTCCCTTCCTTCTGTATTCTCTTGTTTCTCCTCTCTCCAATCCTTAAGCATGTCATTCTTCATTTTGGGTCCCCAGCGTTTCTATCGCATTGTGCATAGTCTATGGTTTCAAGTTCCCTTTCGCCATTGATAGAGAAACGATTAAAAAAATGACTGAAAACTAGCTCTCAGAGCAGCACGCCTCCTGAATTCTCACGCAGCACAGGCAACATCCGAGTCGAAAATTCATCAACATACTCTCAGCCCGGGTCTCCGGGTCCACACTGTATCACGTGCGAAATCACAATCAAACATGCTGACGCATCCAATTCAGCAATCACCATATTATGGCCCAATTTAGTGCAAAGCGTTTTACTTTCTCCCTCTAATGGTTCCTTTTGCCAACTCGTCTCCCCGGGCGTGTCAACATCAATTCATTTGTATTTTTTGGTTCGAAATGAAAGTGATGATGAATGGGGTGGAAATGACGGGTGAACGATGATGAAGCAATGAAGAAATAGTGGAATGAAAGGTAGGGGTTAAAGCTTCACCGTGTGAAAATCTATCCCACATTGTCCTCCGAAAATTTCACTTGAATCGGGAACGGGGATCAAACCCCGCTACAACGTCGGGAGGCTCACAAAACCCTCTCCCTAATAAACCAAGGAGGCGTCTCAGTCCACAATGCAGAGACGCCCGCATTTCCGACGACGTCGCGTTCACTGCAGAAAGCGGCCCGTCACAGCCTTCACCTCAGATGCCATGGCTGGTGCAGCTGATGCAGCTTTCTCCAACTGTGCTCGTCCGCCCAGACCACGCGACTGGCACGTTCACCGCACCCTCATCACTCGCTCTACCATGCACCACCACAATGGAATTCTGTAGGATGACCGACCGGAACCGGATGATTAGAATGAAGCCACCTACTACATACACAAATAGAATGGGGAACCAATAGTTATCCTTGCTAGACAATAAATTTTCAGTAGCTATGGAGGGACGGATGAAAGAGCATCCAAAGTTTGAAAATTACGTGAATTATTTGTGAATTGTTGAGCTGTCGAAGCGGCTATTTCATAGTATACGTGGTAACAAGCTCCGCAAACTGACAGATAGCAAGATTGGATTCAGGCAGCAATTAGATTGTTGAAAAATGTTTATAAAGTAAATCTCAATAGGTTATTATGAATTACACACAGTTTTGAAAAGAAAATTATTACTCTATCGCCAAGCAGTAGGAACTCTAATATAATGGCTTGAATATATTTGATCACAAATCATCTTTCTTTCCGTAGTCTAACAAGTCCTGTTATAATTATAAACAAAATATTTTATAACCCAAATACCAAATTAATCACAGAAATTCTTGCATGAAATAACGACGTTGTTGGAATTGTTGATGAAGTTTCATGAAAAAAATCGATAAATATTGAAGTAAAGCGATATTTATCCCGTTTATGTTGACATCATGTCTCTGTGATATGTATACAAATATTTTGGCATACGTTTCATTGCAAAACACATTTCTCCTCGTTATACTAATTTTACAACAAAAAATTTACCCTAAAAACGTTCTTGTGTACAAATATTTACTGCGTCCAAAAATTCAAATTTTTATATGGAGTTGTTTTTTCTTCAAGCTAGCATTTCTGCACAATGTATCTGCCTGCAACAGGAACTTCACAGTCGTCTGATGGCAAATCACTTCTCCCCTCGTAAGTGCAGTAAAATGTGTCTAAACAGGAACCTATACAAGCCGAAAACCTGTCTTAACTGGAAAATTTCTCCGGCCTGTGAAGTTAAATGGAATTTAACACAGCATAAAACGGAACCTCTCCAACGCGGAAACGGAATGGTTTTTCATTTCCTGCAGGAAAATATCTTTACATAACGGAATTCCTGTGAATTTAATGCAAATGGCACAGAGACGCGAGATGCTCTTAATGAATGAATGAATGCATCTATAAACCTTTTTTTTAAATTCTCTATCCCCGTGACACGCGATGTAGTCGTGGTGGCAGCCGGACATTAAAAGAGAGGGGTTCAGCTGTCAGCGTACAATTCGACCTTAGGGTCGCTTGTCTTTCAAGATGTAAGCCATAGGGGAAATTCCTCTCTCCCGACTCTGAGAGTGGGAAGTATTACGGGCATGACTTCTATTGACGCGTCTCTCTGCCCGCGCTGAAAATTATAACCACTCGAACAGATACGCATAACTCAAGGATATGCGAGGGTATCAGAAAGTCAAAGAACCGGGTTGTGACGCATTGTGCGTTGAGACTCAGCAAGCAGTCCGAAGACAACCACTAGGCAGTAAGGTGTTGTGTATTATTCAACTCAGAAGCAATCAATGAAGACTGTTTAATATTCATTTATTAGCGATTTCTTCCATAAAAATGTTACATGTTATTGTATTTTGATAATTATAATTATGTATTGTAACTAATGCATTGTATTTAGATAATTATAATAAAGTCCAGAAATATCTATATCACGCGAAGCCATAAAATGGATGTATTACTCGTTCACTTTACATTTGCAGACGGCAGAATTGGGAACTAATGTAGTTTTGAAAGTGAAGGTCCGCACACACAACCGAGAATACACGAATGATTCCGATGTCAATCAGCATCTGACCAATCAGCTGTCTCCGAAGGCAGCACAAGCGCTACGGACACAGTTGACGAATTATGCCTTTCTGACAGTGAGCTGGAGTCGCGCCCTTAAATGATTAAGATAATATACAATAAAATAGATCGCACCACACGCCATTCATAACATTCTCGTACCATGTTTTTATTTCTTCTTTGCACTTATCTACTGCTTAATGGTTATGTTCTTGCCTCGCTGGGGTTGTGTGTGCTACTCACCGCCATCTATATCATATTAAACGGTCAGTACCTACTGTAGACGCGCGTTTCTCATTCAGTCGGCGGTGACCTCATGTAAACAGATCGCAGCGCTCCGTCTGCAAATGTAAAGTGAACGAGTAGTGCCTGCATAAAACGGAAACCTCGCTACGCCGGAATTTTTTTGTCCTGATAGATTCCGGCATATATTTTGCTGTAATGCCTGTCAAAAAGGAAGGCCACGCCCCCGGGAGCGTGGGCGCGGATTCGCCCTGTGCTGACGGAGTGCGTCGCGTGGCGGGCAGCCCGCGGGCGGGCGCTAACGGGATCACACCGCGTTGACGGCCGTCTGTCTCCTCCACCCGGGTGAGCGCGCGGGTGACTGACGCTGATCCCTGAAGGTTGAATCCGAACCCGCGCGACTGGCTCACGCCTCCCACAGTTGGGCGACGCGAAGACCCACCGACTACCACTGGTCGTGCGCTAAACACGTTCCACTTCGATGACGCGAAGACCCACCGACTACCACTGGTCGTGCGCTAAACACGTTCCACTTCGATGACGCGAAGACCCACCGACTCCCACTGGTCGTGCGCTAAACACGTTCCACTTCGATGACGCGAAGACCCACCGACTACCACTGGTCGTGCGCTAAACACGTTCCACTTCGATGACGCGAAGACCCACCGTCTCCCACAAGGCTCACGGGTCGTGCGCTAAACACGTTCCCCTTAGTTGAAGTGAAGACCCACCGACTCCCACAAGGTAGGCGGGTTATGCGCTAAACATGTTCCCTTTAGGCGACGCGAAGACCCGCCGACTCCCACAAGGCTGGCGGGTCGTGTGCTAAACACGTTCCCCTTAGGCGTCTGTTATCAAGACAGATACTCTACCGATTAAACTATGGTATCAAATATTGCATTCGTGACAATTTAACGAAATTAGAGAGATTCGAATTCATAAATACGATACAATATTAATGTGTGTTGGAAATGAACGAAATACAATGATATACAATTAATACTAGCAATTATCGTACGCCTGCAATAGTTTCTTAACCTTTTTACTTGATAATACAATTAACTGATGGCTTACACTATGTGTGCCATTACATTGAAATCATCTTCACCCTTCCTGCCTACTGTATCACCCAATACAATAAATCCAATTTCTGTCTTCACCTTGTTGAGGCAGCCCGCTCAACGGAGATGCGCCGCGGGTCTGCCTACCAGCCCCTGCTTCGTGGCAAGTCGCAGTATGAAGGGTTGACGCGAGGGATTGGGGGCGCGATGCTCGAGCCCGGAGGAGGGAAATTATTCACGAGGGCGGACAACTCGCGTCCGCACTCTGACCCGGGGCAAGCTGAGCGGCGGGGGCGCGCGGCGCGGCCCCGCGGCGGAAGACTGCACCGGACACCCCTGGCCCACGTGCATTAATCACGTTAATTAACTACTTCACACTCTTTCGGGCCGGGGCGGGAGGCGGGGGACTGGAGGTGTGTTGACTGCGTCATTCGTCTTCCTGGAAAGGCGGCGAGGGGCTGGAGGGGGTGGGGGTGGGTGGGGTGAGTCTCGGAGGAGAGGGAGCGAAATACAAGGGGGGATGGTGGGCGCTGAGGATGGGGGATTGACCAGTGTGCAGCAGAGGACGTTGTGACCGAGATTGCTAAGGGACAGTACCTAATATGCGAGAAATTTGCACTGTCGTGCCCGGTGTGGTAGCCGCAAGATCTGTGTTCGTATCAGGAGAACGGGGACTAAATGCAAAGAAAAGCAACATAATATTTGACGGTGAGAAATCGGAAAATATAAAATTCTTTAACAACAAACACGTCTACACGTGAACTTGTGAGTTAAATACAAGTTAGACTAACGAAAACCTCATACGTTCAGTTTTTTTCAACGGAGAAACCGTCAATTCTTCCTGCCAGGGAGTGAAGATATGAGGCAGCACAAACAGTCAAGATTGATAGAAAATAACATTTAAAAAATGTTCCCTGATGTATTGCATGGAAGTAAAGTTCTATTCCCACTTAAACGACGCTAACTGAATTGATTTGTTGCGTTTATTTTACGTACATAATAAAACGCACCACTGTACCAGCATTTCATTGAAACAATTGTATCGCTGCAGAGAATTTATTGCTGATTATTACTGCTAACCAATAGATTTGATTCGCTCTTTCACTCTTTCTCCCTCTCTCCGTCTCTCTATTTCTCTATCTCCCGCTCACTAGCCTCCTCTTTCTGACCCCTCTCTCTTCCCTTCCTTCTCTTTCGCCCGCAGACGAGTCAACGTCCTATAGTCAAAGATGCGTCTTGGAAGAAGCTAAATTGCTTAAAATAATTTTACTCCTATTCTTTAATTCTTTTATATGATGGCTGCATCTCTTTTTATATTGATAGTCATTACGAGGAATCATTATTGTTCATATTTTTCAACCAATCACAGCAATGTTTTTAACCACAGTTTGAGAAGTAAATAGTAATTCATTGTTGGTTATCTCTTTAGTAAATGTCTTGTTTGATTGTGTATATTATAAATGTAGTGTCGGGGCTGGAAGGTGACGGATGCAACGAAAGACCTTAATACTAAAATGTTGAATGGGAGTAAATACGAAATGAATTAATACTTCCAGATGTTCAAGAAAAGTCAGATATGATAATTAGATTTAGCTTCAATTATTTCATATT
This sequence comes from Acheta domesticus, assembly GCA_031308135.1. Lineage (NCBI taxonomy): Eukaryota > Metazoa > Arthropoda > Insecta > Orthoptera > Gryllidae > Acheta > Acheta domesticus. Next base: position 39,724,083 of record JAHLJT010008756.1, on the reverse strand, counting down.
AATCTTAATAAAAATACTGTGCAAAACTCGTTGCAAGGAGGTCTACAAGTTTTATTTCAATACCATTACAGTACACTGAGAACAGTTGAGGACATCAATGATGGATCCAGAATAAATTACAATATAATTGAAGAGAAATATTATATATTTATTAATTGAGAATGATTTTACAAACATTTTTTTCATGTTTGTGTTAAGACTTTTCAGTTTTTGACGTACAGTATGAGCAAATAATATGAAAAAGTTTGCTGTTTTCTACGGGGACACAACACGCAAAGACCTATCTTTGAAGAATTAGTCCAATGTTCTCTATTCTCCTCCGTTTAAACAACTGCTATACGCCTCAAGATATTCAAATAAGATTTCAATGTAATTAAGGGCAAGCCCGGCTGTTCGAGAACCTTCAAGTTTCCGCACACATCCAATCGGCAAAATAGACGGTTTGCCAAGGGTTTAAAAAAGTTTTAATAATAAAAGTCCTCAATTATGAAACTGTAATTTCTTATCTAAAGTAAGATAGATGAAAACTAATGGTGCTAGAGAATGGCACAGACTTTCGTACTAATTAGTTTCCTAATCTCTTTAGACTGGTATTCGCTTTGGCATCATCTTCTTCCCAGCTGCTACCTACTAGTGACTGAAAGATATTTCCGTACTTTCGGCCGAGATCTTATGGTAAATATTCATGTTGGAGGTGGATACATAAGATCATCTGACCAATATAATGATTTCATTGCTTATATTATAAAACCGTTAATTAACTACTTCACACTCTTTCAGGCCGGGGCGGGAGGCGGGGGACTGGAGGTGTGTTGACTGCGTCATTCGTCTTCAAAGTGTCATAACATATTTCACATAAGACAGTTTCTTTAAGTAAAAGCTTATTTTCTTTAGATTCAATGAATTTATCTATTAATTACATATTACTCACATTGTTAAAATTTCATTATGGAGCCGTCAATTGTAATGACCATTAATCCCTTTAGTACAATGAATATTTTACTTCACGAAGTGACAGTGTTCCTTCTCCGCCAAATGGTGGGATCCGACGCCGACCTACGCATGTGGTTGTGGAGATTTCCCCCTCTAGGTATTCCCCAGCGGAGAACGGCCACATTTGAGACAAGCTCTAAGTTTCCGACTGGTCTTCAGAAATATATAATAGTAACGCAGATACGTGTGTGTGTGTGTGTGTGTGTGTGTGAGAGAGAGAGAGAGAGGGAGAGGGAGAGGGAGAGGGAGAGAGAGAGAGGGGAAGGAGACGGACAAGGAAGAGGAAGGAAAGATATTGCAAGGCCAGCAGCCCGTTTGCTTATGTACTACTACGGCATTCACCTTGTATTAATCGGAAAACCCACAGAAAACTACCGGTCAGAGCAACCAGCCGATCGAGTGCTGCTCCAGATAGCGGCTGCAGATCTTATAGAAAATAAATGTCCCGCCTCTATCAGGACATTGCGGCCAGAGTTGGTGACACAGACCTCCCGACCAGAGACGCTGCAGAGAGCGGCAATGACGGTTATGAGCTTCATTCAGAAGGAGCTTGAATAGCAATATCCTTTATACTCCGTACTATTAACACCTATCTTCAGATTATTCATAATATATTATTAACTTGTTCAACTACCTCATAAGTCACGAAATTCATTGAATCCACGATTTATTTTTTCTGATTATTTTTAATTTATTAAATTAATTTCAATTTGCGGCAACACAGCAGAATCGGGCATTCATAAATAATACAATCTACCTACATTGCCATCCCTCTTAGCAGTTCCGCCTCTTCCGAGTCGCCTGGTTGCACAAATTACGCACTCGCCCCATATCTCAGCCCGCGGGTCCCCGGGTGGCCGAGGCGACAACGCCCGGGCCGCTCCCATACAATATAAGACGAATCGCCGCGCCCAACGGCCTCTCCTGGCGGTAAATCTGCCGGCTCAAAGCGCGGCACCGCCCCGAACGGCCCGACCTCTGGCGACAGCCTCCGCCTTTGTCACCGCCGCCACCGACACCGACACCACGTTCCCCTGGAACTCGTCTCGCTTCGCCTTCCACATCCCGCCGCTGTCTGGGGCATTGTTGAATAAAATTATTTATTCTTGAAAATATCGATTGATGCAAATCATAGTTTTCCTAGATGATATTTACATTTTGTTCATTTTTGTCACAATATTTTACAATTATTTTACATTTTTTAGCTCTAAATGTTTATATGTAACGAGTGATAAGTGGTTACAATTAACATTAAATTTACGAGTAAGGGCGACGACAATTCTGTATTGATTATAAGAATAAGTATAATAACAAATATATTTTATTATTATTCTACTTCACGATATTAAAAATGTTATGAGTCGGTTGAATATAAAATGCACTTAAGGAGCATATCTGAGAACTGGAGGTGCCTCTACAATACATTGCGCAAAATGTGGGCTCTTCCAAATACGGAAATTTCTTGCACTTCCCAGTCTTTTGAATGACCTGGAAGTATAGCCAAGTTCTTACACAAACTTTTCGCAACAAATCCCAAAACTCCGAGGTGCTTGTGTTTTTACGCCCCACATTCGGCTGATCTTGATTTCCAAACTCTTTTATTTGAGACGTTTCTCTGCCTCCTTGGTTATGACGTTTTGGAAGCAAGGCACAGCAACATCTACTAGTAGATATGCTTTTCGCCTCCAAATACCGAATAACAATATGCGATTTGTTTGCTGTTCTCGTGGGATCCGTCTGAATTTGTTGGCCTTCAGTATTATACACTGTCCAACACACGTCACCGGTTTTTAAGAGTGTTCTTACAACTTGGAGAATGTGTCTCATCATCAGGGGGCGAATTTCAATGAAGTTTTTACGAGATACAACATGTTTTTCACACAATCCCTAGATAGCCAATTTGAGATCCTTACTCAGAAATTGTAATGTCAGCCGTTATATGTAATCTAAGGTTCCTGTGATGCCTATAAGCACAATTATCGGTTTGACAGAAATTTCCCGGTTCAGTCCAAACCAAAAACATCCAAGCTGAGTTCACTTGACCGAAAGGAAGAAGCCTCGATTTACATTAGTAACATATCCAGTAGCTAGAGTTGTTCATCTGAACTGGTTTTGATCAAATTTTTTACGTCATTTTTCTTTTCTTTTGGAATATTTTAAAAACATTTTAAGACCATTGTATCGATAATTTTTGGTGATTTTTTCAGTCATCATCCCCCACTCATCATTATTATATTATTTATTATTATTACTGTTATCATTATTATTATTGTTATCAACATTATTATTATTATTATTATTATTATTATTATATTCCCCTCCACAGCTACAGTTATATAAACTTTCAACCACACCCCTTTTCCCCCAATGCTGTCACTACTTTCACTTTCTCTGTCACCTCACTCTCCAATTTTTCTCATCACCCTCTCTGTCCGCCATCATTCCGAGGCGGCCAGGACCCGTGGCCCCGCGCCGTATATAATCTTGTATACGATCCGTTGTCACCGGCAGTCACGGACCAACCCCCCCCCCCCTCGCCGCTCCCCGTCCGCGGCCTAGTGAGCGCCTCGTTGCGGCAGGTGGCCGCTAGGGGCGTCGCTGTCGTGAGGACCGCGCCACAGGCGCGAGACACAATACGGCGAGTGCGCGACCCACCGCGGGTATTGGCAGCGCCTGCGACGCTTCGCGTCCGGGCACGACGCCGGCTGACGCCGCCGCCGCCGCCGCCGCCGCCGTCGTCGCCTCCGCCGGCATTGTGGTAGGTTTTATTGGTGGGTGCTCGCGTAAATCCGGGCGGACAAAGGGCAGATCAAGGACCCCACGAGCGGCGGTGGCGGGCACGACAGAGGCGTTGGTGATGGAGGGAAGGACGGGAAAGGAAGCGGGAGGCGAAAGGAGAGGCGGTGGCGGCGGAGTGGTAGTAGCAGGAGTGAGCGCGATGGTGGTAACATTGGTTGAGAAGGCGGAGGTTGTGGCGGAGGAGACTTTGGCGAAGGCAGAGGAGGCGGTGGCGGAGGGGGCGGTAGCGGGGGGGGCGGTGGCGGAGGGGGCGGTGGCGGAGGGGACGGTGGCGGAGGGGGCGGTAGCGGAGGGGGCGGTAGCGGAGGGGGCGGTAGCGGAAGGGGTGGTAGCGGAGGGGGAGGTAGCGGAGGGGCGGTAGCGGAGGGGGCGGTAGCGGAGGGGGCGGTAGCGGAGGGGGCGGTAGCGGAGGGGGCGGTAGCGGGAGGGGGCGGTAGCGGAGGGGGCGGTAGCGGAGGGGGCGGTAGCGGAGGGGGCGGTAGCGGAGGGGGCGGTAGCGGAGGGGGCGGTAGCGGAGGGGCGGTAGCGGAAGGGGCGGTAGCGGAGGGGGCGGTAGCGGAGGGGACGGTGGCGGAGGGGGAGGTAGCGGAGGGGATGGTGGCAGAGGGGATAGTGGCAGAGGGGATGGTGGAGAAGGTGGCGGAGGGGGTGATGGCGGAGGGGGCGTTGGCGGGGAGGGCGTTGGCGGAGGGAGTGTTGGCGGAGGGAGCGTTGGGGGCGGTGGGGTAGGGGACGTTGGCGAAGGCGACGGTAGCAGAGACCACGGTACGGAGGTGTCGATGGCTGGAGGTGATGGTGCAGGCGGCAGTGTTGGCTGTGATGGTGGTGGCGACGGTAGTAGCAGAAGCGATGTTGGTAACCGAGGTGGCAGTGACTATGGCGACTGTGGCGGCGGCTGCGGCAGTGCTTTCGACATGGGTCGCATCTTCTCACGAGCCATCTTCTGGGTTCCGGCACCTCCCGGCTTTGGTTGCTTTCTCCGACAACTTTCTAATTCTGCCGTTACTTCCGGCCAACCGAAATGGCTTCACAGGAGTTCAAGACAACCACGGGCTGAAGTATATGGCTCCACCTGGCGTTTGTTTCAAGCATATTTTACAAGAGAAAATGCTTTAGACACATTATTAAAATTGTCTAAATCTGTACAATATTCAGTTAACTTTTAATCCGTAATGCAAAACTGTTACATTTTTGGGATAAAAGTCGGTGGTTCGTCAGAGATTTTTATGCTGAATTCAGATATATAGTTGGATGCTCTTATCTAAGATTGAAAAAACACCTTGTAACAAAGTATAATTAAAACATTAAAAGTTTATCGAAAGAGATTTCGGCTGAAACTGGACATTAGTTATGTAGGTACTGAAGAGTAGGGACAATCTACATCTACCTACCCTTGCATCCACATCAGAGTGTAAATGTACTATTTAGTAGTTACGAGTTCGTGTGCGAGTCATAAATATTTCTATCTTGAAATTGTGGCGCGAAGAGAACGGTAGATCACCACACAATCCGTACATTGTTAATACATCGTTTCACAAATTTCTAAGAAAGCTAAGTATTCGTCCTTGGACCAGTGCATTACGTATGAAATCTGAGATATCGCAGTGTAATTATTATTATTATTATTATTATTTTTTCATTACATCACGACCAAAGATGTTATGAGTCGGCTGAATATAAAATCTACTCTAGGTTGCAACCAGCTACCTAAGGAGCCTCTACAATACTTTACGCAAAATGTGGGCTGTTCCAAATAAAGCAATTTCTTGCACTTCCCAGTCTTTTGAATTACCAGGGAGTTTAGACAGGTTCTTACTCAAATTTTGCGGAACAAATCCCAGAGCTCCGATAACTATCGGGACGACCTGTGCTTTTACGCCCCACATTCGGCTGATCTCGATTTCCAAACTCTTGTATTTAAGACGTTTCTCTGCCTCTTTGCTAATGACGTTTTGATCGCAAGATACAGCAACATCGATAAGTAAACACGATTTTTCGCCAAATCCCGGATAACTATATCCGGTTTGTTTGCCGCTATCGTGCGATCAGTTTGAATTTGTTGGTCGTACAATATCGTACACAATCCAACAGACGTCACCGGTTTTGGTGAATGTTCGTAACACTTGGGGCATGTGTTTGGAACTTCGAGGGCGTTATTATTATTATTATTATTATTATTATTATTATTATTATTATTATTATTTTTATTATTATTTTTATTATTAGGGTTGAAGGGCGCTTCGATTTCTAGGGTCTTTGGAGCCCAGTAATAATGATTTGATGATGATTGATTAATGTTTCCGGGCGAATAATCATTTATCAAGTGAGGGGCGATTAGATTAGTCTCTTTTGAAAGAAACAATTTAACAATTTAGGTATCAAGCTAGTAAGATTTTTATTTGGTCATCTAATGTAATTGCACAATTGGCTGTTAAAAACTAAGTATTAAATTTGTCATGCACAAAAAGGGGAATATATTTCGCCCATTGAAAACATATGCTGAAGTAAATGGACAAAAGATAGCATTTAGTTTGTGATTGAAAAACCTCTTCAAAAGCTTAAGAAACAACACAGACGTTGTGTATCGTATTCAATTACCAGCATAATAATCGACAGAAAATTTTTTATAAGTCCTTTAGAATTCAATTTGTACAATACTTTTAAATATATCACATTAAGTAGTGACTGCAGGAATCAAGTAACCCTCAAAGAAGAAAATCGAAATAGTTTATCACATGCTGATAAAATATCAAGAAAATCACAAGATCTCTAGATATTTCCTTTCTAATTTGTAGTATTTACATTTAAGTCTCAGGTATCCTTATTTTAGTTCACCACCCTTCTCTCCTAATGTTACCCATTCCCTTCCAATACTTAGTAGCCTTACGGTGGAATCAGTGGACGTTTATTTCAGTTTTTGGAATGGTCGATCACGCTGACAACTCTTGAGGAGTTAAAATTTCTAACAATATCAATTACATAGACGATATTTTTGTATTATATAACTCATATAAAAATGAAAATCACAATGTATGGTAATTAGACACGCATTTTAGTTGTTTAGTTTTCGGCGAACAGCGCGCTGTACCAACGGTGAGACGCCAGCAAGCTCGACCTCCCGTGGGTTAACAAAATGAGCGCGATTATATGATATGGAGTCATCCCGAGGCTCTGAACATTTGTTACTGCGAGTTTGAGATTTCTTCCAAAATGAGCACTTTTCACCAATAAACAAGGTCAAATATCATCGAAGCAAGATAAAACATAAACGGACTACACACGATTGCGTTTATCATTATTATTATTATTTATTAGCTTTCTCAACAATGTTGGACATGACATAATACATCGCAATTAGAATTCAAGAGGTATTACATAACAGAACACAAGTGAAATCAAATTTACATATAAGAGCAATATAAGAGCACAGGTCCAATTAAATTAGAATAATATAGGAACACAAGTCAAATTAAATGTACATACATATAAGAACAATTATTATTATTATTATTATTATTATTATTATTATTATTATTATTACTATTATTATTACTACTATTATAACTATTATTATTATTACTATTATTATTATTATTATTATTATTATTATTATTATTCGCAATCGGTTCTCAAAGGAAACTGAAGTTGACTAACAATGACGTCCAGTATTTCATTCAAGAACACTGCAAACAACGCAGCTTCAGCCTTCCCTAGCATGAGAATAATCCTCTACACCTATCCCAGTACATCATCAACGCCTCCCATCGCACACCCCCTCTGCGCCTAAAATACGAATAGCGACCGTTAGCAAAAATCCGTTGGTCGGCGTCGAGCAGCTCTTTTTGGCGGCTGTCACTCCGCGTGACAGTGACGTTTCCGACCGTTGCCGCGCGCCCCGCAACCGGACACTCTATTTACGCGAGGTGCCGCGCACTCTATTCGCGGTCGCGCCGCGCCTCGAGCAGACGCAAATACGTCGCGGCGTCTATAAGCAGCGCCCCGCCTCGCCCCGCCTCGCCCCGCCCACGCGCGCCGCGCGGGCGAGCGACCTCGGCGCCCGAGCGATGTGCCCAAGCGAGCACAAAGGGGTCGAAACAAGCCGAATAGAGAATGAACTCCACACGAACCACGAGCCGAAAAGAAGGGTTAAACCGATTCGCGAGAAAGGGTCGAAACGAGCCGAATAGAGAATGAACCACGGTGTAAGATAAATAGGTGTGTTCACTGCCAGTCTAAAAGTGAAGCTAATGCGAGGCTAGTTCTTACAGTTCTCGCATATAAGCGCTGCGATCTTTGGGTCTCATTTGGGAAAGGTCGTGATCCAAACGACAGCTCTGTGGCCAGCTGATTTATAATATCCTGTCAGTGATTTGTCGTTTCGCGGTGGAATTGATAAATTCTAGAGCAAACCGTTACGAAAATGGGTAGGAGATGTTTTGTAAAACTGTGTAATATCCACAGTTTACGATGTCATTTTAAGATGTACGTCGTACACCGTGACCCAAACCGATCGTGCGCACTATACGGACAAGCGAGGAACTAGCCTCAAACTGGCTTCAAAAAATTTGCCCCAAAGGCGGCTAGTTGACACATCTTTATATCTTATACCATTGGATGAACACCACGCGAACCAGAAGCCGAAAAGAAGGGTTAAACCGATTCGCAAGGTGGCCGAACTCTGCCGAAAACGAAGCGAAAGAGAAAAAAAACGAGTCGAAAGAGGACAGATTCAGTCAAAAGAAGACTGAATCAGTCAAAAGGGGCGAAACTAGTCAAAAAGAGACCAAATGATTCGAAAAGGGACCAAATGACCCGAACAGAAACCAAATGATCAAAAAGGGGACCAAATGATCCAAAGAGGGACCAAACCGAGTCAAAAAGGGACAAAAAGAGTCGAATAGGGATGAAATGAGGTGAAAGGGATCGAAATGTGAAGAAATGAAACAGAACGTTAAAACGAGGCAGGGTATATTCAAGGGTACACGTAACCTGAAACAGTTAAAATGGACCTAAAGTAAATGACGTGATCTGAATGTGGTCGAGTATGTAAGTCAAAAGAGGTGACAGTCGGTAAAATTAAAAAAGTGATCACTTCAATACCAATTGATGTAGATCTTAGCCGTTGATACTCTCATTGGATTGCACAATTAATGAGATATAGGCGCAGAGCAAGAATAGCAGGAAAGAGGAAATACTAAGTTTATAAGCAAAGGGATATTCAGATTATTTCATCGAACGAATTTATTTGAAATACGTGCAAAAAAAATTAAAATTTCTTTCTCTACGAACCTACCAATCAAATTTTCCAATACTGACTTCGAAGTGATTTTACACTGGCTTAATTTTTCCAGGCAAGTGATTCAGGTACATTTTTCTGAATAAAGCAAAAGACTTAGAGCCCTTAGTCCAAATCTCGGGAGAAAGCAAAATTGTCTTCTTGTGGCGACGTTTAATTTTAGAATGCAACATTTAGTTTCAAAATAATAAGGCCAAGCATCAACACAATTTTTATTAGTTTCCCTATGGTCGACATTATTTGCATGGTCTCGAGACATCATACTTCTTCCATATAAATATGGGTAAAATATGCTTTTTCGAAATACGCTATTTAGAGACAGTTTGATGTAATATACTTTACGAGGCGGACTTATTAGTTATCTGCGATAATATTGCGTAGATAAAAACACTCTGATACTGTCATAATTACGGTAAAACTAATCCTCGTAAAGAAACATTTATCAATTGAATTTTTGAAGGAAGAACTCTACGAATTATTCTTCGTTTCGAATGAAATCATATAAAAGTTGTCTTTTGATATGCAAACCTCCTTGCCAGAGATTATGCTGTGGCAACAGTTACAAACTTGGGAGTGTAGAACATTTGAATAAGAATGAAAAGCGGCTATATTCATTTTATTTAGTTAAATGTTTGTTTTATGTAACTAATTGAAGTGTTGATTGCAAAATCAGAATTCATCAATTCATATTTGTGGTAAATTAAATTTATTTTTCTCCTATTACAGATGCATCTATTAATATTAACCTGCAAACCTTGTATTGTCACGATACAAGTTGCGTCTTACATTTACAAAATCCCACGAGAAAAGCGTTTATTCACAACCAAAGCATCAAATGCATTTCTCGATAAAGAGGAGAATATTACACAATGATGACAACAGCAGATAGACTGCAAGGGGAATGGGAGAGAGAGAAAGATAGAGGGGACGTGGAGAACAAGGAAGGGGAGAGAGGGAGAAGGAGGATTGAAGGAGAGGCAGGAGAGAGAGGGGGAGGGAGGTGGGGGAGGGTGAGAGGGGGGAGAGAGAGGGAGAGAGGGAGAAGAGAGAGGTGGAGAGGGGGGAGAGAGAGGCGAGGGAGTGGGAGAGAGGGGGAGAGAGAGGAGGAGAGAGGGGGAGAGAGGAGGAGGAGAGAGGGGGGAGAGAGAAGGGGAGAGAGAGTGATAGAGACGAGAGAGCCAGAGACAGAGATATTTACCATTATCGAAAGAAAAAATAACATTTTGGACCCGTCCCTTTTTTGCTCTCAACTCTCAACTTTCTAAAACTATTTCATTGCCGCGTTCGTTTGGTGATCTCGGCTAACTCCCGGCGCTGCGTGTCGTAGTTTCGCCCCACTGAGCACCGCGCGGCGGCGGCGGCGGCGCGCGTGAATGCGCGAGGGAGGGGTGGAGGGGGAGAAGGAGGGGGAGAAGGAGGGGAAAGGAGGGGGCGGGCGTGGGCAGACGCGAACTAACGAGCGATGCGCCGAGGAGGCGCTGCGTCACCGCTGACAGCGAGGACGCGAAAGCACGCGGCGAGGGGAAGACGTCACATCCAACGGCTATGAAAGAGGACGTACGGAGAAAATCAACTTCGTACATGTCTGCATTTGAATGTGTATACGTTTGTGGGCAAGCATGTGTTTATTTTGTGTGTATGTATAAGTGTATGTGTATGTGTGTGTGTGCTTGTGTGTGTGTGAGTGCTTGTGTGTGTGCTTGTGTGTGTGTGAGTGCTTGTGTGTGTGCTTGTGTGTGTGTGTGTGCTTGTGTGTGTGTGAGTGCTTGCGTGTGTGTGCTTGTGCATGTGTGTGTGCTTGTGTGTGTATGCTTGTGTATGTATGCTTGTGTATGTGTGCTTTTGTGTGTGCGCGTGTGTGTGTGTGCGCGTGTTTATGTTTGCGTGTGTATGTGCGCGTGTGTATGTGGTCCTGTGTACGTGTGCGTGCGTTACATGTTCATCTACGCACATTTCGTAAAAATGTATACATATTAAAAATAAGGGTACATAATGTTAATAAAATTATGTGTTTATGAATGTTTGGAGAGAGAATCAAAAGTATAGTTTTCCTGAGATTACATTTTTTCAAGCAATACAAAAGGACATACCACACCTTCAGTAAATACGAGTGAGAGAAATTATAAAATTGACTGAACAACAGGTTTCAATGGAAGGAAAATATAGGGTATAAATGTAGAGCGATTGAATATACAGAGAGAGAAAATATTGCTTCAGTACCCATCCTTACGTTCTAGTAGGGTATGGGTAAGTAGAGTTGTAAGGGTAAGATTGATAGTAAGTATAGTAAAGGTGAGATTGTTAAATAGGAAGGAAAAGTTTCTTGAGGAGGGGTGTCTTAGGAAAGTATAAGACATCGTGTGCCCTTGATAATATGGACGCAAAACAATACATCTCCCAACACTAGGATTATTCTTAAATAGAGAAGAAAGTCTGATAAACAGTGATAGTGCCAAAAATATGGAAAGGACTCCTCTGGCACAACATATCTGAGCAAAAATAAACATGTTTGTATTGGCAGTTGTGTCAAAGGCACTTGTAATGTTTGGCTATAGTAACGATAGTGATGAGAAGAAAACGATTTTGGTAATGGAATGCAGCTATTATAGACAGTAACAAGTTATTAAAGTTGTTACTGAAAAATGACTGATAAAATCAGAGTGCACTTTCATCTTTTCGATAAACAGATATTTAATGGATAGATAATGGAAACACTAAAATCGGAGCCATTGGCAAATAAATATAAGTATTTCGGTAAACACGAGAAGTATAAAAAATATGAACCCATCAGGCATTCATAAGTGGAAATAGCAAAAACTATAGACATCAGACGAAGTGCTGTAATTTTGATTTGCAAAACGTAATTAAAATATTACCAACAAATCATGACGCGAGACAATATAAAACATAACGAACACATGATTGCGCGAGAAATGTAAATGAAAGACTGTATTGAATGTGGTGTAAGAATACTTCAATTCCTATTTTTTCAACAAATTATGAAGAAATATATAGAGTGCTTCAGTCTAAATTCATAAAAAAGTAAAATACCATCAAGGAAATCAAGTTGTATTAATTGTTATAAACAATCTGAAAAACACTTTCTCATTTATAGCAATGATACCATCTGGCATTTCTTTCCGGGTTCCACATATGATAAAATGAAGGTCGAATAATTTCAAAAAATTTCCTAGTGAAAGTGATGAAATTATCGGACTATAACTATCTTTTGATGATCAAAAATGAATAAATATGCAATGCCAATTAACGCTAAACAACAGAAAATATCGATTGTTTTACCTGAAATATTCAGAATGATAGAAATTAATGCAGAAACCCAAAGAAAATGTAATTTAATTGGTAAGTTTCAAGTTATTCTCCTGCAGGCTGCCAGTAATGATCTAGACTTTTCCATTTGCTGTAAGGTCATTTTTCAAAACTTCCATTATTGTACTAAATATTCAATGTGGTGATAAACATTTTTTTCAAAACCAAGGTTCACGGGTTGAATTACGTTCGTGCGGCCTCGTATTATCACATTAGAAGGTCGCGATATCGATCGAAATCGATTGTTGCGTAGTGTGTCTCGGGTAACCAAGCAGCTTCCACGATTGATCGAGAAGAAGGAAAACAGCGTTTCTGGGTTACGAGAACCTACAATTTTCGTATTTGTTTGAGAAATTTTTATAATACTATTTCCAAATGGGAATATTAGAAGTCAGAGATTGAGATGAAATATTTCCCTAAATCTACAATGATATTATTAACTATTCTCACGTCTTCTCTCACTCGTCATAATTGCCATACTTCATGAATATAACAATTCTCATTGAAGTAAGGACAATACTTAATACAGTGTATATTATTTCATTTCATTCATTCTACACCTTGCGAAAGCTGTCTTCATACTGAAATTTTTCACGATTATTGGTCAAAACGTAGTAGTGGGTAAGAATTCATTAATAAAAGTGCGTAGATATTTAGACGAATTGTCAATTCCCTAACTTTGTACAAAAGAATTTTATTGCAAGTGTAGAAACTTTAGTTATAGATGAACTCATGTTTTAACAATCATGTGAGGATCATAAAAAATTAGAAGAATTTTGCAAATGCACTCCATTTACAAATCCAGACTGGTATTCTAGTCAATGTGTGTACTTTAAACTATAATTTGGTGGTGTATATCCCTGTGTATATTCAACCATCAGTACATATTTTTGTGCCAAGTAATTTCTTGGCGTCGTAAATGTCTCAACCAGGTTTTGCGAAGAGAAGTCATGTCAAAATATTTTACAGCTAATAATACTAATTAGAAACAATCAGTATATAGTATCACGTGGCTTTGTTTCTCGAGAATACAGCTCTCTTTACCAATTGGTATTTCTCCCGAAATGAAGGCAAATGTTAGCTTAGTATCTCAAAGCGCAAAAGTAAACAATACTTTCACTAGCAATGGTAATCAAACGACAACCTATTTCCAGGCCTTCATTCAAGTACTCCATGCCATCAACAACTGCGTCGAATGCTTCGGTTTCATTCACATTGCACAAACTTTTTGTACAGTATACACAAAAAGAGACATTGATTGCATACACACTCAACACAGGCCCAGCCCCCAATCGTTCACCGGACTGTTGGAACTCGCATCTGCACACGACATCATCCAGTAGAAGTTCAAACGTGCTCTCCAGACACTACGAACCAACGGAATCTTCAGACCAGGATTAATGGAGGTCCATACTTTAGAAGTTTCTAGTGCAATTAATTTTGTTGAGGAAGCTCTTGACCAGGAAAAATTTATTAGGAGCAAAACGCCATGAAATGGGTTTATCCGTATCAAGATGTCACGAAGTTTTTAAATGACATATCTCGGACGCCGCTAGCTTGAAAAATGTAGGAAAGATGAAGAAAGTGAGAGATTCGTTCCAAAAAATGTGAGCGGAGATTGCACGTGAAATATTTTTTTAGAAACAGCCTACGCGATTTATGCGGAGATAGTATTTCAGGAATAATTTATCACAACGGGTCAATGGAGAGTGTCCAAACTGAATGTTTATATCGCGGTAAACCACTGATCAAGGGTGTTACTACAAAGAAAAACTAACTTTGAAAACTGCGAGGTAGTAAATGGTCAGAATATTCGTCGGTGCTCAAGAACAGATACAAATACATAAGTACAAATAAAAAAATAGTTTTTTGGATTATTGAAAAAATATATACATGAAAAATAATTTATTTTTACTAATAAAATTTGACCCATCTTTTAATTTGGGCAATAAAAAACGACACTACAAATAAAACTGTTTTTTGGCAATTTTACATTTCTATATGTGGTTCTGTTCAAAGATATCATTATTGGTGCAAATTTATGACATACACTCTCCCCTCATTTATTTGTAATCCAAAGTTCAATACAAATTGAGTTGGGAATGAATATACAGAGCTGAGAGAAAAATTTCATCAATGAATATGAGATATACATATTGTTTCGAAAACGGTTTACTTGTATCGAAATTTTGCATTTCCATCCTGAAAAGGGAAATAAACAAAGAATTTGTACTAGACAAGTTCAGTTCAATGATTCATCGCAACATCTGACTGTTTGTGACAGGAAGACTTCCTTCGAAGACAGTCTGGAGAGCAGTGGATAATTACCGCGGGGGCGTATACAAAAATTTACGTGTGCAGAGGGGAATTTGAATTTGGAACCTCACAAATAATTCTGAAATAAAATATAATTTGTTGGTTCAAAACAAAGAGTTATTGATAATGGGAATACTTCTATACAATGTTGTGAGATCAACGAGTGTTAATTTTTTGTATTAAACTTAAATCTCTCGATGTGGTGGGCGGGGCGTGACATCAATGAGCTCCCTTCGAGTTACCGTCCGAGGGAGGCCGGGCCTGAGTTGCACGTAGTGGCACGTGCTGGGCTGCGCGGGGCGGCAGCGCGCCTGTAGCTACCTGCTTGAACTGCCGAATGGCGCCGTTGATGCGCAGCGAGTCGGCCGCGATGCCCGCGATGCCATCGCCCGGTTCGCGCAGTTGCCGCAGCGAGGCGCTGGGCTGCGCGCCGCCGCCCGGCCCGCCGCCGTGCGGGTGGTGCATGCAGTGTCCGCCGCACGGCGCCGCCGTCGTCGCCTCGGGCTGCGAGCTCTGTCGGATGATGCGCGAACTGTAGGGCGAGGTGGAGAGCAGCAGCTGCGGCGCGACGACGGAGGAGGAGCAGGCGGCGCAGGAGCCCGAGCCGGCGTGGTGCAGGAACGCGACGCCGCCGGCCGCCGCGCCCGCCGCCCCCGCGTGCTGGTGCAGCCCCACCGAGCGCACGCTCTCGCGCGACACGGAGCGCGCCAGGGGCTGCAGCGAGTGCGAGTCGCGGCGCGGGCCGGCGCCGCCGCCGGGGGCGTCCAAGCACGAGCACGCGCACCGGCAGCGGGAGTGCGCGTGCGGCAGCAGGTGCGACGCGGTGTTGCGCAGGCGGCACGCCGACGCGGCCGGGGCGCGCCCGTGCAGGCAGTCGAGCGCCGCGCCGCTGCCGCCGCCCCCGCCGCCGCCGCCCGCCCCGCCGCCCCCGCCACTACCCGTCCCGCCGCCGCCGCCGCCCCCTCCCCCGCCGCCGCCCCCGCCGCCGCCGCCGCCGCCCCCGCTGTCCAGGCGGCAGTGGAGCTCGATGTCCGGCACGGAGCGGGCGGAGCCTTCCTCCAGGCCGGCGGCGGGCGCCCCTGCGCTGCTGTCCTGGCTGCCGGTGGAGCCCTGCGGAGACGCGACGCGCCGTTAGACACGCCCCCTCGCCTCGCCTCGACTCCCCGCACGACGAGCCGCGGCTCCTCGCTGGGGCGCGGCGCTGCGGAGGAAGCCACACAACTGGGCGAAGCGACAACGGGGCTCTACAGGGCACAACGCCCCACTTACAGGGTGATCCAGATGGTAATTGCCTATGTAACATTTGGATGGATAACATCCAAGGAACTACGTGCTGGGGAGATTGATGAATACATTCTAAATAATACAAAACACATGATCTGCTAAAAAGGTTTCTACTGAACAGCGATAAATAACTGCAGGCGATGGATGGACAGGAAACATTTGTACGACGTGTTGCCTATCTGCACCTCAGGCGCTGAACTGTGTCTTCGATTTGTTGCACAATATTGAAAAAAATATTGTATTTTCGTAAAAAAGTACTTACCAAAACGTTTTTCCCCTGAGGATGTTCATTATTGAAATTTGAGGTTAGAGGCATCTACCCTATCCTGGAATAATGCAATTATTATTTTCTGACTGAAAAATAACTTGGTGGGAAAATCTCTATCTTTTGCAATATACTGCGTGTATCTTTGGTTTTAATGATCAGAATTATTTTAGATAAAATTGAATTGATATATTATAATACTCCCACTATAAACTCTCGTTATATTTTGAAGTCTTTTACATTTTTTAAATTGGAGTTCCTTTTCAAGAGGATCATTATCATAAAGACTGGTAAATAGACTTCATATAATTTAAACGTTTGGATACTAATTTTGATTCAAGTAAAATACTTCTATCGATGTGAAAAAGAGAAGTATCAATACTCAATGATCCACATTTTTTTGTCTAATGTCAGAGAGAAAATATACGTTTATAGTTTTATTATAAAATATTAACAAAATGTTAAAAAATAAAAGCTTGGTATCAGAAAATGAACAGCTATTAAACAACTCATCTGCAAACAATACTGTACATGCACTGGATAATACATTCACAAGAAGTAGGGACCATGACACATTTAATTTTACCCATCAAAATGTACATTTGCAGAGACCATCTGCCACACCGCGTGTACACCCAAGGGAAACAGCACATAGAGCAGGGTGACAAACCACTCACGCTCACACGCAATCACGCGCACGCTCACGCGCCACGGGTGCACACAGTGCAACACAACGGTTGGTCTTCAGGTGACGGAGCAGCCGGCCTTCAGGTGTCGTCCCGTGCGGGCTACAGAAGCTGGACAGGTGTCAAAGCCCAATGTACAGCGTGGGTGGACAGACGGGGGAGCCAAGACTGGCCACACAGAGAGAGACCCGCCGGCGACGAGCGCCTCAGAAAGCGTGCAACGAAGACAACTATCAGGCGTGTATATACAGCGACGTGGACCTACTCGGCTGGTGAGTCAGTGAGCTGGCATGGGTGAGTGGGACACTACTCGATGTGCACTTAGCAGCCAGACTGTGAGCAATTCGAAACGGGTGGCGCTCATGAGCCGGAAGAAGATGCAGATACTTTAAGTATTTAAGGGTAGACAGGGAATAATGAAGTAGTTAAATCGAGAGAAGTAAGTTTATATTCGTGCATAGAGAACAAGAAAGGGACGATAGTATAATTAAGTAGAAAATATGCAAATATAATAGACATATTTTAATGACAAAGAAATAAATTTTGAATTTTCTACTTACTTTCATTCTGTTAAGTTTCCCATTCCGACTATAAATATACTTTAAATACCTTTATTTTAAGAAAAGAATATATGAAAAACGACAAATATACTACATAGTGGCGTAACAAGAAAATATTTTATTTGAGAGGAAATTAAGAAACCGACATTATATTTCGACGAAGGGATATCCCAAATTGAAAAAAATACATATTCACGAAAGAAAGCAATATGTTATGAATAATGCTGTAATTGTGAACTAAGTATTTGCGCATATATGTGCTTTAGGTGCAAACTAAGTGACTCGAATATAAAGCGCTGTCTTCTACACTGGGGTGAAATTTGTGATTAGTGGCCTCTTTAACATTCTAATTAACTACGGGGGTGAATCTCAAAGAACGTTGCATGTGCTTATAACTTTGAAGTAAAACAAATTTCAAAATGCGTTTTTGTCAGTTACTATGAATTCTTCAGATAAATGACTATTTCTGAATTTCACAGGTCAATATATTTGTTTTTTTCATTTTCCTTGTCGAACTGCTCATGGGTACCATTTGAGAAAGACCTAACTTCATCTGAGATGTACCACACTTTTTCCACGTAATTTTAATTTTATGTGAGTCCAAACGCATGAAAGACACATGTGGACAAATATGTAGGGAGAGTGATCATACATATTGCATGCTCTATAAGACAAGGAGATCTGAACGTGGAATTGTTCGTAGGAAAAAAGACAAATTATTCCGATAGAACCACTGACGTTCAGATTTCCACGACATTCTGATTTTTAAAAAGTTTTTTTAAAATCTTTTTTAAGTTTCAATTAATCAAATCTGTTCAAATTCAAATCTTTCAACCACACAAATCGTAAAACAGAGCAACTTATAACTCGAATGTTAAAATAGTAGCCGTTTTCATTGCTTCAAACTAAAAACTACCCTTACATCATTGACACTACAAAAATCGGAGTTGTTATTGCTTAATAAATAAGTAAACAAAACGTCTTTCGTAATTTGAAACTTTCATTGTAAAACCTTTGTCAGTTCGTTTCCGAATTGTTTTAGATCTTACTGTAAACGTCACTATTTTGTCTCTTCTTTATCGAAAATGTATTGAACCATTTATAGTGGAAAAATGCTTATTTCTGTTGTTTTTATTAATTACCGTGTAATCTTTTTGAATGTTAATCTTTCGTCACTGAAGGTGTTGAATGCTAATAGAGATAAGTCCCAAGTTGTTTCAAAGATTGATAACATATTTTTTTTCGTTCATCATACGTTTTGATTTAAAGTCATTTCGTACATCTAAAATATTATCAGCCAGTGCAACGTTCTTAATTGATTCACCGTTACAGCGACATTACCGCTTTCTTTCGTCAACAGGGAGTTCATCTCGGATTGCACAAGGGGGTTAGAGTGGGTGCGAGGGGATTCCCTGGGGCGCATTTGCATCTCCCTCCTGCGCTCCGCGTCACGTGACAAGTGCGTTCGAGTTGCGCACGCGGCTGCGTTTGGTGCGCGCCGCCCTGCACCGGCGCCGCCGCCGCCGCCCCGCCCACCGCGCGCCGCGCTCCGGCCCACTCGCCTTCGCCTCACGTGCTCGTGTTCCTCCTTCTCACTTTGGAGGATTGGAATCTTTAACAGTCATTCGGGACGTTTCTTACGAATACGATCATTTCTTCTTCCGAAGAGGACCATTTCATTCGAATAGTATCATTTCATCCGAATAGTATAATTTCATCCGAATAGTATAATTTCATCCGAATAGTATAATTTCATCCGAATAGTATCATTTTATTCCGAATAGTATCATTTCATCCGAATAGTATCATTTCATACAAATTCGCCCATTTTATCCGAATAGGATCATTTCATACAAATTGACCATTTCATCCGAACACGATCATTTCATCCGAACACGATCATTTCATCCGAACACGATCATTTCATCCGAACACGATCATTTCATCCGAACACGATCATTTCATCCGAACACGATCATTTCATCCGAACACGATCATTTCATCCGAACACGATCATTTCATCAGAAGACGATAATTTCATCCGAACACGATCATTTCATCCGAACACGATCATTTCATCCGAACACGATCATTTCATCCGAACACGATCATTTCATCAGAAGACGATAATTTCATCAGAAGACGATCATTTCATCCGAACACGATCATTTCATCCGAACACGACCATTTCATCCGAACACGATTATTTCATCCGAACACGATCATTTCATCCGAACACGACCATTTCATCCGAACACGACCATTTCATCCGAACACGACCATTTCATCCGAACACGATCGTTTTTCATCCGAATCCTTGCAACCTACAGGCTGAACCTAATTTCTATTCATGGTGGGGAAACCATGTTACAAAATGTTCATTTCATTTTACCACAGCAAGAGAAACAAATTTTACATTTGGAATTCGCTATTTCCAATTTGTTTTTGAACTTTTTCTTTGAACTTGAACTTTCTTTGGCGATGAACACCAGAAGTGACGTACAAAAACTTAACCAAATTTATAAGACGTTGATAATGAACCACAATCCGTAATTCGTTTTTGCCAATCCCACTGTTCAATCCATGATTTGCAATCTTTGTAATCTTTGTAATTCCTTAACGTATCTTATGTTGCCTTTCACAATTGACGAATTGTAACCACTACGTTTGACAAGCCTTCAACGTGTTTTGATAACTTGTAAATAGTGTGTTATGATGTAACGCCAAATGTAAATATTGATTTCAATAATTTTGTATTCCTTTGTTTTTATGTCTGTATTGTCTACGCCATTGTCAACCGTTTCTATACTTGTATTGCTCTTGACAAGGCACATGCTCAATGTACGAAACGTCGAGCTCTCAATAAATGTATATAATACAAAAGTTTTAATTCCTGAAATCAACTGAGATTGATCCTATATGGTCCAAACATATTTAATTGTACCATCTACTATGCATTAATGAAATGATCAGACGCGAACGAGCACTCTGTTGGAAAACGGACCGCCGGCGGCGGTACAGTGGGCAGCGAGGCGACAAATCCCGCAGCGTGATAGGGCGCGCGCGGGCGGGTGGGCGGATGGGCGTGCGGGCGGACGGGCGTTCGCGAGCGGGGGCGCCGGGCAGCGCGGCGTCCGCGACGGTCAGGCGGCGTCTGAGCGCGGTAGGAGCCCGTCACCTGCAGCCGAGGGTTGGCGGCCAGCAGCAGCGTGGTGCACTCCTGGCGCGTCAGCACGGGCTTGGCCGTGGCCCCACCCCCTCCACCACCACCACCACCTCCTCCTCCTCCTCCACCACCTCCTCCACTAGTGCCATCGCGCGAGCTGCCGCTGCCGCCTCCTGCGAGGGTGTTGGCGCTGCGGTCGGCGGGCGCGGAGGCCGAGGCCGAGGACGCGCCGCTGGGCAAGAGGGTGACTGCGGGCGAGCGCGCCAGCAGGCTCGTGGTCTCGTCGCCGCTGCCGTAGCCGGAGTTGGCGACGGCGTCGGCGGCCGCCGAGGCGCCCGTCTGCGCGCTCATGGCGCTCGCGCGGCGCTCAGCTCATCGCGCGCCTGCAACACGGCAGCCGCCGCCGTTGCAGCGCCCGCCGCTCCCAGCCCCCACGCCCCGCCAAGAGTAGCTGTTGGCTCAAGAGGGGGTAATGCGTGTTTGTGGAATGACGTACTCCTCCACAGCCCGCTCAATGTCCCACCCATTGTCTCGCCCATTGCCCCGTCAACTGTCCCACTCACGATCCCATCCACTGCTTCGCCCTCAGCCCCAATCTTTACCAGCCCGCGGACCCACTCACGCCCGCTGATACGCTCACTGTCCCATCCAGTGCTTCGCCCACTGCTCCTCCCACCGCCCCGACCACTGTCCCACCCACTGCCCCGTGAACTGTCCCGTGAAATGCCCCACCCACTGCCCCCCCCGGACCTACCCATTACCCCACACATACCCCGCCCCACCGTCCCGCCCATGCCCCGCCCACTGCCCCGCTCACTGGGCCCCGCCCACTGCCCCGCCCACTGCCCGCCCACTGCCCCGCCCACTGCCCCGCCCACTTCCCGCCCACTGCCCCGCCCACTGCCCCGCCCACTGCCCCGCCCACTGCCCCGCCCACTGCCCCGCCCACTGCCCCGCCCACTGCCCCACCCACTGCCCCGCTCACTGCCCCGCCCACTGCCCCGCCCACTTCCCCCGCCCACTGCCCCGCCCAGCGCCCCGGCTATTGATGGCCAATGTTTCTGCATGATGCTAAGACACTGCAATAGAAGTCTATTGTGGCTCCAGCCAAACGTGTTACTGGAAAGACGGGAACGGTTTTAGTGTTGCTCGAACCCTGCCTACCGCGTCGTTCAATGCACACTTTCCAAAGTGTCATTCCCATGTGATGCATGGAATTATGTTTGCGTAAAATAACTAGCCTAGTTTCTGGAGAGCGAGTTCTTATGTACTCAAAAAATATGTGATTCTGGAAAGACGTAAGAAGTAATGGGTCGGAATAACTATTGTGTACTGAATAGTAATGAAGAGCGCGAGAACAATGCATGTATCCCTCGTACCACATTTGTCTCAAAGCACGATTCTCGTTTACTACTCTCTACGAAAGACAGCTTTGGATTAAGAAATATGTTGGAATAATAAACTTTCCGTCTATTAATTACTTACAATAATGCATAATTGTAGCAGCAAGAATGTTGATGTATATAATATTGTTATGAATTCAATGATGATAGAAATTACGTCCCGCTCTAGCAATTGAAGTTTCTTTAACACTTTGCATTGTTTTCATGCCCCTGTCTTGTTTGCGTATCGGAGTACCCCGTACACTATTGAGAGGTAATATCTCAATGATATTGAGATTGACGTGTCTTGGTATGAAATAAGTGATGAATGAAGCTGTTCTGTTGTGCTTTTGATCTATAAAGTAGCAAGACGCACGCCTTGGACTTTCTTAAAATGTAATTGTGTACTGAAATAATTTTACGTGTGTATCTCACACACGAAACAGAATGGGTAAGGTATAACCAAAATATCAATGAAATAAAATGAAGTACAAATCATGGAAAACATTTATAGACGACTGTGTGCGAACGAAGTTGTGCAAGGCTGAAAAAGTGCACGAACCTTCGATAGACCAGTGCTGCTAGAAGAGTCGAGCTATACTTGGAAGGGACAAAACAGTATTCAAGAATGGGTGAAAAGATGAAAATGGTTTTCCAATACGCAATTCTTACACATATAACATATTCACAAGCAAACACACTTTATGATATGCAAGTAAATAAATATTATAAATATATTTTATTTCTGAAATAGTGTATTATTTCTGAATTCCCTAATTTCAGAGAAATGATAATAAAATACAAGACGCCTCAGAATTAAAAATACTTTTGACAATGTCTCCAGTTTTTTGTAATAAAGGTATCTAATACATGTGCAGAATGTAAGTGTAAATTTCAGCACGAGTCACTGAAATTCTATATTAAAATGTAGATAATTATACTGTAAAATATAAAGAAGAAATTCTGAATGAATATCTTGATAAAATATTTCCATAATAATTCAGTCTTGAAGAAATAAATGTATTTTTCAAAAAAAATGTTTTCATTCCTAACTTAATGATGCGAGGTCAATATATTTCATTAAATTATAGGAAGGGAGTTCATCCCAAAGACATTGAAATATTTTCATCATTCTTCGCGATAATTTCCTTGAAAAAATGTTGTTAATTTACATTTAAAATTTATAAATGTATTTTAATTCACTCGCATGCAATATAAAGTAAGGGGAGAGCATATACTATTACCTAGCATAAGGTAACTACTACAATCTTATTATTTATTTATGAAAAACATAATTAAAAAGTACTTTTTATTGTGTATTGTTGTCACTAACCTTTTACTTTTCTCATACGTCATATATAATTTAATTTTATGTAGTAGCACGGAAGAATTTGGACACGCGTGGGGAGTGCAGAACATTGAAACTTAAAACACATTTTCTTTTCTTGGAGGGAAACAAGCTGTTAAAATATACTGTAAATTCCAGTAGAGTAGAACAATACTACATTATTTAGCAGTTATTACACATCGCGTGTGGAAGCTTACAGTCTCCACGCGAACTACTTATGGGTTAAAGATCTGAATTAAAAACGCATAATTGTTGGATTTAGCTAGTTATATTTAATTAATGTCTAACTTAAGGCGATGGGTACTGTAAGACCTTCTCTTGATCCCATTTCGCGTCCGCGTCCATCTTCTCCTGTCTCTTCTAGCAACAAAGCCGAGTTTCTCCTTACTCTGCGCAAGTAAGAGCAGCTTGCAGCTTTCTCTCAGCGTCAGAGGACCCTTGTGTACCCAGGCAGCGACCCGACACGGCCAAGAGTCGCTTCGACCCGGAAAATAACCGTGACGTTATCTTAACCCTGTTATACAACACTCCAACGCAAGCAGCAGCGCCAGTGTGAGTGTGTTTATGTTTACAGACCTAAACACTTGGAACAAATATGGGGGTTTCCCAGAAAGCGACGGAAGATCGCCGAGTGTACAACAGCAAACTGCGAACTAATACGATCATCTCCGAAAGTAGTACGTTGCGATCACAAGATAGTTTAAAAAGTGCATATTCTGCCGACTTGGATTGTCTAGGAACCTAAGGCAGCCACCGCTATATTCTATGTAGGTCTGTGAGGTTGAATCGCGTCTTAAATCAGGTGTACCCTATACAAAATGGTTTAGAATAAATGTAAAATTCTAAGACATGTGAGGCAAATATTATAAGTTTCTGTTAAAGAGTATTGGGGTGAAAATCTGCATATAACTAAGATACGTACAATCAATTTTTGGCATCGCGTCCTAACTACTAGACACCTGATCTTGCAATGAGGTTTGACAATCACAGGCGTACTATCCGTGGTCGGCCAACCTAATCTAATCTTTTAAACAATTTAATCTAATTAAAACAATTTTGACATTCTGAGGGAGAGACGCCAGCACTGCTGCAAGTAATTCTTTCCAATTTTATATGTTCTGTTAACAAATGAAAATTTACCTACTGTTCTCTGTTACGTTCGCCGAATTTTGAAGCCATGATCCTTCAATTCCTTAACAAAATTATCAAATTAAATACTTAGCATCAATTCCTTAGCAAAATAACAGATATTCTTGAAAAAGAAACGGGCACTAAGAGATCTAAATATCTCGAACTATCATTTAAAAATATTACGTTTTTGCCGCGTGACTACCTGCAATGATTTCATTGATTTCATCATCAAGATTCATTGTTTTTCACTGATCCACAGCAGATGATAAAAGTTAACGTAGGTTTATGCAATAAACGTTAATGGAAAACAAAATAATAGATGACAAAAACTACTTACGGAGCTCACCTAAATACTTTCCTTATTAAAGGAAACATGTTTAGTTAAAGTCACTCAATAAGTTGAACAATTCAGGAAACATTTCGCACGTAGGAATCAGTTGAAAGTTTTCCTCGAACACCGTCGCTACTTATCAAACCTTTCCCCTTATCAGACACCATCATTTTCCGAATTATTACGCCACACCGTTAGCGTGTTGTCCCTCAGGAAAGATCAAAGAACAGTCATTAGTACATATCACACTCTCATCTCAGTCACTACCAGATAGGATTGTACTGTGTGTTTTCCCCCTCTATTTCTCTATCTTCCATCGCTCACTTCCAGGTCATGTAAAAATGTATACTAATGACAAGAGTGAGAGAATACACGCATTCCCAGAAAGTATTATCGATTTATGAAACACGCGTAGTTCCGGGTGAAAGTGATACTTGCGTTGCAATGGAGAACAGAAATAAGCACTACTAGGGCAATCGGCTCAAGTTGCACACGTCAATTTATCTGGAAATCAATGTTCCGTAATAACAGTAACTTGAAATTTAGAAGTAATTATAATTGTTTTTTTTCTTTTCATTGTACCTATTGTACAAAATGAAAAATATAATCCTAAACTAAAATCTGTACATATAAAACTGGTGTGTGTGTGTGTGTGTGTGCGTGCGTGTGCGTGCGTGCGTGTGTGTGTGTGTGTGTGTGTGTGTGAATACGAACATCCAGTTTTATATGTACAGATTTTAGTTTAGGATTATATTTTTCATTTTGTATGTATATATATATATATATATATATATATATATATATATATACACACACATACATAAGAGCTAAACTCCGACACCGTTGTACCAATCTCCATGAAAGTAGGAACTTCTACCTGTTTTTTCACGCAGAAGGTTTATGTGCTGTTAATTCTCTTGTAACTCCACTACATGATGCTGTAGAACAAAACTAAATATTCACGTTAAATGTAAATCGCCACAAATTCGGCAGCATTTTGAATCTATATCGTTAAATAACTTCAAAACGAGGCGTTTTAGGGCTTTAAAAAACTAAAATTTTGAGGCCGAACGTTTCAAAGAAACGTTTCTCACACCGTAATTTACGGAATGAGCTCTTCGAATATTCTATTATATTTTTGCTGGTCCGGCGCTTCCCAATATTACCTCACCTACTCAGAGACGTGCAGAATCTGCACGTAAATGGGAATGAGAGGGTCAGAGAGCGGCAGAGACAGGCACACAGAGACAGACAGGGACAGGATTAGGGAAGGAGGGAGAGACAGTGAGAAAGAGTGATGGGAGGGGAAAGGGGAAGATGAAGGGCAGAACAACGTCTGCCTGGTTTTCCTAGTAGTTTTAATGAAATTGAATACATAAGAATATTATTACATGTTGAATAATGTTGAAGTACGTAACTATGATACTGTCTGATGGTGCCTTCCTGAATGTGATGATGTAGGTTTCATCGTGATCGTGTCATTTTCCATTTGAAATGTTGTGATAGAACTTTCATAGTGATGATTCGTGATGATTTTTTTGCAAAGATGGATCAACCAAGGAAAAAAGTTTGAAATAATGAGTTTTACAAGGGATGAAGATACATTGGATATACAAAGAATTGTTGTCGTGAAATGGTAAAATGAGGTATGCTGTGAATCGCATTATTATTCTTCTAGGTATTCTAGGAAATACATGAGAGTGACATCAACATTGGGGTTCAAGGCAAAATGGGGTTGTAGCGATTTCTTTAACACAACTTTTAAAATGTGCACAAAACAGTCATGATATTTTGAAATTGTGGAAACAAAGCAAAGCAGGTCGGGCATGTAAAGTAAATCGATTTGTGTGCTTAAACACTTTTTACTCTTCTGCATCCCCAATGTTTCTGATGGCATGTGTTAAACTTCAGGAGCTCATGTTTTGTCGTCCGAATATTCATTGATTCATACAATATTTACTCACACATTATTACAATATTCTACACATTTTCAAAATCACTTGTATTATGTCTGGGCTATAAAGTTCCTGGAAATAGACTTTTATTCTGAGAAGAAAAGTAATGCAACATGGATAGAAACAATGCACGAAAATTAGTAAAAATGTCATAGGGAGAAATGACAAAGAATATTATTTTTGTGTACAATATTTGCAAACTATTTTGGACGTCTAAATGAAAATTATTGCAAAAAATTAATATCAATTTTAAATTAAATATTATTAATTTGAAATTTCTTTTATTCAGCTGTTAGATATGAATCGTGTAATAAAGTGTGAGTGACATGATGAGTGTGCCTTGGCAAATAAAGTCTAAAGAATGGTTTTCTTACATTCGAGAAAACAAACGTTTACTTCCAATGCACCTATTGTATTTAGTATTGTTTAATTTAATTGCTTGTGTAATTATAATTATAATGACATGATTTGTGTAATAGTTATTGCATGATTTGTGAAACTGTTATTGCGTGATTTGGGTTATTGTTATTGCATGATGCTTAACGGTTATTATTGTTTGATTTACGATTATTTACTTGAATAATTGTACATATATATAATTAATTTGATTGAATAAAGTACATTTTTATAAACACATAAACAATCTGTAATGTGTTTTTAATGGAATAAAGCAAAACAATTTTTGTGGCATAGTGATCATTTATCGAGTTTCAGAGTATGTTCATTAGCCACCCCTTTCCGCTCAGTAGAAACTTTTCGACTCAGAGACTTCAATATTGCTTCACGGGTGGGTTGAAACATTGGATTTGCGATGCGCGACTGCAATACACGCAAGTATGGAGGAATATGCGACTGTTATCGGGAATCAATCGCGAGAGGGAGCGCCTACTGTGCCGCGCACGACTTACCCGCAGTGCTTTGGTGCTTGGCAAGTTGCCTACTTATGACGTGCGCAGGTGCTTGCTTTCTCAGCCGCGCGTGAAGCAAGAGTACGGTTCGTGCAGCAATCGCAGATGAAATGGCTGTGCAATTAAAAAGTTTGCAAGTTTGAGAGGAAATTTTTGCCACAGGTAAATCCACGCGTTTGTCTCTTTTCGCTCTTCAGAAGCAAATCTGATAGAAATTGTGCTATCTTCTAATGCCCGTGCTCAAAAAATTATTTATTGTCCCCCCCCCCCCCGTTGGCACATTTGTCCCAGCGCGGAATATAGACAATTAACGTTTCGGGCAGCCGGGCACTCATTGTGCAAATTAGCAGTGTTTCGTCTAGGCGCTCCAAAAGCTTGTAATGGATTATGGGGGCCAAAATATGAATTTCGCGCGTTCCATTTAGTTGTTTTTTTGACTTCCCGCTGGGTGCCATCAGTAACTAGCTTCACCGCGAGGCCGAAGTGTTTCCCCCTGGTGCAGGTCACTCGCGCCGAGGGAGTGACTCAGCAACAACCGCCACCGCCGCGCCCGCCCGCTAAATCCACTTAAAAATTAAAGGGCATTTAGCTGTATCATGTAATTAATACATTCACCCTACTATCTCTGTGAGGCTGGGTTAACAAACACATCCATCAATTATCAGATATTTACTTCACAGTAACATGTAAAGTATTCTCATATAAAGTTTCATCATCTTCGAGAAAGTGCATTTGAATTATAACATTTGTATTCATTCACTCACACAATATTCTACGAAAGGGAGACCAATATTTGAAATAAGATCTGCGTCACGTTTGTACACAACAAAACGACCTCAGACCGCGGCATAGAGAAGCAGATCAGTGGTCTTTGTTTGGATTCCAGAGCGCGTCCATCGCGGTCGATGCAATTTCATAAGCGCTTTGACAAACAATGATGAGGCGCACGCAGGAGCAGAACGGTCAGGCGGGAGTGAGGTTGGCCGGGCCAGAGGGTCGGGGTGGCGACGAGCGGAGAAACGGGAGACGGGCGGGGAGAAGTGCCAGTGGAGAGGGGACATGGATCGAGGTACAGACATACGAGGGTACGAGGTACAGGGAGGGTGTGAAGTCAGAGTGGGCGTACGGTCGTGTGAGCAGGTGGACGGGTGGGCAGGTGGATGAGCGAGCAAGCGCGACGACGGGCAAGCGCGGCGACGGGCAAGCGCGGCGACGATCAAGCGCGACAATGGGCAAGCGCGACGACGGGTAAGCCCGAAGGGCAAGGACGGGGAGGGCAAGCGCGACGACGGGCAAGCGCGACGGGCAAGCACGGGAAGGGTAAGCGCGACGACGGGTAAGCGCAACGGCGACGGGCGTGCGCGACGGGTAAGCACTGGAAGGGTAAGCGCAACGACGGGTAAGCACGACGACGGGAATGCGCGACGGGCAAGCACGGGAAGCGCAAGTGCGAGGGTGAGCAAACGCGAAAGGGGACGCGCAGGCGCGAGGGCGGGCCTGGGTGTAGACGATTGCAGGTCCGAGGCTATCGTAGAGTTGTGCGGTTAAACTTCTGACCAGAATGGTTAACCAGCACGACTGGGTATGCATGGCCTCTGGTTCCATGTTTACCTTCAAAGGGCTTTGCCGTTACGTTCAGGACAAAACGTGCAAGAGATTCCGACAATTAACTCTGATGACTATGGACAGAGCAAATGGAACGTGTTTATGAGCTCTGAATTATTGGATGTGGTCGGGCGGGGATTTGCTGGACTGGACGTGGAATTAGGAGAGACCCGTTCAGTCAGAAGGCATTATCTATAATTGAATCAGTGATATATGCTTTAGGGAAATATCTAGTTGCGTTTACACACTATAGATTAATTTACGTACATTTATTTACAAATTGTAATATAAGCGATTTTGTGTATATTAAATGTTTATTGTTCTGCTTTTCATTATCATTCTGAAAGAGTATTACAAATTTGACATTCAATATAAAAAATCATTAGATATTTCATATTTAATAAAAATTACCACAAAATATTATAATTTACAGGTGGGCCGCCTGTGTACGTTACAGCAAGCATCTTAAAAACTGTTGGAGTTATCGAGATACAGCAGTATTCGTAGAGATGAATACAATGACATAAACATTATTAATATTCGGAAAGAAAATGTAGAAAAAATGGGTTGTACATTTCCTCCAAAACGACGTTTTTCATGTCTTTTCACAAGGATTTTCTGGAAGATGAAAAATGTGTCCTTTACTGACATCACACGGCTGTTGCCTTGATAGGCATCGAAACTTTTGTGCTTTCAATGTAAGAAACTATTCTCATTTATAGTGCTTTCCAGCATTTATCTCGTTAGAGTGATATCCTCCACATGTTAGAATATTGTCTTGAAACATAACAAACTTATCATTCGAGTAGAAAAAATGTGTTGTATTTCATAACGGAATGCATTCATTGGTCGATCAATTCATATAATCAGAAAGCGAATAAATTTACCTTTATGTGGACTTACACGAAAGTATAAGAATGTAATTTTTTTATTTAATTAAATGATTACCATTCTGCATTGCCAATATTTTTTGTTAAACCTGTGGTATGTAAATAGACCATGTATGTACATATGTATACGCCCATGACTTTAATGTCTTTAAATTTATCCAATAAGTAATTAAGAAAGGAAGCATTGTCTAATTAAAGGTACCTACTTTATACATGATATATTGTAATATACCAAAACTTGGGTATACAATATTTACGGAAAATGCTCGAGTATAGGTGCATTATAGGGAAAAGATCAGACAGTCGCATGTGGTTGCTAGGGAACCGGTAAATATAGAGTGAGAGGTTCGTCCTACAGACGCGTAGGACGCTGTAATCTGTGGTCGTGGGGTGGATATCGGGTGAGTCTGGTGCCACAATAGTTAAATGACCGGATGTGAGAGGGTTTCTGGAAAAAACAAAAAAAGATTGTCTCTTGCGAGGAAGAAGGCATCGTCTCGATCACTCTCTTACGGGATCGCGACGTGAAAGGTTGGTTTATAAATAATTACGTGTGACGAGCAATTTGGAACTTTACAAATTTGAACTCTAACTTTCGTAGCGAGGGAATGATAGGACTGTGAATGAGTTAGCAGATACGATTAATATATTATAATTTAGTGTGGTAGGAAGATTATTTTAAATAATTCTTGGAGGAGAGTTGAACTTTAAAATTCTGGCGAATCGTAAATTTGAACATTGGAATTGGAAACATTAATCCAATAGCCACTAATTGAATTCGTTACTGAACGATAGTATAATTGGATCTACGATAGACATTGTGCAGTACCACCGAATTGGACTATTTGTGCAATTATTAAAAACTCGTGATTCAAAGACAGGAGTATAGTGAAAGCAGTGAATGACGTGATAGGACTTTAGTCACAATAATAAGTGATTTTGGGTAAAAAAAACAAGGTAAGACAGAAGTACGGATATATTAGAATCAGCGCCGAATAGATAATTTAGTGGAGCTCGAGGCGAATATGTTCGTGGGTAGGTGCACATCTGATGCACGAGATAGAAGTGTCCTCGACAGGGACTTTATTAGTGAATATCGACGATAGGTATTACACAAGATAGTGGTAGCAAGAAAGAAGAGCGGACAACGCGGCGCCCAGAGGACCGTCATCAGAAGATCTACGTGGCAACATCTGAGAAGTGAGCTGTTGGTGCCGTAAAACCTGATTAGACACCCAGAAAAAGGTCATGACCAAAATAATTAAGCAAAGTTAAAGCAAATGCAAAATATTAACAAAGTTATTGTTAATAGCAATTTAAAGAAAAATCAGTTGAATAAATCAATCTGTTAGTGTTTTAATGAATATCAGATCACATGATTATTATGCAATCTAGCATAATCTGTAGCTAGCAATCTTTGCATAAAGAATAACTTTCAGAAGTTTCTCGTCTTCCGTATGGCGAGCGGATCGAGTAGCCCATGCTGAAACTGGTAAGCAAATGGTAGATAGTGTCAAAATACGAACCCATTGTATAAATTATTAATTTATTGAGCTGGCTAGAGTAATCAAATTTTAATAGCAGTTCATCAATTAATGAGTTTGATAATAGAATGTCATCATTTTAATAGTTGGGTAAAGAGTATAAATAAAATATATGCAGATTTGTTACAATATATACACTAGATGTACTACAGTACATTTTACATTCTTGAAACATTTTTCTTTTGAGTTAAATTTTCTAAACTATTTTTAGTAAAGAAATAATTATGCTAATAATATTTTTAATTTAAGACTAAAATCGTAACAAAATAAAAACTTTCATAAAAATGATAAAATGTATTTAGTGTACATGAAATAAACTTCATTTCAATATTCGCTTTCCTATTTGTTCAAATGAAACGACAGTGCGACGGTTTGAAAGAAGGAATCCAATACGTCCACGAACAATAAAGAAAAGTTCAAAAAGAGGAAAGCACTGGACAGAAAACGAAATTCCAAGCAGCGCAATGAACGTAAAACGTTTTATTCCGTCTCAGAGTAAGCTGCCTTTGAATGCTCCTAGAAAGAGATGCGTTCCTAAAGCGAGGATCCCTGAAGCGAATGAGGGACATCTTCCGAATAACGACGAAATGCCCGGAGAAGACGACGATGGGTACGGAGTCCTGGAGCAGAAATAATGCGCATGGCGTTTCTATTTTTCGAAGAACCCAACCGTTTTAGAAACAGATGAACTTGCTAATGATTATTTTGGGTAGAGGATGGCCCAAAGAGTTCATTGCACCACAACGAATATTAGAGGTGAAATTTCCGAGACAATTACCAAGTTCATGGATATTTAGAGAGTTAGAAATTTACTACGACGTAACCAAAACCTGTTCTAAGAGATGAGAGGCAATTGCAAGTGATTAGCACGATGATGATAAGCGCTTAACCGAGGGTCTTAGCGAGGGAGAAGGAATTTTCCTGTGCGGATGAATAAAGTGGCTTGTCATTGTGTTTTACAACATGGAGGACTGCAGTGATATTGAAGAGAGAATAATGACTACTGCACTCATGCAACTCCAATAGCATTAAAAATATATTTACATTTTGTGAACACCAATTCGAGCAGTACACATAAAATATAATTTCTTTATCCAACTCTTCTCCCTCTCTCTCTGCCAATAAGAAACTGTGATAAGTCTGTCATAGGGCGCAGGCATACACTAAAAGCACAAGTTTTATTAATATAGTTAATATTTAGCGTGTCCAAAAAATAGATAGGATATGATTTCATTTATGGCTACTCTTATTAAATGTCATTAGCACGTTAGAAATTTCCAGGCAAATTCCATCTACCCTTCTTAGTAATTAATAGGAATTCGAATTTTCAGTTATCCTATTCTAAAAGAGGCAGGCTTATTGCTCGGATAATGATCAAAGTAGATCCAAGTACAGGTTCAGCTCCGCGAAGTTTGGTGAACACCCTGACCCACAGGGGCAGACAAGTTATCATCATGGAGCGTGTTCATTAGAATGTACCAATCTGACAAGAAAACTCATGGCTTCATTATTCAGACACATCAGAAAAACCCAGAGGCTGGAGCAGCAGGTCCATAGGCACACTTTATGTAAAAACATTTCGCCCCACCATACACTAAAATAATTCTGAGATACGTTGCCTCAGCTACTCCTCTCTAGACGCTCCTGATATTGCTAGCGCTCGTGTACCTGTCGAATGCAATGCCGTTCACTTGGCATTCCTTGGCACACAATCCTTGGTTCGAGTTCCTATGGTGAAAGATTTCCGTGATCTGCTAAACAACTGGGTAAGTCGGCTTCCCACCGTCGCGACGGTCGATCGCGTCGATGAAAATTCCAAGGGCCGTCTGGTATGGCAGTTTCCTTTCCTGGTTTCCGTGAATCAACTGCAAGATGTGGGATGAAGTCATACCTTCATCGACGTGTAACACCGCTCGCAATCATTTCACTTCCCATCCTGTTTCCACTCCCACACGTATGGCAGGCCCATGGGCAGGTCCCCAATCCCCGTATGATACATGTCTCAAAATCCATCGCCCGACTGGAAATCGACTCTTGGTGGTAAAAATGTTTTAAATAGAACGGTCATATACATTTTTCTTGTTCTTAAGTGTCTATATACTGAACTGAGAAATATAATTGAGAACAAAAATTTCCAGATTCCATACAAACTTCAGGTGTGTCCTTGGGATTGAAAGGTCGGTCGGAAGAGTCCCAATTTTCAGGTAACACTTAATGCGTGGTAGGGTGGTCAGAAACGAGAAGAAACTGAAAGTCAATGTAAAATGAAATTGACGAGTTAATCGATACACATGAGGAGCCTACAATGCTTTAATGCACAGTTTAGTTTAGGGTCCTCAAGTTGGGATCCAATATGATGGTATTTTCAATTTAAAATAATGTTTTACAACGTGCAAAATGTTTGCAGGGCTCCAGATTACAATAGAACACTATATTTTAGTAAGGATATAATGCAATGGGCTCCCATTAATAATCAGCACTATGTTAATACATCAAAAATTACCCGATTTTTCTATTTCCTTACAGTGTATCGAAACCAGTGAGTATCTTTGTGTGAGACTTCATCTAGCTTAGCATGAAGGAACAATTGTCTAATTTTAACTGATCATTAAAACCGTAGACATTAAACAAATTCAAAATTAATAAATCAAACTTGTAAATCAATGTAACGACGTGCGAAAGCAAACAAATACGAAAATGCATTTGACTCGAATAGCTACGAGTTACTAAAAATGTGTTAATGGACTTTGTTATTTATGCAGCCTTAGGTAATTAAATATCAAGTCTGCAGGTGGTCAATGAAAAAATAGAGACTATTTGATTTGTTTTAATTTAGATGGAACTTAAGCTTAACAATTTTGATAAAATTAAATTAAATCATGCATTAGTATAAGCAAACGCATTTCTTTAAATTTGTAAAATGCCAAAGCATCTCCTGAAATCGTGACCAACGCTACCATCGATAACTGAATTTAAGTATTGTGTTCTCCTTATAAAGAAACTATAACTTAAAGCGGTCTTAATTGATCTAAATCGCTGATATCAAGTTCTCGGTGCATTTTTCACCGCATCCTCTTGACAAAAAAAAATGTATTATTTTGGGAAGAAAGAAGCCCAAGAGCAGACTTACATGATCATAAATTTACATTTAACATACTGCCCTTAACGAAATAATTGCCCGAGTCCTGAATGTATTGTTCGCTTCTTGAACATAGGGAGCTGAGCTTTAAGAAGCGACGTCCAATATGCGAATAACGTTGAACATCTTGGATAATTTTGTGTGTTTGCATCGTCAAACGATTACATATTAATGCATCGAGAATTCATCGAGAATCGTTTCATAAAATGCATTGAGAATTCATTAATGTTATCAACTATCACTATAGTTTTGGAAAGCAAATATTCAAGGAATTCTCCAATTACAATGGAACATCTATTTTGTTGACTACATACAGTGATGGTCAGCTTCATATATTACGTGAGCAGAAATCGTTCTCAAACGATCGGGAGCCGTGAGGCAGTCGGGCACAGCGGGACGAAGAGGTACGGTGGGAGGACCCAACAACCAGGCGAGAGCCCTGCGGTCTACACCTGTCCGAGCGACATGCTCCGTCGCGGGACACAGCCCCCGGGACAGCGCGTTCCCACAGGGCGCGGGGACAACTGCCGGCGACAAGCGCCTCCCCCCGCCTCCTCTTGACCGCACGCCCCGCCCCCCACCCCACCCCCCGCTCCCACCACGGATGCAGGGCATTCGGATGGGACGCCACCGCAACGTCGCTGCCAGCCCGGCACATCCCTCCGACGAACGTTCACTGCGACCGTTTCCTACAGGGTGGGGCGATATCAGCTGCTCTGGTATTTATGGTGTTTCGGTAGGTAAAGGTACAAGTAATATCAATACAATATGCATTTATTTCAGGCAATATGGCCGACTTCGATGGACCAGGGGTTTTGAGCAGCCTCAAAGTACTCAGATCAGTAGTACTCAGGCTGTGGATTCGAATTTTATGGGAGACATGAGTGTTTCACATATCATTTGCTTGTTATAACCTATCATTTGACAATACAAAATAATTTTAAACACTATTCTGAAGCCATGAAATAACAATACGATGATGAACACACCCCGTAACGCCTGAAATAAAAATTGGAAATTAAAAGATGTTCTTATATCAAATAAAATGTTTGTTCTCCATATTTTAAAATATTTTTGACTCTTTGTCCAATCTTAAATAATTCATCAGGAAGTTCACGTTAATTCACAATAATTATACAGGCACTGTTAATCAGTTGATAAATAATATTACTTACAAATTCAAATAGGAATTTCTGTAAAATATATGCTCTTGATTTACATAATTTTTCCTAAGCTAAATCGCAAATAGTTCATAATATAAATATTCTTTTATGAACATTACAATAGTTAATCAAATATATAGTCTCTCCACGTGGCTTTTGGTAAATTACGGCAAAAACTGTGAATCGATTCATGGACTGAGCCTAAGTTGAAATGAAGAAAATACAAATCTTTAAGTGACAACAACATCGATAAATGGAGAAGAATGAGTGAATGAAGAATAACACCATGCAACAAAAGTCTGTTTAAGTTACTTTTTTTGTTATTTCTGATGCAGTATGTTTCAAAACACTATGTAAACACAATTTTTCATTTGGGAAATTGTTTTTAAGGAAATCTCATCGATTTTCTTAATTTGAGGAAAATACATATATTTGAAACAATGAATACTCGTTTACGTATACCCATAAAACAAAACAAAAGAAATTCTTAAATACAACGTTTGGAAAAATGTAAATGCAGTAAATAGATATGACAAAAATGTTAAAGTACATGAAAATGTTCACATATCACGTACAGTGTGCTTAAAAATGTGTTGTCTTTCTACATTTCCTCTTGTACGTTACATCACTCTCTCTGATCAGTCCCCAGATATAATCACCAAGCATTCCCTCATTATACTGTCCCTAGTACCTTCTTTCAAACAATTGTAAGTCCTGATGGAACCTTTTACCCTGTTTCTCTACATATAAATTTATAAGCTATTTCTTGTCTATGTCGTTTTCTACGTTGGATATTAATTTGTTCCAGGATTGTTGGTGGGCTTGTCTTACTATTTTACGAGCCTAATTACGTTCCTCTTTATAGTTTGCTGCAGATTCATCTGTTTTCTTTTGTAAATATTCTTAATATGTTTTTTCTTTCCATTTAGGGCATTCTTTATTTCCATATTCCATGTTCTTAGTCATGTATTGTTGTTGGAGAGCGTTTTTAGTTAGAGAGGTGATCTTTTGGTTCTCGCCAAATACTTAACACTCCAAATTTCATTTTTCTGTTTTCTCCTCTATACCAGACCTAGAGAGTGGATCTGCAAACATACGATATGTGATGCCCAGTTCTTGTCTTGGGTTCCACAGGCATACCAAAATATGAACTGTATGCTAAACAGATGTTAGGATCCTTTATTCTATGCTTTACTTCTTTCGATCCAAGGAAAATGCCACACACATAACAAAAACAGTCTGGATTACGCTTACAACACCGGGAAGATGCCATTATTCATCAATTATGTGAATGTGAAACAGATAACATATATTTGGTGATAAAAAGCAACGAAACAATTATGTAAAAGTAGGAATACGCAGAGTAGTTTAGTTGGGACCTAATTCATCCAAAACAAGCTTAAAATTCACTTAAACAAGCAAAAGGTTTTTTGTTACATGGTGTAATAATAGCACCGTAACGTTAAATGCAATCAGAGTACAAATACATATTATATCCTACGAAATTTTTGTTTATTAGTGGTTTGTGAATGTGGTTTAGCTTGTAAAGTTTTGTGTTTTAAACTTTTTGTTATAGAAAATGTGTTAAAAACTAAATAATTCAAATTCTTTACATTGTAGCTAATTAGTAACATTCATTTTCTAATTGATCTGTTTTTCATGAATAAAGATAGAAACAATTTCAGATAAAGTAGAAAAACAATAACACCGATTTCATAACAATAAATTCAAAATGCTGGCAAAAACCTTAGATAAATATTATATACGGCAGTTATTCTCGACATAAGGAATATTACTGAAGAATTATTGAAACACGATCAATAAATAAATAATTATGTTCCTTAAAGAGGAAGTTAAGTTATATTATTAAAATTAACCTGGTTATATTTTGAATACCAAAAACTATTAAATATAACGGTTCAAATTTAAATTGTATGAATGTCGTATTTAAAGACGTTTGAACAAGAAATATGAACTGAGTAATCTTCAAGCCAGTGAAGTGATGCAGAGGTATTAAATTTAGATTTTTTCGCGTGCAAACTTCAACCAGTGAACACGCAAGAGACTGCACTGCGGCGTAACTCCACGGATCGTCACTGAGAGCAGCTGCAGGTGCTTGCTCGAAATGCCGCAGTCTCTAGAGCTTGGATATCTGCAAGGGATTTATTCAAAAAGTATGAATCACCAAGAGAACTTTTGTTTGAAGTTGCTGAGAAATGAAGATAACAATAAGTTTCAGTTAAAATTGAAATATATTATAAACGGTACATTAGTTGAGAAACTTGTATTCGAAGCTCAAGTGTTAGAAAAGGGACCAAATTACCAATGAAAATATAAATGTAGTAATGAAAATAAATAAATAGTTTTAATAAACAAAATATTAGGAAACAGGGCATTGTGAACAAAATGCTCTTTTTTCATTGCAGCAGTGAGAGAACATGAGAGAAGAAAAAATAAAACAAAAATATGTAATAAATTAAAAGTTAAAAATTTCAACACAATGATATTGAATATAATTGAATAAAAAAAGTTTCGGTAACTTTTCTTTTCCGTGGAATAAACCATTGTTACTTTGTAAATGATGTTAAACCGGTAACGGGGAGCGCAACTACAACGTCTAATGGCTCGAGCACCTAAGAGATTGGGAAAAGCGCCGGTTTGATCCCTGCAAAGAGCCAGATATTTACTTTATGTGTGTATCCTGCCCATAATCGCGTAAAAAATCTTACTTTAGTATACACGGATGTAAAGAACAATTTCGGCAACGTAGTGAATGTTGAACCAGTTCTTTCTTCACCAAAAAAGCCGTCGCCATGTCTCCACGAAAGTGACCACAATTTCACAAACTGTTCATAACGAATTACGCCTTTCCCACAACTCAAAAACTGAAAATATTTTGTCTCAAACACGGATAAAATGATTGTATAATATCGAAAAATACTTTCTCTTAATTATTCTGCAATTAGTTCTGAGGTCCGCCGTTGCCCCCTCATTAATGTTCACTTGGCATCAGAACGGCGTTGGCACTCAACTGCTAAGACGCTTCCCCACAATGCTGCAAAATATTGTGTCCAAAAATTGCGTTTCTCCTACGTTAAACGGAATCCGAAAACGTCAGAATCCTACCTTTAATTACGCCACTGAATGTAAATACTATTCCGTCCTGAAAACTTGTGTTTCATGCACAAACCTCACTTTGGAAATAAGCTCTCCAATTACCCGTCCACTTCGCGGGCCGACACGAACGCTTCCGTGGGGAGGCTTCACGTGCGCCGTGTCCGACTGCCAGGCCCACGCGAGCGCAGCAGCGGCGAGTGCCTCGCGCTGCATTTGTTTCCGACCGCAGCGCGCCCGTGCGGTCGCCGCGGATCGCAAACCGCATTTGAGCCGCTTGTTTGCCGACCCGCCGACCGACGGGGGCGTGGCCCGGCGCGCGGCGGGCGCTTTGAGGACTCGCGAAACGTCCACACGCGGAGTGTGGTTTGGTGGGGCAAGGCGGGGCGGGGTGCGGCGGGGCGGGGCGAGACGAGGGTTGGGCGGGGAGGTGCGGGGAGTGAGGGGCGGGGTGGGGCGAAGCGGGACGGGGAGAGGAGCGCGACGGGGAGAGGAGGAGCGGGTCGGGGAGGTACGGAGGGGGCGGGATGGAGCGGGGTGGGCCGGGTTGGGGCGGAGTGGGGCGGAGTAGGGTGGGGTGAGGCGGAGTGGGGCGGGGTGGGGCGGAGTGGGGCGGAGTGGGGCGGGGTGGGGCGGGGTGGGGCGGGGAGGGGCGGGGTGGGGCGGGGTGGGGCGGAGGAGCCGGGACGGAGGGGGCCATAGCGGGGCGGGGCGCGGCGGGGAGAGGCAGGGCGTGACGGGACGGGACCGAACGGGATGGGGCTGTGCGGGGCGTGGCGGGGCGTGGGGTGACGTGGCGGGGAGGAGCGGGGCGGAAAGGGCCGCCTACGCGGTGACCTATTAGACCAGATGACACAATAGGCCTGTCACCGCCGCGGGCGGGCGCGCTCCGCTAATGCCAGCTGTTTGGCAACGGAACTGGGTTTAATAATGTCCTTGTTACCACTGCTGC
This sequence comes from Acheta domesticus, assembly GCA_031308135.1. Classification (NCBI taxonomy): domain Eukaryota; kingdom Metazoa; phylum Arthropoda; class Insecta; order Orthoptera; family Gryllidae; genus Acheta; species Acheta domesticus. The sequence goes on along the minus strand of JAHLJT010008756.1, from coordinate 39,683,929 downwards.
AATGCAACTCGATAGAACTGTATTTGGTGGAACGGATTGGTGAAAAATTGATTATTCAGATGAGTAAGTGGAGTGTTTGTCCGAATTTAACATAAAAAATCATTACAAGGTTGTCTGCTCGTTGTGGGACTAAATAATTGTCAAGTTACAGAAAATAGATTTTAATTTTTTTAGAGATTCAGATGCCGTTGTTGTTCTGAATGTTAAGCCCATCTTTTGATAATCTTTAAAAATCCCTTTTATATATCTGTCAGAAGAACTCAGGACAAATATATTTCTACGGAAATAAATATGTCTTAAGATTATTCAGTGAATAGGCAGATTAAAATTGAGACATTTGTTTTTTCTTCTCAACAATAAAGTTAAATACTTTAAGTAGCCTGTCAGTGCCAATATTCGAAGAACATTTTACAGAAAAATTATCGTGAACAGTTAAGTCACATATTTTGTAATTTGCTCATTAAAACTGAATAAGAAGTTCAATTTTTAGTCGTAAATTTTCTGACTTCGCTAACAACTTGTCGTAGAGACACTCGCGTGAGAAGAAGCACTTTAGACTTTACTGTCGTAAATCTGAGCCAAGAGAATGAGCAATCGTCATGAGATATTTCCTACAATTGTACCACAACGATTTCTTTCTTCACGGAATTTGCATGCTACTCTAGTAGAAAGCTTTTTTTTACATTATTTACTGATTTTATCTTAGAGTTGCTACACCACACACATGATGTTTTGGAAAAAGACAAATTCATTTCTGCAAATACTAAAGTTAAGTACAAGTTGCTAAAATAATTGTTTGAAATGTTCTAAGTGATAAAAATGTTGCAAGTGTACGGGAGGCTCTGCAAATATTGCTTTTATATATATATATATATATATATATATATATATATATATATATATATATATGAACATCATAGTTACGTTGTTACAGAATAATCATACGACATGAACTCCATGGTTTTTAGTACTATCATATCGATGTATTTGCTGGTAGGTAGGATATAATTTGTGACATGAATGCCATCGAATGGAAAATAGACAGTACTGAACACTTCTAGAATATTTGATTCATTATTGATATAGCTTTTTCAGATACTGTATTTGTTGTTCATTCGTTTCAATGCCTAATAAGAAGTTTGCAACAGAACTTCAGCTTTCCTATGTATGATATTTCATTTCATTCAATTCCAAATACTATCCATAATTGAAAAAAAGTTTTTCTTCGTGCACTCAATAGACCCTACTTTACTCATTGGCGGGATTGCCACACCATAATGATTTTACGTTTTGAGCATAGAGAAAAAATTTAAAACTCTACAGTTTGACCCAAAAAGTTCTTTGCGTTATCTTCTTTGCGACGTAAGAATTTTCTTCATAGATTTGAGCCTTGCCGGGCTCTCTGAAACCACTGCGTTGGAGGGCTGCACGCCCACGTCCGGACACCAGAAGTTCATAAATTGCAGACAGCGCAGAGGTTTCTAGATGCCTCTGAACTGGTGATAATCAGACGGGGCCATGTTTAATAAGCAAGTGAGATTCAGCAAGAAGATTCCTTTAAAGATCGTCTGCTGACCATACCCGAAAAGTTACGAGTAGCACTCTCGACCGGCAAGCGTATGGTCACAACGTTTAACCGTACGAGTTCTTCATTTATTAGGTTGAAGTGGGATTGTTTTTTTTTTATTAACAGCGTCACCTACTCGCACCACATTGCACCGCATCGTTTAAAAGAAACTGCTAGGAAAGTTCTAGAGGGCCGTGCTGTCGCATGACAAATCCCGTCTCCGTGCAAGTCGACAAACATCCAAGGATTTAGCAGAGGTGAGATGGGAAGTACACATCGTGCTATTTAGATTTTAAAGCGTCTGATTATCTCCTCTTCGAAACTACGAAGGAACTTACGCATTGTTAACATTTTACAAACTTTGACGAGCAGCAACACACGATCCAGGCATGGATGCACAACACACCAAAGAAGTGGTTTCAGGATAACACAGCAGACTTTTGCATCTACGGGGAAATTATTCAGGACTCAAAAGATTTTAAGAAGAATATGCAGGTAATTGCAGACAATGCAAGTTTTTGTGTATGCGTAAAAATAAAATCTAAAACAAAATACGAGTTATCTTCCCCATTAGCAATGCTTCCAAGTTTTAGTTATCTCGTCCACATGAAACCAGAGCTAATTTGATCAGAAAAATTTTGTATTTACAAATAGAATGAAAAAAGTCCAAAACGACAGTATGGAAAGTAGTAAGAAATGGCAAATCAATAACCAACAGATTAAAGAACATTCTACTACAAGTATATGTAAACGTCTTTTTACTTATCATCGTTTTTATATCTGAGGAAAATGTTATGTAATGTATACATTGTAGAAGCTAATAATCATAGTTGTTGATGCGACTTAAAATAAATAAATTAAAAATATATGTACACGTTAAAGTATTCAAGACGTGAAAGATGAAGGAAAACGATCGAAAATATCTCTAACGAAAGAGAAGCAAGTGGCAGATTCATTTTAGCTTTGTAAACGCATGTGCAGTATAATATGAATGAAAGGAAATAAGAAGAGAGAGGGAAATCTCTCAATTACAGCTACAGGAAAAAGTAAAATTATGAGTAAAAGCAGAAGAAGAAGAAGAGTTATTTACAAACTTTTGCACATAAAATCCAACAAAAGGACATGAAGTCTCCAGAGCATATAGGTCGATATGATTTCCAAAGAATGTTACAGATAGGGAGTGCACCGTTGTCGCGGAGGAACGAATATAAAATGTATGGTCAAAACAAACAGCCAGGCTTTCCACAATCCTTTAACACCGTGCACTGCGCCTAGGCACCCGGCTGGAGATAGGTATATTTCGTTCGCACCGCGTTGCGGTGATATACGAGTGCAACAAACGCAACGAGGAGCGCCACAAGGGGGCCACGCATGAGACGGTGGGAGTGGGGGGGGGGAGTGGCGTGGCGTGGTGGGGCGGGACGTGACGGGAAGTGGCGTGGCGGGGCGTGGCGTGGAGTGGAAGGGCGTGATGGAGCACGGTGGGATTGGATGGGAGGGGCTTTGACGCAGCGTGGCGAAAGAAGCAGGCGGGGAGGCAGTTGAGATGGGGCTGAGGGGATGGATCGGGGTGACCGGGCAAGCAGGCCCCGCGTGGCAGGGCGGAGCGTGTGAAGCGGTTTGTTCGACGGAGCGGCGGGGCGTAGGGAGGATGGAGCGGGGTGAGGTGGCCGGAGCGGTGCGGGTGGGTGGATACGTGAGTGAGTGGAAAAGTGGGTGGTTGAGTGGGTGAGTGGATGAGTGGGTGAGTGGATGAGTGGATGAGTGGGTGAGAGGGTGAGTGGGTGAATGGATGAGTGAGTGGATCGTGGGAGAGTTGGGTGAGTGGATAGGTGAGCGGGCGGGGTGGTACATGCGACAACACCGCGCAAGGGTAACAACAGCGAGCGGGTGGACGGGGATGAAAGCTAGACGGGATATGAGGCTGAAAATGAAATGGAAGCGGAGGGGAGATATCAAGAGTAGAGACGAAGTTGAAAAGAACGAAATAAAGTGATCAAAATATCCAGAGTAGAGCGTAGGAGAAACGTACTGTTGCAACTGCTGCAACGGAGAAGTACTTCTGCAACGGAGAAGTGAAAGGTAAATAGGAAAGGGTGGGGCAGAAGGAAACGAGAAGAGCTGGGGAAAGGGGGAAGTTTAGAAAAGGAATATAACGAAAAGGGAAAATGAGGTAGTGTGTGATGCAGTAAGAAACACGAAGAGTGGAAGGGTTGTAAGAGTGTGAAGCAGAGTTCAGGAAATGCGAGTAGAGTAGGTAAGGCAAACCTTGAATGAAGGAAGGCGTGAATGAAAGACGTAAATAAGAAGGTAAATGTACTAGACAAAAACGTGACAAGAATACTACAATTTCAAGAGCACGTCAACTGCTATGATCGTAGGTTCCTTTAGTGTAGTGAATGTTTTATATCTCAGGGTGGCGGTGATTCTCGCCCGTTAAATGGAAATATCAGGTGTCGACCTAAACATCGCTTGCGTGAGATTATTTCCGCACCCTCCCCTATCAGAGCAAGCTCTAACCTCTCGTCATACATAGGCTCCCAACATACGTGGTAATGTAGTGCATGCAAGTATATGTTTAAGTAAGGAGAGAGAAAGGAAAGATCACGAGCGGTCCGTGGCTGTTTGTTAGGGTATTGCTTCGGCATTCAGCTGGTGCTGAACGGAGAAAACAATCGAAAACTACCGATCACTGGCAGAAGGCCTTCTCTAGACAGCGGCAGAATTCGACAAAGGTACGGAGGGAGAGTCGAAAATTTCGTCACAGTCGAAACTCAAATCACCAGGAGATCCTCAACAGAGTCGCTGCAGAGATAGCGGCAACGTTGACTCTGGGCAAACTCAGTCGGTCTGACCTCAGGGAGCTAGGCGGGGCGCGGCGCGGCGGGGAGGGGCGGGACGGGGCGGGGCGGGGCGGGGCGGGACGCGGCGGGGCGCGGTGGGGCGGGGCGGGGCGCCTCGAGGAGGGTTGGGGAGGTCTGGGGCGGGGTTGGGCAGGGCAGAGTAGCGGGACGGAACAGGATGGTATGGGATGGGATTGGATGGGGCGGGTCAGAGCGGGGCGGGGCGTTGCGGGGAGATTCGGATCTGGGCTGGGTGGGACTGGACTGGACTGGGAGGAGGAGGAGAGGCGCGGCGCGGTGCGGGACGGGACAGTGTGAGACGGGTCGGGACTGGACGGGGCGCGGCGGGTCGGGGTGGAGCGGGGCGTTGCGGAGAGATGAGGAACACAGCGGGGCGGGGCGAGGCGGCGCGGGGCGTTGCGGAGAGATGAGGAGCGAGGCGGAGCGGTGAGATGCGAGGTGGGGTGGGGTGGGGTGGGGCGGAGCGTGATTGGGGTGGGGCGTTGAAGGGAGATGCGGAGCGGGGCGGGACGGGATGGGGCTGGGAGGGACGGACAGTGTGAGATGAGACGGCGTGGGAAGGGGCGGGACGAGGCGGGAGAGGCGGTGATTCGCGGGACGAGGCAGGGCGAGGTGGCTGGGGGCGGAGCGAGGTGGGATGGGGCGGGAAGGGTGGCGGGGCGGGCGGCCCGGAGCGGAGCGTGGCGGAATCGGCGCGCGGCCGCTAAGCAAGATCGATTGCGGCGCAACTGATGCAGAGGCTGCGGCGGCGGCGCCACGTGCGCGCGCGGAGCGGGGGGAGGGGAGGGGAAAGAGCGCGGGATGGAATATGAATGGGCTGAACCGAGGGGTTAGCGGCGCTATACATCAGCTGGGAAGCAGACTTAAAGAAACAGCGCAGCCGAGATGCATGGCGCACGCCTTAACCGCGTGCATCCTCCACCAAACCTATAAGACCCACGACAAAGTGAAACCATGACCCAGATTAATCCTATCCTCGCCTGTCTTCATATGATAAGGAAAGTTAAAAGAATTATTTTAATTTTAAATATCAAATTGGAATTGAAATTTCCAATGATTGTGGGACATTTGTTATTAAACTTTGTAATACTATTTTTGCACGTGTTAAATAAGTAAGCTCAGGTTTAGTTACATTCCAAAACTATTAATATACACGTAGTGGAAAATATGTTCACAAGACTTTATGATTCATAGTAGTAATTTAAATATAGTAATTTACTTATTAGGCAATTCTCTTATGAAATTATGAAATAATTTATAAATTAACTTGACTATGATCACTTTGATTCTTTTGGTACAATGTCTCTCCTTTTGAATGACATTTTAAAGCTGGAGATGACCCGGTTTTTTGATTCAAGAATAGACTTTCTTGAAATGAAGAAAAAAGCGAGGAAAGTACTATACTTTTAAATACCTATTACAAATAAATAAAAAGGTCCACGATTCGTTTTCTGCTCAGACGTTACAGTACGTGAAGATGCCCGCTATGCGATCGAACAGACGTTCAATTATTAAAAATAACGATGTCTAGACAACACCCTGTTTATTAATTTAGAACAAGGTATAAACATCACCAGCAGTCTATTAACCCTATTGCGAACTTTCAAAGCTGATAAAGTTGACTGCACTTTTCACGAAGCAGACTTTTAGTTTCACACTAATTATTTTTAGTAGCACAGTTAATTATCGGGGAAACTTTTAATTAAAAGTGCACATTAGAGGGCTCCTACCTCCGAACTTTCACATTGCCACAAATAAAATACGAGTACAAAGCGGCTAATAAATGTTTGACCCACGTTGCGTTCTCAAGCGCGGCCCATCCATCGCGCAGGACGCGAAGCGCGTGGCCGCACGAAGAGCGAGCGCCGGCCCGATAACCGTTGCCACATCGCTCCCGCCCGAAACAGTGATCCTAGGGGTTCCTCCTGCATCGAGTATTGCCGCCAGCACAGGGATTGCCACTGGGACCACATGCAACACTCGAAGACGTACCGGGAGAGATGGCTCGGGGCATCGGCTGGTTCTGACCGGGAGGTTCGAGGGCAGGAGTTTCTACACTGGCTTCTCAGACAGGTCGAATTCGTTGTCTGGAGGAGAATTCTAGCGGACGGCTGGTCTGATCGGTTGTGGTTTCTCTAGTTTTCCGTGGTGTCTCCAATCAACACCAGGAATGCCGGAGCAGTTGCCGCAACAAACGAGCCACGGACCGTGCGCGATCTTTCCTTCCTCTTCCTTTTCCTAACCCAACTCTTACTTACACGCACACAAACACACACACGCAAACATGCCCTTCACTACCACGCGTATCGGGAGACCGGTTGGGAGCTTAGAGCTTGTCCCGGCTGGGACGGTGCTCCGCTGGTGGGAAATACTTGGTTGGGGAAACCCCGCAAGTCGACGGTAGGTCGGCGCCGAATCTCGCCATCCAGCGGGGGATGATCACCGCCACCTCCCGAGGAAACACACTGCGATAGCTTCAAATGCAACAGAATTCGATTTTTTAAATATTATTTTATCTGATAATAGATACGATCTTTTTTATATTATTCTATCTGACAAAAGAATTTTTAACTTATTTTTTATTTCTATCTTTTTTTTCAATTTAGTAACCCAAATCTGAATCACAAATGATTAAACACAGTCACTTTCAAATTACTCTTGATGCATGTAAAAGTCGAAGTTGGAAGTTACTAAACAGGACTAGCAGGATTAGATGAGGGCGAATGCAGCACGATAAAACAGAGAGAAGTGGAAGTAGGGCAGAAAATGTGAAATGTGGGATTGAACGGGAGGGGAATGGCAAGGAGCGGTAGGAATGGGGAAGACTGACAAAACAGGTTGAGTAACATAAGAGTTGAATAAAGATGGGTAAAACGAGACGTAAGGGATCGTGTTAGGTCGGATTAGGTAGAATTGAAACAGATCGGGTCGCATCGGTTCGGGGCGGATCGGGTCGGGTCGTATTGGGTCGGGTCGGGTCGGTTTGGATCGGGTCGGATTGAGTCGAGTCGGGTTCAACCGGATTAAAAAAATCGGGTCGAAAAGATTGAATCTGGAAGAGTCGCGTCTGAATGAGTTGGGTCGGAAAGATATCTAAAAGATTCGCGTCGGGATGGTGCGGATGGACGATTTGGATCCAGAAGCATTTGGTCGGGAAGGGATGGGAAGGGTCAGAACAGATCGAGTCGTGTCGTGTCATATCGTGTCGTGTCATGTCGGGTCGTGTCGGGTCGTGTCGGGTCGTGTCGTGTCGTGTCGTGTCGGGTCGTGTCGGGTCGTGTCGGGTCGTGTCGGGTCGTGTCGGGTCGTGTCGTGTCGTGTCGGGTCGGGTCGTGTCGGGTCGGAAATTCTTCCCGGAGAAGGGAGAGAGGGTAACATGGGACACGACGGAAAGAAACGAACGGACGGAATGGAACGTTGAGGTGCGTGAACGTACGGGATCGGTGAGAAGGGGCGAAATGGAGCGGGTTCTAGATTAGCGAAGAGAGGACGGAGCTGGGAGGGATGTAATGAGGCTCCGCCGAGAAGTATGTAGGCAGAGCAACGCGGCACAGAGACAGGGCGCTGTGCGAGGGCACGGAGGTTTAGTACCCTTGAGTGCGGGCGGGGCAGTTGGGGTGGACGCGGTGAAGAAATGCACCGAGAGCTAAGAGCACGCGGGGCCGGCGCCATCCAAGCACTTGCGGCCGCCGACGGCCTGAAGAGAGCGGGGCAGATGAAGCACAGGGTGTAGGTAAAGGTCATGGGTCGCACAGTGAATGCGAGCAGGATAGCTCGAGTGAGATGCACCGGAGTAATACAAAACTCAACAAAAGTATTTTTACTTCTGTCCTGAGAATGACAGTAAATTAGTATACAACAAGCGCGTGCTTTAATAAACGAAATGAGTATTAAAAACTATTAATATAGGAAGTGAGTAACAAATGCTGCGGTGTGGGGTAACTTCTAAAGGTGAGCTTATATAAATACTGGAAGCCAGAGGACAAATATTACAAGTTCATTTTATTCTCAGCGTTATAAAATTCAAATTTTGAATAATTAACAGGGTATTGATATAAAATTCAGAAATTTAAATGTGATAAGATCTTTCTAACTTGTTTCCCAGAAGCACCTTAAAATATCTCATCTATAGAGTATCGGAAAAACAATTCTGTACACTCCTAATTTTCTACGAATACAGAACAACGAGAACAAAGTAACCAAAACTGGAATTCTAGGTTTAATACAAGAGGTAACGCATAACCCCAATTGACAACATTATCGAATGACACAATGACATCCTTTCAACGTATTATAATATGATCCTCAGTGTTGAATTTATAGAAGGAGAAAATATTCAAAATACTATCTTACTAATTTTCATAAACAGAATAAATAACAAAGAGAAATTACAATGACCTGATTCGAATTTGAAAACCCAGGGAGAGAATTGTAGCACTCGATCTCCACCTCTAGAAGACAGAGCCTATATATAAGGAGATAAAGTGGGAAAAACTGTCAACGGGTATTCCAGTGAGAGGTTGGAAGGCGCGCCGTCGGGCAAAACCCGGAGCGGGAACCGCTAACAGCGACATCTCGCGGTCGTGCGGGAGACGATTTGTCTCCGCCAGCCAGCAGACGTCCTCGCCTGCCTCTAACAGCCGCCGCGGCTCCTCTCCGCGTTCTTAGACCCGTCCGGGCTCTCGCCACTTCACACGCCCCTCCTCAGACACTTTCCCCGCGCTTCTCTTGGTTTCTCTCCTTTCCAACGCACTGTGTCTCGCTTTCCGCTCCGTATTCCCGCGCCAAGATGGGGACATCTCTCAAGGCCGGTATACACGGTATAGTTTTCGTGTAGATTCTCATACAGTTTCTATATAGAAACGTCAAAATCTCAAACAGAACGTAGAGTCGCGCATACACGGTGTAGACCAGACTTCACGCTTTCTGCATGAGCCTCCACAAGCCGCCGCTAGGGGCTCTACCGAGAAACAACTGAATTGCGCCGTCCGGGTACTACTACAAATTACGAAGGAGGGCTCAAGAAAATGTGCGCGGATAAGTCATATAAACTTACCTGAATAACCGAAAACAAAAACGCCACGCTGGTATACACAATTTCACTTCGCTCTACCACACCTTCACGCACCTAACCACAAAATCGTCGCGATGGGTACTCAAATCCATTAGAGAACGATCCTGCCGGTAGAGGAGCTGGAGTCAAACTACATGCTTCTCTTCACGAAAAAATTACGAACATGTTCATAATTTTCTCATGTAGTCTGGACTACACGAAATCTACACGAAAAACTCTACCGTGTATACCGGCCTTTACGTGAGCTTTTGAGACATCGTTTGCACAGCTGGACAAGATGAATTTGGACAACGTGTGTACACGCTTTAGGTCGAGAATAGGAGCTGTGATCGAACAAAATGGTATATTGAATGATATGGTGTGTCAGATATGTCTTAACAATAATATATTACGCTTTTCAGTAATTGCCATATTTTATAAAAATAAATCATTGGAAAAACTGATACAGTTTTGTCTGGATTCTGCTGAAACACCCGTTACATCGTCCAACATCGCTACAACCTGCACACCTCCGTCCCACTCCGCCCTGCTACACCCTACACAGCATCGCCCACTCCGCTCCACCCCGCCCCGCTCCGTTCCACTCCGCCACGCTCCAGAAAATCCCGCCCTCCCCGCTCCCTTTCACCGCTCCCTTTCACCGCTCCACTCCACTACGCTCCGTTCCTCCCCGCCCCACTCCATTTTACCTCCTTCCTCACCGTTCCACCTCGTCCCGCAGCGTTCTACCCATCTCCGCTCCGTTCCACCTCGTTCTGTACCGTTCCAACCCCCTGCAGACCTTTCCACCCCGTTCCGATCCACCGCGCACCCCGCCCTCACATCACCCACCCTGCGCCTCACCACATTTTCACCTCTGCTCTGTTCCGCTCCGCACCGTTCCATCTGTTTGATTCCCGCGGCATAACGCCGTTTAACATCGTGACACGGAGCTGCACCACGGTGTAAGATATGTAGGTGTGTCAACTAGACGCCTTTGGGGCAAATTTTCTTAAGCCAGTTTGAGGCTAGTTCCTCCCTTGTCCGTAAGGTGCGCACGATCAGTTTGGGTCACGGTGGAAGATATACATCTTATATACGTCTACTAGCTATTACACAGTTTTACCAAACATTTCCTACGCATTTTCGTAACTGTTCGCTCTAGATTTTACCAATTCCACCGCGAAACGACAAATCACTGACTTGAAATTAGAAATCAGCTGGCCACAGATCTGTCGAATTGTTCACGACCGTGCCCAAATGAGACCCAAAGATCGCAGCGCTTACATGCGAGAACTGTGAGAACTAGTCTCACATAAGCTTCAGTTTTAGACTGGGAGTGAACACACCTACATATCTTACACCATGAGCTGCACGTTCGTGCCCCTACCCCTCTTCTTTCCCCCGCTTAGAGCTGTCGCCCACAATGCCAGCGACATCCTCCCCGTGTCACACTGTGTTGGCCAGGGGGAGTTATTAAATAGAAATATAGCGGGGACCTGTCCTCCGGGGTTAATTCCTCAATCCGGGCGTTGGCGCTTTCTTGAGAGTCGCAATGGCTCCCGTGACACGCCCCTTGCGCTGCATTACGACGCTCTTTCAACACGACTTTCTTCCTTTCTTCCCGCTTTCCTTTCACTATTCCTCACACGTTATATAACCTTTTTTAATTTTTTTGTAACCCCCCACGGTTTATTCAACATTCTGTAACCAAAGCGAGAAATAAAAACTACTCTTCAATGACTGCTGCCCGTTATAGTTTTTCACGTCAATATGCCGATATAGAGCGAACAATGGACGCGGTAGATAAACAACGATGACTGCTGACAATAGTAGTTTATGCAATTAGTTTATAGTGTTAAGTTTTATTGCATGAGTACATGTTTTGAAAACGAGCTACGTTAGGCGCGAGTTTTCAAATTTGAACGATTGCAATAAAGCAACATTATAAACGAATTGCATACGCTATTTTTTTGTGTGACAGCATTATAAATTTCTAAGAGAATCAAACTTAATGTTGTCAAACAACTTTCCTGTGGTGTCTCAGGTACTTGACATCCGTGCGAGAAAACTGTGGCCGGCTGCTCCGTTTACCTCTGCCTTTCCCGGATTCTCTCGTTGCGATTGACTGAATGTGTGATGACGCAATCATTCGGGCGAAAAAATCTAATTCGTCATCATTTGTGCCGTAAAACGCCCGATTATGAACGTTTTCATGCAACAGAAAAGGTCGTTTATAATGGAATCAAAAAAAATATTGTTGCACTTATGTATGCGAATTAGCATTTTTATCGCCATTGTTCATTGTTCGGGAACTGTGTACTTTGCGGTACTGGTGCGCCAAAATGAACTCCCACGTACGTGTACCGCACAGAAGTAAAGTTAATAGAAAACAATTTGGTACCGCGAAGTAAACAAAAAAACTGGGAGGAAATGAATCAACATGGTTGCTACCTCGCACGTTGGGAATGATTCTGGGTGATATATTCTGGTTATTACTCCTAACATTATTTCTCAACCTGGGCAATCGAAGCTTGCCCTCAACAGAATAAACGACATATAAAATGATTGAACATACCAACTGAATCTTTATTTAATATTTTAAAGTTGTTAAATAGAAAGTAAGTTTAAAAACACGCATTTGGTGAGCTCTTAAGGGTTTGATACCGGATAAGTAAAGATTTCCAACTTTACATTCGTGAATGAAACAAGCAATGGGTAAATATACGAACGATTCATTACCGTTGTAATTGAAACGAAAAAAAGACACAATCATTATGCTATGCTCTACTACTCGAGTTTTTCACCTACATCATTATGTTTGCGCACATTATTTTCCAGTGACGGACACATTACAGTGCAATATACGGAAATATGGAGTAGACAACATTCGAAGGACCCGAGCTACACGTGTACATTCAATTTCGTTTCCGAAAGCCACACACTGTTGCTGTGCACGCGACTCCCCTAGCCGCCATGGGGTCCACGAATTAAAGGTGAAGCAGTGAAACGCTGATGACTAATGAATATTTATAGCTACTCCAGAGAGCATTTTGCACTTACGAAGAAAGATGCACCTCATAACGGACTACACGCTGTTCCAAAGACGTTCTTTACGGGCTGAACTTTTTATAAGCTGAGAATCCGTTGTGTTCGGACGGTGGATTATTAACAGTAGGTTTTTTTTCTCTGCGGTCGAGTTGAGAAGCTACACGACTCTTGGGACTCATTAAATGTAAAGGTTAATAGATGTCGTTTCTGCTAAAAGCGGTAGATCAGTGCTCGTTGATATTTTTTGCTGATAGAGCAGAACACAAGTGAAAGCAAATGAATAAATAAAACTTCAGCATGTTCAGTAGTACCGAGGAAAGAACTATCAGAGAGATACATCGCTAAAGTCCAGTAATTAACACAGTTGTGTTGTATGTCGCTTTCCTTTCATTATACCTAAAGCATTTTTGCAATAAGAATATTCACTTCTAGTACAAACTCTCAAAATTATCAATTACATGATAACAAAAATATTAAAATAAAAGTGGAAAAGAAATGAAATTTACTAATAATTTTATAACATAGTAAAAGAACAAATGAAGATCATTAAATATGTAATAGTCATTTATATACATGAGCCACGATGTTTTAAATCTGAATTTTTGGGTTTGCATGACTGAACTTCAGACTTCATTGCACAGGGGTTTCTATCATTTACTTTTTTATTTTTACTACAAGTTGATGGGCTGTGTTTTGTATTCCTCTACTCCCTTTACAAAAAAAACGAAATGTTTTACTCGAGCCGTTGACTTAAAAATACCATTGTATCAACATGAGTTGTCATTGACATTAGAAGTGGGAACGTCACGCAAAATCTGTCGTGTCCTTTTCATTCCTGGATTAGATTTAACTCTGTCGGGAGTATCGCATTTTATTAAATATATCTACATATAATGTGATGAATATTTTGACAGACGGGTAAAGCTAAATTCCAGACGTAGGAAATCAATCCACACTCGGCGCACGGGGAGAACAATTCTTTTTAAATTGGATGGATCTACAGGAGTTGAAAATATATTTTCGCAGCAAATATAAAAATATTGGAATTTTTGCTCTCTGGGATTGTTTTAATTTCGAAGAAAGGGACATTTGCTTGTAAATTACACAATTACATTTTTAATCTATATTCCGTTATTTGAATACAGAAAATCCAATTACATTGATAATAAACGCCAATACCTAAAAAATCCACTTATTCGGTGTGATATTGAGAAAATTAATTCAGATACTGATTATTTTGCATTCCTGAATCCCTTCAGATAAGGTTGTTCAGGTAATAAACTTATTTTTGAAAATAATAATTGAACTAAAAGCTACGATTCTTAATGTGTATTTGTAAACTTTGTAGAATCGTAATTCTTAGATAGCAAGTCTAATAACATGCACCTACTTCAATAAGCATTGTTTAAAAAATGTATTTATTTGAATTCCTATTATCAGTTTTCATTTCATGAAGTTATAATTCTCTTTGTGTCCATTATCATAATTATATACTAATTACTAAAATTCACAACTCATGATATTCATAATTTGTTGTAATTGGTTTACACGTTTATGCCATAGATTACAAAGTTATAGCAGATTTTAAACGGATTCTGTCGTAAGAACTAACAGCGATGTAGGCGACATCCTGGAGCGAACAGGAAAGTGCATCTTGAAGTTCGTCCCAGCGCCGCTAGGGCGCAGCAGTGGACACTTCGCCCCTAAAGAGAAAATCTTTTGCAATACTTGAAGGAACGATATTCCAGAGACTACAAAATATTGTACATCTGTCTCAGAAGTCGAAAGAAACAATATTCCATCATTTGCTCAAACTAATTAATTATTCATTCCGCTCAAACTAAACTACCTCAATTTTGATTTTTTTTGTATACCATCATTATAAACGACCCTTTTCGATACCCCGAATCGTGCATAATCCAGTATTTTATCGCACGCTACATGACGTCATCGCCATTATTAAACGCGACATGACGTCATGACGAACTTCCACTGTTCACAGAAAGACAGATCTGTAGAACTGGTTACAGATATTCATTTATAACTGAACTTTATTATAAGCAATTGTCAATTCCATCTTTAATTTTCAGCATAGTCTTCAATTTTGAATGACTGCACCACAAAGATGATGCCTTACATACTGCAGACTTCAAAATAACATAAATTTGAAAATGAGAACTCGACACTAGTATTAATCATAAAAAGTATGACAAACTTACCAACTCAGATATATGTGCCAGAACAACTGTCTCGCATGTAATATTTACATTATTTGTTTCCATCCACTTCCTAAATTTTATATATTCCTTCTCATACAATGCACTTGACTTTTTAGGTATTAAACTTTCTTCTGCCTTCGGGGCTATTTCTAAAACTACCATTGGTAACGACGCCATCTTTCATTCGAATGCGCGAGTGAATCTTTCATTCGAATACGCTGTCACAGTTGTGACGTCATAATACCAACGTCCATGTTGCCAACTATAAAACTTTACTTACACTTACTTCGTTTCATTTATAACTTTATAATGATGTTATACAAAAATTGATTTTAAAGTCACATCATATTAATAGCACTATTTTTTTGCACGCTATATTTATGAATTTTTGGTCGATGTTTAACAATGATTAATAAAATTTGTCACTGCAGTTTTTCGGAAATCAACGTCGTATTCTTACTAGAAGCGAATTCGAACGAAAAATATTTTTATTGAACTCAGAATGTTTAACAAAACACCCTGTTGCACAATGGTTAATAAAAGAAATATCAGAATTAACTGAGCAACAGTTTCACAAATATTTAGAAATGCATTATTCTGCATTTCGAGAGCAAAGATAAAGATAAATTTATAAATACATGCATTACGAAAGGTACATAGAGATGAAGCAGAATTAAAGCTTCATATTTAAAATATAGAGGTGTCACAACAACGCAGACTCTCTCGTGTTAATTATAACGAATTCAAAATTTTATAATACTAGGAGAACCTTTAGGGAAATTACGTACATTTGAACAGGACCAAGATGGCTTTCTTCACTCTGAGAGCGTCTCATTAATCTAACACATGCCACTGCGCGTGTTTTCAATTCAGTAAAATATTTCCCCTACCTAGGAGTCGAACTGAAAAACGCAGGTTTCTGCGTCCAGCGTGGTAACCAATTTGATTTCGGCCGTACACTATTTCACACGTCGAGATAAATCCATAAAAACTACTCATCTTTAATTTCTGATAATTTAAATGTTTTATTCAAAATGTCTCTCATGCAGATAATTTAGTTTATGTATTAGTATCCATTCACACAAAAAAGAACAGAGAAGATTTTGAAGTTCTTTTCTAGAAATTCTCGCTTACGTATTTGTAGAAAATTGTCACAAGCATTAGCTAAAACATAAGTAGCATACGAATTTAAAAAGATTCTGAATCACTATTTAAAGATCTAATTTTCTAGACCACAATTCATTAAAATAATGACAGGTCTAATGAAATTCAGACCATCAACATCGTTGTAGCGTTCTAGGTCCAGTCGTTTTTACAATATTTTTTGTCTTCGCTTGCATTTTCCTGTTTACTTAGAACTCGCGGATTTTCAAAAGTCCATCTTGCCCTCTTGTGTTCGTTTACCTGACATTCTGTAAGCAATCCGAAGTTTGCATATTACTTGTAGTTTGTTCGATCTGACATCTTAAATCAGATAAACGATAAAATGGTATTATTTCTGGGGTAATCCGAGCAAGACACCAATTACCACGCTAAAATGTCTCTCAATACCCAATCTTCCATCAATTTTATTGCACAACTTTCAGAAAATAGTAAGTAAATTTTAACGTGAATTTTACCTACACCTAGTTCAATGATATGTATCACGCTACGATTATAATACAACGAAATAGTTTTAGAAACTATAAAGAGAACTCGCTTGCTGAGTTTGATGTCAGTGGAAATTGCAGTGCACCTGTCGAAAACAAAAAAAGGCGCTCTCCTCGGAGCACGGGGGAACGCTAGCGCTACTCGAGCGGAGGGAGAACAACGCTTGCCGAAGGACACTCGGCGACGTCAATTTTCTAGCGTGCGTAATTCGTTTTTTAGAGCAACTCCCATTCCCTGAGGAAGCCCATTACCACATTATTCCCTGTGCGTCAAAATCTTGACATCGATTTTTTGCAGCATTATGTAATGTCATGTATACGAGAAACGTATACGTGATAAAACGAATATGTGTGAAAATAAAAACGTATACGAGAAAATAAAAATAAAATCATGAATGTTTGGAGTTTATTTTTTTTCTATGAAGAGAGTAAGATGAATAAATTGTATACGTAATTAAGTAATTAAAGTACATGAAAGATAATTCAACCTATCTCAATATATTATAACTAGCAATAACTTATAAATTATAAATACGTACAATAAATTATTTAAAACGTGATCAGGTACGTGCACCAAAAGTAATGTTCTAATATACGTAAACGGTAATGAACATGTGTACGTAGAATGCTAAAACATGTACTACTGTGTGACGAATCTACAATGACTATAAAATGGACAACGTATCAATGAAAATAAAACGTCGAAGCTAAGTTCGTAAATAAACGAATAAATCGTGGATACGATAAAATAGGCGAGTGAATTATCAAAGGGAAAAGAAAAAGCAGACATTTTTAAGCTTAAAACGGCATGAATTATATGACTATTCAGAGAAACAGAGACAAAACGGAATGCGTTCCAAAATTAATGAAATAATAAAGTTGGAGAAGACGAAATTATTTGAACGTTACATTACATAGTGATTATCATTTTTGCAACTAAGGAAATGGTTAAGACGAGAAGCAATCACATAAGAGTCGTTGAGAACAAAAGTTGTTTAAATCTAAAATCATAATTTCCGGAAAATGACGTGTAAACGAAAAACGCTATAAAACTATAATGCTTAGAAATAAATGATCTAAAGTGTTATGAACGCGCTAAGGAGATACTTTTTTAACATTATACAAATATTTTGGACTGAGACATTAATTATTGTAGTTTATTACTTTAATAATAACAAACTATTAATTAATTATTTTGTTGGCTTACACCACTTTTGTACACTACGTTTCTGAAAACTATGACTTACATTCAAATAATTGCCATATAAATTTCGTCTTGCGATAATGTGATGCAAAAATAGAGAAATGGAGTGCAATTAATGCAAAACATAAAAAATGCACACAATGTATTTTAGACTGTTTTGATATTTTAGACACTATAAATTATAATTAGTTAATACCGAAAAAACATGAAAGTTTGTTTACTGTTATTACAAGTTTTACATTACTCCTCTAAGAACAAGCATTTTGTTGAAGGGTACGTCAGCAGTGCTCCCTTTGCTGCCAAATTAATTGGGGCAACAGGCTCCTCACCTTCAACTTGTTCTAATGGTCCGAAATTGTCCTCAACTAGGAAATTTTTCAGTGAATGTGATGCACAGGAGATATGTACCGCAGAAGTGCAATCATGTCTTTTTTGCTACAGACACAGGCTACAGTTAAGTTCTTCTAAAGGAACTACACTGGTAGGAAATTTTCGATTTCCACTACATTTTTTTATTTCCACCACAAACACGAGTTCAGGCGAGAATTGAACGAAGATCAGATGAAGTTCGGTCGGAGATCAAACGGAGATTGATAGGGGTTCGGAGGGTATCGAATTTCGATTCCAACGGTGGAACGCGAGCAATCTGATCGACGGCAGGATGGGGGAAAAATAAGTGCGAGAGATCCGCAATTCTTTGCTTTTGCTATTCATCAGAAGAATGATGGACGAATCACCGACTCAAAAAAGTTGCGTCCTTGGGGACAGCATTACGTAAGCAAGAAACATAATATTCTCTAATAGCCAAAAATACTGATGCACTTATGACTAACAGGGAAGGAAATCCCAAGGGGTAGTCGTGAATGGGGAAGGACACGAAACAGCGACGCACTGCGGACGTCACAGCCGGGAGAGGGAGGCGACACGGCACGCAAGGCGGTGGGCGTGGTCACTGGGCAGAGGCACACGCACGTTAACAGTCGCAAGCCACGTTATTCTGGTACCAGAGAAAACAAGTGAGGGCGGGTGACGCCAGACACCGGAATAAATTGAAAAATAATTGAAGGAAAAATTTTACTTACGGTGGTACACAACCTGTTTTGTTCACCTGACGTCATATTGACAAATGACGAGGAGAATTCTTTTCATTTAGACCCAAGAAAAACATCATAAAACGTTTCGATTTCTGGTTTGATTCAGCAACGAGCTAGTAAGCCATAAGGTTTTGTATGCACCACGGGGGTCGCTGGATCTTCTTGTCCCTCGGGTGACTTCTAAACCCTCAGGCCAGAGGCCCTCGGATTTGGGGGTTGCCCCCAGTCGGAGGCATCTACTTAGCGCCCTAAATACGCAAATAACTATTATATTATTTGTAATTGTATAATACTTTCAACATTCTTAATGGTATCAATACTGGGAATACTCCTGTATTATTAATTATTGTATTATTAATATTATTGTTGAAATTATTATTATAATAATTACTACTGTATTATTAATATTATTGTTGATATTTTTGCCATAATCATTTACTATTGTATTACATTTGGAATATTGTATAAGATTATTGTATTTGTAACTTGCCATCGGACAACAGTCCACTTGCAAGGAAATAAAATTATTATTATTATTATTATTATTATTATTATTATTATTATTAACGTCACTAAATCGATACAAAGCGAACAACATATTGAAATTTGTATACTGCTGCGATAAACTAATTTTATAACCAACTTCCTTATTTGTGATAACGAACTTGCGCCATTTAATTTTTCTCCTATACCACCTTTTTACAAGAAAGAAAATATCTTCTTGAAATAAAAATACTTACATGTCATTTTTATATACAACTCATTTTCTTCCATTGCTCTTAACGAACGACGGTCGTTAAAATACTTAACAGACGCAGGCCGTTATGAGTGGCTTTTCTTCTCAATGTTTGGAGTCGTTACGCCGACATAACAGTATAGTCTTAAAGAAAAAGACTAACGAAATATATACTTACTCCGTAGCTATACGATGCATACATTTTCTCAAATCCGGTTTAGAGAAGTTTCTGCTTTTGACGTGTGCCAAAGACATTATTTTGAACATACTCTGCACGATTTTCGGTACTACCCTTCCTTTCCTCGGGGACACAAGTTCACATCGGTTGTTAAAGAACTGATCCAGCATTGCCAGATGTTGCTTCGAATGCTCAAAAATTCTATTCATCAGCATACACTAAAATAATGTTGCAACGTGTGGATGAGCAGTCTTGGCTGAAAGATAATGATGGAAGCGATTACAACTGGCGAGGGTTCCGAATTGCTGCGTTAACATCCGAAGAGCCTTGAAAGGCGAACCTGGTGTTAACAAAGGTTCAAATATTCCACTAGTGTATAACTAATTCCTAATCCGCGGAGAAACTGGAAGGGAACTACGCAGTCTACAGCCATGTGCAATGTTCTACGGTTTTGTTAGATACCTTGGAAATTAAGTAAAATGTAAATATAATTACATTTTTACTGAAAATGCAAATATTTAATTATTCTGCATTTCTCATATTACGTGTTCCATCGTTAAATTGCGTGCAGCCTACTAACTACACTTGCCTGTTCTACTAAGGCAGGGCCGCTCAAGCAGAGCAAATCGGCAGCGCGGAGCCGTAGTTTCTGCCGAGAGCGGGACACCGGAGCGCGAGCGTTGCGCGTCTTGCGATAACCACTGTCACAATGTCCCGGTAACTCCAGTCGCGGAAACATGGAAGTCGACGCGAGCACTTCACAGACCAGAGCATCTACACCGGCTGCTATGCCAAATGTTTAGTTTACATAAAGGGTTCAATCACGTGAAGTTTAATTTGCAAAGACATTATACATTTAATCATGCTGGTGAAAATGACAAGTACGCTGAAGAAGAACAAAAGAAAGTTTTCAGTGTTCTGAAAAACAATGCATCACTAGAAGTAAGTTTGGATATATTTTGATGTTCTTGTGTTGTTTGACAGTAAAATAACACAATACAAAAGAGTTTAATTTTATTGCATACCGATACTACAACGTGAGCGTTTAGGAAAAGAACTTCCCAAAAAACCGTTTTCCAAAACCGCATCGTAACGCTGCTCGATTTGTTAAGTACGTTTGGGTCAACATACAACTGTGCTTGACACTTTGCTTCTTTGAAAATTTGTAAATCTCGAATGAGAAGTACAATTACTGATCACAATCTGAAATGCATGTTACGGCTCAATAGCACCGTGTCATCTCTTCCAAATATAGAAAGTATATTGCGAGAAAAAAACACTTAAAAAGTGTAATAAGAATATTTGATTTTGCAATCAACTTCATTTTTTAATTTTAATTTCCTTTACTTTTAGTATTTTTATTACTAGTTTATTTAATCACATTTTTTGTGCAACCTTTATAATACTTTTCATATTCAGCAGCATGATAAACTGTGTAATGTCATCGCTATTAAATTTATGTTATTGAGCACTTTTTTTGCAACTAAACAATTGGCATTGCCGGCGCAATCTGCAAAAAGATACCTTTCTTTCCATGCTGCATTGCAAATTATCGTTTTTTTAACTTCCAAATTACACTAATACGTTTATATCTAGTAATTGTTCCAATTAATGTTACAAAAGTATCATACTGTTTTTTCTGTCGTAATATCCTTTCCCAGAGCTGTGAGATTTTTTCATTCCGAACAACGGAAAATACCCCGTAGAAATACGACGCGACCCACTGTGCCACATGCCACCGATCGATATTTGCTGACGTCATTTGCTCTTTCTGCGGCGAAAGAGAAGAGAGCAACCGGCCGGTCCTCCTCGGAGCAAATGGTTGAGCGGCCCTGTACTAAGGGGATTTCTCCCCGGGAAGGGGGGCACCTAGGGCTCCGCCATTAGCCGCACCTGCCACGGAAGGAGAAGTACATCTTCGGGCTGGTATCCGGATCCCGTCGGACTGCAGTTACCCTTCACGGGAACCTCTCCACTTAAGGCTTGGTCGGGCCACTTTGTCAGCTCAGAGCTCCTAGCTTTCCATGTTAGCACCGGAGTCGAATTAAGCGCAAAACACAATGCACCGGGACAAGTCCGTCTTCAATAGCCCGTGACTTGTCGGGAACAGCCACGACGAAGCCGAGTGCTCAACTGGGGCCGCCCGGAATGAAGCCCGAGCGGCTCGAGGACTCCAAACAGTCTCCTCACTGCCTCCACCTTGAAGCTATCGACCTGAGTGCCTCCGGACTATGGGCAACCTGACGGGGGAATTCATGATCACTCTTGGACTTTTGTACTCTTATGACGTGAGTATGAAACGAGTTCCGCACCCAATCCTGCCCGAAGGTCGGTGGAGACATACATTCTCACTGCCTCCACTTTCAATCTAACGACTTGAGTGCCGCCGCATATCTTGGGTCCATGTGGACGTTAACTCCTCCACCGCGAACCTCAGGACATTGAACCATCCACTCCTCCCCCCCCCGCCAGCTCCCCCCACCCCACTAAGCGTCCCGACTGAGTTACCTTACATAGTACTTAACTGCCTACGACAGAACCAATGTCATGTATCAGCAAGGCACAAAGAAAGAGGCCGCCCGCAGTTAAATATTTTCCATTCACTAGTTGATCTATGAAACAACAACTTGTTTTATATTATTGGTTTGTAAAGAAGTGCTGAGATGTATTTATACGATACTATGCTTTTTAATCGCAGCATTCGTGAAGACTGTTTTCTTTAAAATATTTAATTTATTGAAGTGTTATTCGGAAGTATTTTATTTATTGTTGTTGAGCAGTGTACAAGCTGCTTTTAGAAATACCGTTTTGTGTAGTTTTGTTCAGCAGTATTTTAGCAGGTTTAAATGATTAGTTAAAGGGGTAAACGACGAAACAGTAACATCATATCTAAACAAATTACAGAGCCAAGAAACGACGCTCGGGTTCGTCAATGATCCACAACCAACAGTAAACGACTGCTAAGAAAAATAATGAATAGCATATAACAATGTAGGGACGTGACCTACATGAAAGAAATTTGCTTGTACTAGGAGTGTTGAACTAGTGGTGCTCCAGAATGGCACAGACTTTCCCGTATTAGTTTTCTATTTTCTTGGGTCTTCGCCGGCTATTCGGAATTGCCACATACTCTTTCTTGCCAGCTACCATCTATCACCGCCAAAAGTACATTTTTTGGTCATTTTCTTAGTTTTTCGGTTTCCTATTGGTAGAATGAAAATATTAACTTTAGAATATTAAAGAACAGAAAAACCTAGCCGTAAATGGCAATTTTCTTTTAAAAATTATGTGCCGTTTAAGAGAAAATGGCGTTTTAGCACTACTAAAAATGCTAAAAATGCAGGGACGGATCTAGGCGATCATTTGGGGGCGGGGGAATGGTAGATATTTGTTAAATAATGAACAGTTTTATTAATATAGTGTATATTATTTATGTACTGTAGATATGATACTATTCAATATTATTGTTTAAATAATTACATAATTCGGACATAAATATTTAAATCAATTTTTGCCAAATAAAGAAAGGAAAACTCTAGGTCCTTTGAGAGGGCCGTGGCTCCCATGGATCCGCCAGTACCCGGAGGATCGGGTGCGCCGCCCACTGCGGCGCCTGGGAGCGGCTGCGCGGGACGTGGCGTCGCGGCGCACCGCAAGCAACTGGCCTGGGCGGCACGCGCCGCGCCGCGCCGAGCCACCTCATTAAGGAGATGGGCCTCTGGGCGGCGCGGCGGACGGCGCCGGGGGCAGGTAAAGAGCGGCGCCCGGCGAACGCGGGGCGTGGAACGGCTTGGAATGCGCAGAAGAGGCTTTGGACTCGCGGCTTTGGGTGTGGGACGCAAGGTATGGAACGTGGAGCCTGGAACGTGGAACTAAGGTCGTGGGGCATGGGACGTAAAGCATGGGTCACGGAGCATGGGCATTATTGCATGGAATGTGGGATATCGAACGTGGTGCATGGACGTGGAGCATGGGACGTGGAACATGAGACGTGGAACATGGGACGTGGTACAGGGACGTGGTGCGTGGACGTGATGCATGGGATGTGGTGCATGAGACGCGGTGCATGGGACATGAAGCATGGAACGTGAACCACGGACGCGGAGCATGGTCGTGGAGCATGGTCGTGGAGCATGGTCGTGGAGCATGGTCGTGGAGCATGGTCGTGGAGCATGGTCGTGGAGCATGGTCGTGGAGCATGGTCGTGGAGCATGGTCGTGGAGCATGGTCGTAGAGCATGGTCGTAGAGCATGGTCGTGCAGTATGGTCGTGGAACATGGTCGTGGAACATGGTCGTGGAACATGGTCGTGGAACATGGTCGTGGAGGGCGGCGGGCGGCGGGCGGCGGGCGGCGGGCGGCGGGCGGCGGGCGGCGGGCGGCGGGCGGCGGGCGGCGGGCGGCGGGCGGCGGGCGGCGGGCGGCGGGCGGCGGGCGGTGGGCGGCGGGCGGCGGGCGGCGGGCGGCGGGCGGCGGGCGGCGGGCGGCGGGCGGCGGGCGGCGGGCGGCGGGCGGCGGGCGGCGGGCGGCGGGCGGCGGGCGGCGGGCGGCGGGCGGCGGGCGGCGGGCGGCGGGCGGCGGGCGGCGGGCGGCGGGCGGCGGGCGGCGGGCGGCGGGCGGCGGGCGGCGGGCGGCGCGACGGCGCGGCCCTTTAGACTGCACGCGACACGCACATCATACTGGGCGGGAACTTCATTAGCCTTGTAAGGTAATGGGGGATACCCCGTTTCCCGGCTGCGTGGTTCTTGCACTATTCCCTGCCGACCGCTTGCTATCCTGCTCACCCGCGCAACTGCTCTCTTCGTGCAAGAACCGCAGATGAACTTCCTTCAGATTGGGGGAGAGATTCCGATGGGGAATAATGAAGGATAGACTTCCGCCGGTTCAGCAAATTTCTAAATTTATCTGCTTCAGTTTTTCGAAGGCGAAGGGTCCGAAATCAAGTGGGTTCTTCGTAAGAGTTGTACAAAACAAAGCAATGCAACGCAATATTCTGCATGAAAAGTCGTAAAGCTTAACATATCTTTGGAGACTTATTGGGCTGTACACAGGAAGTATATTTGATGTAATCAAATCGTCTAAATAAAACTCTTTAAAAAAGTGTAAGTTACCACGAAATGATTATAATAAAACGATGTGAATTGAATGAGAAACATTAATATTTTAATCATAAAATGTTCAATCTATTTAAAAATACTATCCAGAAATGATTGTTCCTTGTCCTCTGTCACGAAGCAATTTCTGCAAGTGGTTTCGTTTTACCGAACTAGTTTAATACATTTATCCGGTTTTCCTGACCATTTTGTTTCGCAAATAATTACAATCAGCTATTGGGTATTACTTTTTCCAATTGCGATTATTTGAACATACGAGTACGCCACATATGTGATGTACACAATCGTAAGCGCATCCATATGAAAACAATCCGGAAATGCGAGTTTGATTAGCATGGAGCACGCGAAATAGGGTCAGTGTAAATAACAAGAGCAATTAAAACTCCCTCGCTGCAAACACAGAGGGATCGCGGATGATTGCCAATAATCCTAGAGAGTCGGCCCCATGGCCGCGATCGCTAAAGCAGTAGTGCCGTAGTTATCTTAGACCGTGGGGTCGCCCTTAAACATTTTTTCGCCCTTAAAAATCCACGGCTTCGATTGGGTTTGAATCCGCAATCTTGGGTACAACAATCCGATACGCTGACCGTTATACCATCTGAATCCGCAAATAATCTATCTCCAGTCATTTTTTCATTATGGTTCATTTCTATTCTTTAAGATCTTGCTCTAAGACAAGTAAGCGTGTGTGGGAGAGATGTTACAGCGAGAATCTTAGGCATCGAGTTTTTGAAGCTAGAAAATTGAATGTTTTTAAATGCAAGAACAAGTGAGTGTTTATAAACGCAAAGTCTCGCAATCATTTGAAACGTGTATCCCTTTAAAAACACTGATAAGAGAAATACGGCGCATTACATTCTTAAATTAACGTGAATAGGAGGATTTTCTACTACAGCTCTTTACAACGTAGTGGTACATATACCGTATCCAAAAGAGAGCGTTGAAACTTCTAGGAAAAAACAATGATCAAACTTAGATGTGGTAACTCCTGGGCAAACGTCGTAAGATAGCTAGGCTAGTAAATCTTTTCAAAGCGTACGCTGGATGTAAAGCGTTAAATGGCATTCGAATTAGGATAGGGCACCCCCAATATTTTGGAGGTAGAGATCATCCATATAAAATTAAATATAGGAAAAAAAAACGACCTAGCTAATACTCTTTGCCCAACCGGACAATAACTGACCGGAACAATCTATCTGCTGCAGTACTAGTGACTTTTCCCTCAGTGTGCGTAACTTCCGGAATCGTGCAGGGAATTGCGTGTGATATCAAATATTTATGTATGCTATGTTTTCCTAGTTACTTAGTTGTACTTTCCCTGTAATATATATTCTTAACTTGTTTTTGTATGTTTTAAATGTTCTGTACAAACCCTGCTACTGAGCGATAGCTCATTATCAGGAAATAAATATTTTTATTGTTATTACCATTATTATTATTACATGTCTCAGATCCTGGTAAATATAAAACATTACAATTAAATTTTCAGAAACATTGCTTTAAATCTTGGTTCTCTGTGAATAGTGACTGCATTGTCCCAGAATTTGTAAAAATTCATTGCTTGTTTGTCTTAGAAAATAACTACATGAAACGTTTTCGAGGGGAGCATTTAGTCAATTATCAGCATTGTGTCTATGTTGAAACGCATGCGTTTTCTGTTGTAAAGCATCTGTAGTTCATCTTGTGTGATGAACTACAGATGCAGTAAGAGCAAGGTGCAGTAAGTATTATAATAATCTCGGGTTTTTACTATAAAACAGTTAAAAAGGACGGTAATAACACATCTAGGGTTCACTACCTTTCATTGAAAGAAAAAATACGAAATTTGGATGAGTTGAAAGTTCCAATTTCTTTTCAAATGAAAACTATCAGAGCTTTAACCCTCCGGCGGACGCGTGGCGGTACTCAGTGCCCCATTCTTACATGTTTGCTGATTTCATATAAGTAATTGGTGTCGCACTATTGAGCTCAAAGTTATTCTTCATTCATTATATTTTCCACCGGATGGCTCTCAAATCACGATTTTAGATACTGCCGATCGACCGTTATTCATTAGTAATTCAATTATGCTTCACTCCGCAATTATGCACTCCGTACCGCACGCACTTTGTCATCTAAGTATAATATTAGCGTATTTTATCCATTAGAATTCTTACTGCTGTTTTGTTATTGAGCTTTATGACACATAATTTGGAGTACTAATTACTAATTCACATTTAAAAGCGTTGT
The DNA here is from genome assembly GCA_031308135.1 of Acheta domesticus. NCBI lineage: Eukaryota > Metazoa > Arthropoda > Insecta > Orthoptera > Gryllidae > Acheta > Acheta domesticus. Next base: position 39,656,972 of record JAHLJT010008756.1, on the reverse strand, counting down.
TAACAAAGAAACAGAGGACACGTTTGCACTGTATTCATTCCCCTTCATGTAACGCGTACCAAGACACGAAGGCAGCGAGTATTGCATCAGATTCTTATTAATATTGTTATTTCGTATGCTATTTAGTTAGTTATTATGAAATAAAATGTATAAAAACATAAATAAAGAATATTTCCTTCACATTCAATAACAAAAGTAATAACTAATGACCCGAAAATCAAAGTTGATAAATGCGGCACTGAGTGCCGCACGCGCCTGCTGGTGAGAAATGATGGGACACGCCCGCCGGAGGGTTAAACACATCAATTTATTAATAATCATTAATCGGTAATATATTGTACATTGCATATGAAAAAAAGTAATTTAAGCACGATTAATGAGGAAGCACACTGCCTGAGATACTACCTGGCGTAAACCCTCTTTTACACCATAAATTCCAAACAGATCGTCGGGTATTTTGAGCCAATATACTCCGCGGTGGAAAGTCGGTGCCGCTGGCCCCCACGCACCGAGTCGCGTAGTTCCAGTGCGTTCCATCACATTTTCGGTAGCGGCATTCCAGCTCCCCGGCTTTTCTACCTCCGCGATCGCCCGGGCGCCGTTATTAGTATTTCGCGAATAGACCGGTGGGCGCTTTAATTAAAAACGCCGTTGGCCGCATCGGGAGTCGGCCGGGACGGCGCTGGGGGAAAGGGGTTGGGGAAGGGCAGTTACTGCAGCGGTGGCTGGGAGAGAGAGAGAGAGAGAGAGGGGGGGGGGAGAGAGGGAGAAGGTAACTCAATCCGAAGAGGCGATTTCGACGAAGGTTTAACAAACATGTTTTAGGTCGCAGACTCCTTTTGCAGATATTGCTGAAGCCGGTAACCCACTGAAAGTAATTTACTTTAAGTACTGGAAGTAAACTGGTGCACTATTCCATATTAATTATTCCAGTCTAGGTAAAATAGTTATGAAAAATATGAAAGTGGCTCAGGACACAACATTATTATTTACTAGCTTTAAGCTATACTTTATTAGAATTTAATACCAGACCCTGCACTAGCAAAAATCAAAGCAAAAACACGAGCAACGTTTGAGACATTTAGAAAATAAAAATGCAATAGATTTTGATTTATTTTTGTCAAAGAATACTAAAAATTGTATGTGACTTATAGAAGAGAAGTAGTATCTACGGACGTTTTATTGAGCTTCAAAATCTCTTCCCCACCCATTAACAATAAACAGATGAATGATATATAAAAGTACCAACAAAGCCAGGTTAGTAACATTTGAAAACTAGAAATTTATTAGACCAACTTTGCAAATAAGAATTTAAAATGAAGTTAGTATCCACTTGTTAGTAGGCCCATTCTTAGGTGTCTGTGACCTTCAATTATTGAAATGGAAACTATCGACTCCAAAGGAAGTTAAAATCGACCCCTGAATGTCGATATAAATAACTTTGATTTACTGATAGGAATATCAGGTTCAAACCGCTGTGATGGTGATGGCTGCATGGGTGGGCAGGTGACGCTGCGTGTAAGACTGCGTTTCGACGTCTTCTTTATCGGGGTCGTGATCTTCAATGACTTGAGTACGCCTGCACGTTTCGGATTTAGATACTACATGTTTGGGAAGCTCATGATTATCTAGCGGTTGGAAAATTAAGCGCGATTGTGTGGTATAACTCGACCAAGCGAAGAATGAAGGCAGAGATTGCGGCGCGTCGTGGAACTAACAGTGAAATCACGGATCCGTACAGTCAGTTTAACTAACAAAAGTCGTCAGGAGCGGAAAGCGAGTTCAGACTGCTCCTACGGAATCACCATGGTCTCCTTCATAGAGGTTGTGAATCAGCTGATTAAATATAACTTCAGAGACACATCATGCAAGATATGCAATGATTTTTATTTTTGTCCCTTTAAGTTGCTTTCTTTACTTTTCACCGTTCTAGTACAAGACTATTATAAAAAGTTCTATTTATATTGAATTTTTAATACTTATTCATCAAATTTAAACATTTTGTATTCTCCTTCATTCGTCTTTTTTTCATAGACTTTAGACGGTTTGTTAGGCGTGCAATAAAGTATCAAAACATTAACCTTACTGTCATAAGTATCTACAATATTCTTCATTATGGTGGTAGTTACTCATTACATAAAAAATAATTTTATTTGGTATATATTCTGAGAAACTACTTAAGTTAAAATAAACAATTTATATGAATGTTACTGCTCATCGAAAGAATTCGTTTCCAACTTTTGAATTGTTTTGCAGAGAAAAGTATACTTTTATTTATTCCAATATGAGATGCAGACATGTCTAAATACAGTTAAAATATTAATTGGGAAGATTCTAGATTTGCAACGAAATAAATCGCGCTTTTTTCGCAATAGTTTGACACGGTCCCATTTTAATTTTGAATTGAGTATCTTTATATCTCCGTCTCTGACGTTTCGGTTGTAAACACAGACAGTGGCGCGCTCCTGTAAACATTATTCTCAAGTTGGTCGAGCTATAGCAGTCGTAACCATTTCATTGTGATGGGGTTGGAAATAAATATTTTGGATGTATAACGACCACGAAAATCCGACACGTTATCATTTGAATTTGCGAGAGCACAACTAAAGATTCGTAGGACGGGAGATCGCTTGCCAACGGTGACTGATTTTCGACAACAGTACAGCTACTGCTGGGCAAAGACCGGTCACAGGGTAAGAATTCTACTTGTCATCTCTTCTGACCGCTCGTTTCTGGTTTAGTTCGGATCAATTCAAGATGAATACTCAACAATGATCTTAAACGGAAGGCCATAGAACGTGATCCTTCAAGGAACTTACACAATCATTCATTCATGGAATGATCTCCCATCCCCTTACAGATTCTTCATAATGTTTGAAATATTAAAGCAGTGCCCCGAGATAATATGGAATGAGCATTTTAATGACGAAAGAATAGCATGTGATAATTAATTGCAATCATGGGATTGAGAACGAAGGCTCCAGATATATAATCTGATTTTAGTATATGAGCTATAGTTATAGATTTAGAATGCATCTTCTAGTATCATTGAGAAAAATGAAGAATGTCGTCGGCATAATTCTTTGCTGTATCTGTAAGTCACACAGTGTAAAAAATTCGCCTAGAAGTGCATTTTTTCTAGTTAATGCATATATTAGGCACTCTTTAAAGAATGTATTCGGAACACGTTCACAGTTTCACGGTCAGACCCAATTCACTATCTGACGAATTTGGAGCTGACAAAGAAGGGACTGCAGCATTGGCATGAAACGAATGAGGGCATACATTCCATGAACTAGATATCGTTTCTCAAAATTAGGTTGGCAATAACAAACACGATATACATATTAAATGCTGAATTATGAGCGGGAACTCGTAGCATTATCATGAGTAGTTATTTGTTTCCGAAACTAATAATGCATGTTCTCATTCCAGAAAAGTACCCTCCAAGTTTTAATAATGGCGAAGCATATTGATAGAGCAGAACAAGCACTGCATCAATTCTAATGAATTCAACTTGCCATGTCGTGTTGTAAACAAGAGTATTGCTAGAGTATTTGCTGCGGGAAATTATTTGAAGTTTTGGAAGAACACGAATATGAATATTAATTTCAAAAGCCACAAAGAAGGGAAAATAAAATTCGCGACTTCAATTTTAGTTTTACAAGAAGTAATTTCAGTTCAACAGCCATATTGTTATCAGCCTTTGGCATCATCGTAATTAAGTTTACAGTTTTCCATTTAGACACAAAGTAAAAAGGAAATGCGTGTATTTTTCCTGTTGTTTTTACCACAAATGGTCACATATTTTCTCCCTTTCCATAGATATACTGAATTTTTAAATTTTTCATATAGCATTTTATTATTGTAATTTGTATTAAGATAATATTTGTATTATTGTAATTTGCATAACGCTTAATAGTACCTAAACACATATGGTAATGCTTAACAGTACCTAATACTAGTACATATGTGGTTATCATGAGAGATATTCAATGACTCGTGCTGAAGGAGAATGTCTTTGAAGTCAGCAATTATCATAATTTTCAATATCAAATTTCAGTCAAATAAGTTGTGTAAACTGAAGCTTGTTTTTATGAATAACATATTTGTGAGATTAGGTTACTGATTTTGTCAACGTCCTTCCTAGTAGATAATATAATTTAGAAAATATTTGAAGACATAATGTAATTTGTAATATTCTTATAAAAATTATTTGATACAAAACACATAGCTTACATTTCTAATTTAAAAGATTTATTTTCCACTTGTATAATCCTTGAACTTAAATCACAGTCATTTAAGACTCATACACATATTCATTCAAACCACCATCATATATTTATATACGAAAGGGAGAAGGATGAAAAGAGAATAAATAGATAAGAAGTGCGTAAAGAGAAAAGGAATAAAAAAGTAGTTAAAAATGAAATCGCCGGCGTCATGTGTTGCCACTCACCAAAATATAGTTCACATGAGAGAGGGACGGCGCTACAAGCAGGAAGTTATCGCCCGCAGACCTGAAACAAAAACATTAGAACATTAACAGTTGATGACAGTTCAATTAAAAATACAAGTTAAAATTAATTCACAAAATATTTTACTATTAGCTTAGCGTGACTCCTCCTGAACGCACAATCAGGTTGAAATTTTGAAATACTAGAATCACCGCAACAAGACGATCTCGAACTTTCGGTCATTAAAAACATCGGTTCCTTGAGATGTAACTTCTCACACACATCAAAATTACGTTTCATTAGTGCTGTTCGAAAAATGGTTCAAAGCAATGCTGGTAGAGGGGAGATATACGCAATTTTGAACCTGATAATGAGAATGTACATGAGGATGAATAGGTGGGCGTACGTGCCACACATAACTGTGACATTAAAAGTGTTTAAGCTGAAACTTGAAAAACACGTCTGGAGAGTCCCAACCATGTCCGAAGTCCTCGCCAACGGCATGTCCTCTCCGCCTTCAGCGAATGGCCCCGTCCTTTCGCTCACGCGTCGCACCCTCCACCCCCCACCCCCGATCCCAGGGTGCGTTCGCAGGAATTAGCCGGCGAAGTAGTCTCTACCCCAAAACAATTCCTCGCACGTCCCCTAAACACAGTCTCGACGGTAAAAGGTTTGCCTACGAACGTATAAGCTCCTCCATTGACTCGACTCATCCTTCTTGATATTTCTCTACGTAGGAGTAACTAAGCTGCCCTTGACAGTTGTGCTGTCTTCGACAAGCAGACGTACTTTCATTCATTACAAATCTTTGTGAAATCATCCTCGACGAGGCTCTACTGACTTCGGCGGCTCTTCGAATGGCAGAGTTTGATATGTCGGTGCTCAGTTACGTTTTCCTTTAAACTCCAGTCAAACTAGACGCTGCCTTCGGCAATATTAACTGCGTGCTTCAGCAATGCATTTATACCCTTCTGAGTGTTGGCTTTGCAGACCACTAAAAGCGCGACGTGCGTGCGACATTACGTAACTACAAGTGCTCGGTATCGCGCTTCACAGAAAGGAGAGATCTAAAAATACACATTTAAAATATAAAAAACAACAACAGCGGTACTACAACAGCACATACATTCTCGTATGATTTCTAACTTTAGAAAATTTTCGAAAATTCAGAGAGTTCAATGAAAATTAAACCTGCGGCAATTTAAGCTTTCTTTGTGCTGTATGGAACCAAACCTTAATCAAAAGATTTGGAAACTTCAGACTTCATGTAAAGTACTTTTCAAAATCAAAATATCAGTTTCAAACTCAAAGGTCACGAGTTTGTCCTGATCGATCGGGAAATATGAACTTTGGAGATAATCATTTGATTTTAGTTGACGTGATAGCGTTGACCAAAGACGAAGAGACATTTTACCGTCCATCAAATTTTTCGTTATCAAGGGAAAATGTGAATTCTGACAACACAAAGTATTAGAATACTTTACTACATAAAGGAACAAGATTTATCCACCATTTTGTTACCATTAGCCGATAATACGAGTTTTTTGTGAAAAAGTCTCAGATGTCCGTCGCAACATTACAATATGCATATACATATGTGAGTACGCGTTAAGGCGAGAAAGTAATTAATTTAAGTAATTAATTAGTAGGTTTTTCAAGAAACTGAATCTTCGTTGTAATATTCCTTTGCTATTCCCATTTAATTTTTTCTTAAAAAGCTTACGCAACATATGTCATTCTCCCACCAAAAATAGGTTATTATATCATCAAAATTCTTTGATTGGTTAAACAGTAATATAGGTATGAAGAAACAGTCCACGCATTATTTAAATCCAATGAGAAGAAAACAGAGCATACTGGGCAAATTTCTCAAAATATGTTAAAAATGGCACCATTAATTTAAAAATTAACACATTACAGAGATGCGAACTACAAAACATCACAATCCCTCTGGATAAATGTAGCATGGATTGACCTCCTTTGATTTTACGTTTAGCGCCATCAGTTCATGCGATGAATCTCCTTCCTAAAGTTGAAACCAGATTTCTCAGATTATAAAAAAATATAAGTGTAAATACTAAATAAAAAAGCAATAAATTTATTTTCACCTACTTCAATTTGAATTCATGCCCCTAAAAGAAAATACGCCCTATTCGGAGAATATCATTGAGAATTCACAAACTAGTGGAATATGTGAAGATATTTCTGGTTTATTCTCAAATCAAAATAAATTTTCACGGGTATGATTTCTCACGAAGGATATTAAAGTTTTCTAGCATAATGCACCGAAGACCACATTCTTCGTATGAAATATAAGCCTACGTGCAGCTACGAAGTCACGATTCTTCCAGCACGATCCTGTCCTCGCAACACGTTAAATTCCATTCCTCAAGAAAACACGAATTCACTGCCACATTCAAGTTCAGTGGGAAAATATTTCTGAAATGGGAAGTGAGAAGTGGCAGGACAGAATGCATTTCAGTCATGATACTCTTAATAATAAAAGTAATCAATTACATTTAATCATTAAAACATAAATTGAAATATTTTATTCTCACTTTTTAGACACATTAGTTATTTTATTCCTTCTTTTTATAATAATAACAGTATTATTTAACGCTAGACAGGTTTATTAAAGACTTCAGACATACAATTAAACATTGAAGCAACATTTACAGTAGGCCTATCACTTATCAATTTGATTAAGGTATATGTCTTCTGAAAAGTGACCGAGAATGATGGAAAAAGGCATTTTTTTTTGCCATTCTGAAAGCGTAATTTACTACACTTTCTTCTGGCGAAATACATTTTTATCTCTCTGCAATATTTTCGGAGATACAATCAATTATTTCCAAATTGGCGTCCCTGCCACGTCCCGTTGGATCTGTCAACGCCTCCTTGTAATTGCAACTAAGAATTACACATTAAAAAACAAACACTAGATATTCAACAGAAAACACGAGAGAACAAAGCAGGAGAAAGAACTTGTGAGGAAGGAAGAGGAAGAGACAAGACAAAGAAGGGGAAGGAGAAGGTGTATCTTATGCTGCAGGACTCTATAGGTATGCAACCTTCCATTACTTCTGAAAAGTTCATTTTCCTTGCGTATTGATTAACGAAATGCATCGTAACTCAGGAACTAATAGAAATATTTACATTATTATTTCTGTATTTTACAATTATGTTTCACATTATTATGTGAACCACATGTAATATTCCACTATACAGTATTTGAAGGAATGCACGCGAAAGAAAGTTTAAAAAATGAATCCAACGTTTTTTAAAAATTTTGAATATTTTCAACCCTTTAAATTTTTACCTCTTACAAAACATTAATTTTTACATAATGCAACAGTTACTTCTTTTCTGTAAAAATAATTACGAAAATATATTAAATATTAACTGAGCTATGTCACAAGTGAAATACTGTAAAATCTTTAAAACTTTTATAATTTTTATTTAAAAAATGGAATGCTATTTTATGTTTCCTGCTTGTATATGTACATTGAAGTCATAAAATTAAGAGCTAAAACTAGATATATAGGAAATTTTTGCTTTGAGTAGACATATACCGAAACATGCTAACGGGGCCTCGCTCTATCGGGGCTCCGTAATACCATATTAGTAAATTAATTTTACTTACAGATCTCAAGACATTCGTTTTATGTAAAAAATACATAAACTATCTTCATTGAAATTAAGCGCATTTTAACGTCAAAAGAGGAAATATTACATTGCTGGGAGGTGGTATTTCAGCCCCATGACAGAATATTCATCAGTAAAATACTCGGTTGAGTAAATTTTACTCATAACGTGCATTCTGGGGCGTGTATGTTTGCGAGCAAGGTAAGTGTCTTACTAGAATTTTCGGGCACTACGCCTAGTTGGAACTGGAGCGAGATTTAAAAGTAAAGGTTGTACAAATTGCTCCAGTGGTGGGACATCAGTGAATACCTGGCCCATGATTGTCGCTTGGAGAAGGCACTGAACAATCATTTCCCCACATTTAGCTACATCAGTTCTCATTTCTTCTACTAAAGCAGATAAATTATCCATTAAAAAGTAATAATACATCAGTCAAATTTCAAATGGTCAATTTACAGTAAAATTAATTACATTGAATGGAAAGTGTCTTAATTTTGCTATCGTATTTACTGAAGAGTGCAATAATTTCATTGAATTACTACGTTAAAGGCGGGAGATTTAACAGACAAAGGCTCTTGTCTGTTATTTAAGAGACTCCTTGGCAAGAATATTTATTCCAAGCAGGATTTGAAAGAAAATAAACATAAAATAGTAATAAATATTAAAAAACGTAATCACGCTGATCTGGATGGCCGAGGTAGCTAGAACGTGTGCCTTTGTGCCTTTGTCCCGTCTCTGTCATGTATGTGACATATTTTTGCTAGTAATCTGTAAAGTGTATACAAAATAGCTAAGTGTCCTGGAATGAAAACAAGAACACACTAAATCTTGGAATTTCCCATGTAAAATTTTATTCATTTATTATCCAAATGAACCGTTGTAATCAATAAAAGTGTCATTTGAAAGGGCTGTTTCCGTAGTTTTCCATTATAACTGCCATTGAATTGGATGGCACGAATATATCATTCCGTGACAAGTAATGAGGTGAAATGACTGAAGCACATGATGAATAGGAAAGTCCAGCTATCTCTGAATCAGGAGTAAAGGGAAACAATCTATTCTTTTGTAAAGCTGGTAAATAAAATGAAGGTATGTTCCAGTAGACCACCATCTTTCCGAATTTTGAGTATGATAAATTAATGGAAGTAATGTGAATTCGTAGTTCAACAGCAAAGTATATCTGAACGTGTGACATTCAAATGTGTACCATTTGTAAACCTCTAAATAGAGTAAATACGGAACAAGTTTTTCTTATTTTATTTTTGTACTAATTCTTTTCAATTTTTAAACATCTAAACTTTGTGCCTGTGCACCCCAATTGATAATATTTTTGTCATGTGTTATTCACTCTATTCTCGAAAAGTTCAACTAATATCTAACTCATTTTGCTTATGATTTACAATATTTTTCCATGTTAGATTTGCACATTACTATCTGTTATATGGCTCTAAAGTTTCCTAATATTCCTGGTTTATCCAATCTATACTTCGTTCTACTAGACGTTCGCTTAATTTTAATATTTTTGGTTCGTTATTTTGTTGTTGTAAAATGCTCTGGTCAAAAGTATTACCAGATACTCTTAAATTTGCGTAATAATTTCTTATAGAAATGAATTTTCATAGGTAATAGCACGTGTGCTTTGGAAATTGTCGGTAAAATCCCGACTCACGAAACAAGGAGGGGATTTATCTGGGAATTCCCAAAGCACGAGTTAATTTAATAGGAATATTTCACGAAATCAATTACGTCCATCAGAGTTTCAAAATGTCGCAAATATTGAAAATAACTGAAAGCATATTAAAATCAATGAGATTATTTGTTAAAATCAATTTGCTATGTACATTTGAAGTTTATTGCACCGCATTACAGCCGTCGATACACACCGTAGATGGTAGATGAGGTAGACAAGGTAGATGAGTTGCAGCATACCGCGTCCTAAGAACAGTGAGTTCCTTACCGCCCCGCTCAATAAGAAAGGGAGGCAAGAAACGCCGGATGGAAAAAGCGACATTTTTTTGAGAGACACCGACCTGATTGGGGCATTTTTTAATTACAGTTAAACACTATTTTAATTTTACGAGTGGAATAGTCCAAATAATTCTGTCCCAAATATTTGAATTTCTACCCTGTGCCTATCCGAAATTTGTCGTTAATAATCTCGGAGCAGTTTTTACGTTTCTACGGGACGTGTTGCTTCTTCTACTGAAATTATGAAACTAGTCCTACGGCCAGCAACCCCTCTTTTCAAGACAATACGTCGCACTGCCCCGGGGCGGCGGGCGCGCCGGCTAGCTCTGAAGGAGAAAAATCGGAGAGAAAAAGCGAATTTTGTTTCATGTAGCATTCTTACTTTCCCGTATACGTACGTATATACGGAGTAATTTTTTATGTATAGTTAAGCACTACATAAATTTCACGAGTGGAATACTCTAAATAATTCTCATTAATTATCTCTCCCAAAAATTTGAGTTTCTACCCTGAGCCTGACCAAAATTTGTTGTTAATAATCTCAGAGCAGTTTTTTGTGGTCGTAAGGAATTCGTTACTGCTCCTTAAATTCTCAAACCAGTGCTGCGGCCCGCAACCCCTCTTCTTAGCACTATACGCTGCACTGTCCCGGGGCGGCGGGCGCTTCGTCCAGCCCCGAAGGTGGGCGAGCGAGCCGCGCGCGGCCGTCTCAGTGGGGGCGGGAGTGGTGAGCGGGGGCCATACCGCGTCGCGGCTTAGCCGGCCTCGAAACCGGAGGGCGGACTGGCGAGCGCGGTCACCGCCCGAGTTATTATACCCGCGAGCGGCTGAGCGCTGGCTTAGGACGTAAGCCGCGGGGTCGCCCGGCCGGCGCGGCTGCTTTCGAGCGCGGAGCCAGGTGCGGGGGCGAGCGGGCGGGCCGCGAGGAACGCGATCAAAAGCGGCTACTTGCGGAATGAGGAGAGAGAGAGAGAGGGGTGGAGGGAAGGGGGGAGAGAGAGGAAGAGAGAGGTGGAGGGAAGGGGGAGAGAGAGGTGGAAGAATGGTAGAGAGAGAGGTGGAGGACATGGGAGGAGAGAGAGAGGGGAGGGGAAGGGAGAAGAGAGGTGGAGGGAAGAAGAGAGAGAGGGGAGAGGGAGAGAGGGAGAGAGAGGGAGAGAGGGGGAGAGAGGGAGAGAGGGTGAGAGAGGGAGAGAGAGGGGGAGAGAGGGAGAGAGAGGGGGAGAGAGGGAGAGAGGGAGAGAGAGGGAGAGAGAGGGGGGAGAGAGGGGGGAGAGAGGGAGAGAAGGAGAGAGAGAGAGGTGGAGGAAAGTGGGATGGGGGAGGAGTGGTTAGTGGCAACGGAAGGGTGGAGATGAAGACAATTTTTACGTGACGAAGATGATGAGACACCGGAAGAAACGTCTAGGTCAGGCATATTAAGATCGCGGGAAGGGTAACAATACTACTGGAGCTCCCGGACACTGCGTCCAGAGAAATTGGCGCGAGATTTAAAAGTAAGGGATGTACAAATAGCTCCGGGGGGGGGCGGAACGTTCCTCGATACCTGGCCCATGACAGTCTTTGGGAGAAGATACTTAACAAGTATTATCACAGATTTTGCTATATTAATTCCATTTTCTATTTAAAGTAAAGAAATTATCCATAAAAATGATAGAATTCGTTAGTCCGATTTCAAAATTTTAATTGAGAATAAAATTTAAAAAATTAATCAAACATATCTTCATTTTATAATCCTATTTACTTGAGAGGGATAGATAAACATGAACTTCCTACGTTCATATTAAGAAACGTTGTTTGATGATGTTTGAAATTTGTCATATAAGAATAAATGCCGTCTGTCAATAAGTTGACGAAATTTGAATAACTCAGAGCTTTATTTCAGGAAACTGGGAGAATCTATTTTCTATTTAATACCTTTTAACATTAAAATTACGTTTTCAACGTTTCAAAATTGTTATCAAGACATTAACGGAAACCAAAGAAAAGTGGAAGGCACGTCATTGGTACAACTGCGACAATCTGGCCTGGACAACTGAGACAAGTTGGCAGAAATTTTTCAATACGACCACTATTTTAAATTTTCAAAAGAACGGAATATTTGTGGAGTAGCACATAGACATTTACATGCACTAATTGTAAAATGAAATGCGAACACCACGTAATTTTACTCTGGCAATATTTACTTGCGTAATGAAGTGTACTACATTCCATAAAAATCAATTCTGATTTAATGGTTCCTAAAATATATTGACCAGATTTTATCAAAATAATGTTATCTACTCAATCAATTGCAAAGTTATTTTGGAAATTGACAATAAATAGTAGTAAATGACAGCATCCATTTGCGGTAAAACTTAAACAACTGACAGTGTTTGTGGGAGGGTTATAAATATATGCAGGTAAAACGGGAATAAAATAAGTTTCACAGCTAAGGAGCGAGATAACTAATCATAAATAATGAGAAAAAAACAAAAGAATAACTTCTTCACAAAACAACCTACTAGTGCGCATTTTTACTTTTGGCCAGTTTGACCTCGGGGCAAGTTGCATTCCATTGTCATCTAATAGGTAATAGGCCAACAGACATGTTGTAATTGTTCGTTCTGCTTCTAGAAAACAGATCAGAATTACTTGTGGTATTTTTACAGGTTTTGTTGTTGCTGTTTAAAAAAATAAACATCCACTTGCGGTAAGAAAATATTTTGTCATCTCGATTTTTATAATTTTACTAGTATTATTTGGCTTTAATTTTAAGGTGTGAATTACAAGTTTGAAATGTGCTTTATACTCGTATGATAGTAGTTATGCGGTGCACTTAACCTTAAACAGTATTTCAAGCATCTTTTTCTACGATGACACTGATGTACTGATGTACCTTAAGAGCATCCCAAGGTGCAACAAGGTTTGCATGAAATGCCATGCTTAGTTTTAAAACACAATCGTTGATCTAGTTGATTATTTGCTGGAGTATTTTTCCCACTACTATGCCTCACAGCAAGGATGGCAAGACTCGGAAGAAGAACGACTCGAGGATGTTGGAGAGTGCTGTATACAAAATATTGTAAGGAAAGTCGAGAAAAAAAATGATGCCACCAACAAGTATGATTTATGGGTGTCATGTGACGGGTATATTACCATTTAATGAATGCATATTTAAAGATGATGAATTTCTTGCATCATATGAAACAGACCGTGAAATATTCGATCAAAACGAAGTTCCAGACAAATATCAGGAAATGTACAGAAGACTCACACAACTATTGAAGCATGTCTTCCTTCAAATCCATAGTCTCCTTCGGATTGTAATCGAACAGGTTATCTTAATACACGTAACGATTTGGTCATATCCCACAGCTTCGCCCGAAAAAAGTCTACAAGAGGAAGACACAGGAATAAATAGAATCATGCTAACAGTCACGCCTGAAAAAAAAGCGACAGAGCCAAAAAGCGAGACATTTGTTTCCTGTAAAGGAGAGAAAAATGATTAATGTTTCAAAGATGAATTTTTAATAAACGTTCTAGCTCTGAGGGAGAAGAAATGACCTTAATGTCGTCCTATGAGGATTATGATATGAACAATCTTCAAAAAAAAATTTACCTAAATAAAATGAAATTCAGATGCATCGTGAAATAGAAACTACAGTTAAAGAAACGAATGATGTGTTGCTGCAAGTAAGTGGGAAAAATGTTATTGTGTAGGACAAGGTGTGAAAAGACATTTGGTTATGAAGAGAAATACCTTGTTCAAAAGGGAAGTAATACTGGCTTGGATTTGATCCAGCTGGATCCGATTTTTACTCCACAGGGTTGTTAGCCCTGAGGGTAGGGAAGATGAATGTATAGTGAGGGGTGAAAGGACGGAACACACACACATAGACATAAACAAATACAGCCATGCCCGAGGCGGGACAGGAACCCGCAACCCTGCGGTCCGAGATCGCCACGACACTTCTGATTTATCGATCTCGGCCACTAATCGACTTATATTTAGTTATTAAAATAAATATTTTCATTCTTTCTCCTTCAATTAAGAGTATATTTTACATTTTTTCGCCAGTGCCAAGTTACAACATGGTGGTCCCTTGAGATACTTGAACGGATGAGGAAAAAATGTAATATCATAATTTTAAATAATATATGATACATTTAAAAGGTGCATTTCTTAAATTGTTGGTTTTAGTAGATTGTGAATCGTACAAGTTTAAAATTGAAAATAAAAACTAATTGAAAAAAAAAGTTCGAAACTGTCTCAAGTTATAAGATCATCATCCCCTGATAAAAACACACGATACCATGATGCACATCGTTAATTGGTTTCATTTAGTTTGTCTCTTACTGCTATTTTCAATAGTGAAGTCTTGTTAATTAACAAGTAAATTGAAACTTAAATATAAGATCTTGAAACAAATTATTAGAGAATGATATTCACAAAAAGAACATTGTACAATGCAAATCAAATATGTAATTTCCATACGTACAAATTTTGTATGGAAAACAATTATGTAATTATAAAAATCCTTGAAAGACTAAATAAGTCGAACAAGGATAAATAAATTTTAAAAAAAGAATGCTTGTAATTAAGCACGAACAAAAAAGATTATAGTTATCGTTCGGTTGGGAACGGTGTAATTTTATCCTTCAGTCTCACAAATTAATTAATTTATTAAAAATTATTATTGTACCTACGGCGTTACAATTCGAGACCTTGCCTCATTCTTGTGAACATCTGAAAAGTAATATTGATGGAGATTTTCTACATCGTAGACATCAGATCCAGTCTCACGCCCGTCACTAAGAATTGTGATGACAAAGGAAGATCGGCGGGACAATGTCAGAGGTGCTTCTCCAGCTGCCGACTAAAATAATTTTAGTCGTAATCGTTCAATTATTGAACCATCCATAGAAACGCGATCACAGCAGCCTGACATTGGGATTGTCATCGAGCCAGTAGTCGTCTTTGACCGACCTATTTAGTTGATATTAAAAATCTTCCAGCGTTGGAACTAGAAACGAGGACTGTCGTACTAGGAGAGCCCGTCAGCCAGGCGGAGAAATTGACAAGGATTCAAGCAGACCTCTGGTTCCCTAATTACGAATTTCGTGAATGGGTGCAATGATTTACCACGAACAATTCGATTTGTAGGATTGATCCGTGCTTTTCTTTTGAGCGATGCGAGTTGTCTCGCGCCAGAAATCGCCCTGCCCTGGGGGGTCACCCACTCTCCCCTTGTGTTCCCCTCGACGCTGCGCTCGAGAAGCTAAATATTCGTTCTGCCCTTGTGATCGCGTGAGGCCGGCGACGAGGAATGGCCCTCTTGAGAAGCCGCAGGAGAGGCATCCATGCACGTGAGAAAGGAAGACAGAGGTTCAACAGAGATACAGAGGGTCTGGTGTTCACCACCAGGGATCTTTAGTTCTCTCCACTGGCAGATTTTCAACATTCTCAAAACTTCCTAATTTACGCTCTAAGTGGTACGAACACTAACCAAAAGCTGTTACTACCATTGGACTGTGCACAATACTTTATGACCAACACATTCATACGTACGATAGCAGCCAACAGACCGCCTGTTGTTAATTGGGTTTAGGGGAGTAAACCGTTTCTACTTGCAGATATTGCTGCGCCATGCGATCAGAACGTCGTAAACAAGGAGGAACAGAAACGACTGAGAGAGGAGACCGGATGAGGAGGACGTTCAGAAACGATATAATCTGAAAATAAATTTACTTAGTTCGAAAAGGACATTTACAAAGATGAAAAGGGTGAATGAATAACAGTAGAAAAATATTAATTATAGGGAATTGGTTTAAATGGATTGAAGAATATGAAAAAGTGTGCTAGTGGCAATAGGATCTCTGTATTGCCTACTAACGAAACTACATCGTTCAGAAATGTAATATAACTGTGTTCGTTTATCACGATTTACTGATATCACATTGTAAATTATTAGCAGCTTAGAGAAATGAGACTTAGAGAAATTAAACCAAAATTATGGTTATTTTTACCTAAATTCTGAAGGACATTTTTATGATGTTTGAGTTTAAAATTCAAGATCAAGTTTTTGTGTGTTTAAGGAAGCATTAAAACGTTTGTATAGGAACAGATAAACTGTTTTGCATATTTCCGATGACTTTCCTGCCGATACAATCATTATAATAGTGCACGGGAGATGCAGGAAGGAAATGTGCTGCTAATAAAGAAAACACACCATGAGAAAAAAAATACGCTATAAATAAATTTAAAAAATTGAATTCAGACTCAATTTATGTATTTCGAGAAATTAAAAGGCTAGTCGTCAAACAAAAATGAAGTTTAGGAAAAGGAAATACTTGAAAGACATTTCGCTTTCAGCAATGTAAAATAAAAGTAATATCCTAGATATAATAAAAACAATATATTCATTATATCTGTCCGGTTAATAGTACGTCAAAAAGAAACAAACACACTAGGCAAAAAACGATATCCATATAACGCTAAACTACTAAATTTAAGAGAAAGTGAAAGTAGATGATACATAGAGATTATTTCAATATTTTCTATTGCATTTTGAATAATTTAGTCAATTATTGAAATTGAAAGGACAGTTCTTCAATGCACGTGCTAAACCAAAAGAAGCGGGTGAACGTGATAGACTTAACAGAACAAATTATGAAAATCAAGACTGCAAGTAAAGCTACGAGATAAATAAATGGAGACGTATTCAATTCAAAAGCATTTCACTCAATAACTGTAACTGAAAGACTAGTGCTCTACTGCACATGACATATCTCTGATACGCGGGATACAAGATAAACATAGCTACAGAACATACAATAATACTAAAACAAGAGAACAGCTTTACTGGTAGCAAGCGAAGCAGCGTAGTCGAGATCCAACGAAGCACGACAAGCTCTTCCCCTCCCCCCTCCACCTGTCCGCCGCCCGCCGCACCGAGCCCCTTGAATCGCGAAAAGCCCAGCTAATGAATGGGCGCTTACCCAGCGCGCGAGCGGGTCGTCCATAATACAGCCGCGGACACACAATGGCGTCGCCCTCTGCCCCAGTCGTTCCGCGGGCGTTTCCATCGGACCTCTTGTTTTCGTCGCCGCCGCCACCGCCGAGTAGCTGTCACAGACGGCGATGAATCGGCTGCGCCTAATGAATTCCGAACGGCGTTCCTAATGCTTCAAGTTCTCCAAGACTTTCTTTCGCGGTTCGTGTCAAACAAGTCGACTTAAAGCGTTAAAGATAGCGCGCACGTTTTGTAAAAGAGCTTGGCGTAATTTCTGCTAAATGCTTTTGGGGTTACCGACTCTGGGGAAAGAAATATACAGAATTTATCAAGGAGATTTACAGCATTCTCCGCGGAGGTTCTGAATTTTATCTTTGTATTTACGTCTCCATTCGCTCGCGCCATTCACGTAAATATGCAACAGTCCCTTTTTTCATGAGAGAAAGAACACGTTTGCAGTCTACCTAAACGTTAAATAGCGCGACAGAGAACGATATCTTCTTTTGAATTGTTCACCTATCAGTTCAACCTTACTGTTCTGGCAGTGCTCCCGTTTTAGGAGTTTTATTTATATCTTGAATTCTCAACTATCTCTATTTTTAGGCGGAAAACGAAGCTTTGGAAACAGAGTGAAAAAAATGCTTTGAAAAGAGCGCTTTGCAGTGCAATAAAGTAGACGTCAGGAATGACAGTTAAATAAAGTATTTGGAGAACAACTAGATAATAATTATTGTAAGACAAGGATATAAATTAATTATAAATCACTAATGAACAAATACAGTCTGTAACAACTGTGATATTGATCAACCAAAATATTTACGTCCGATTTCAATTTGCGTGGAAGAGATTAACAATGGAATATTTTTTAAACAAATTGGAGATTCTAACTGTTGCAATTAAATTGTGCATTTCTTTTACCCCTAATTTCCAAGACTCTTTCATCGTTCGTATTTACAATCCCCACACCTCCATCTCGTATCACTTGAAAAACAATATACATTCTCCTCCTGTTGGTTTTTATGAATAATAGAGAAAGAATTCAGAAAATAATTCACAGAAAAAATGTACAAACCGCAATTATGTTTGTTATCTTCGTTAAATCGCAAACATTATAAGGATAAAAATTGTTTTGACAATACAAAACATCCGTAAGATCGTGTTCAGAATTCCGACGTGGTTTTTGGTTGGTTGGTTGAATTATTAGTGATTCCGGACGCGTCAACTGCCTAAGGTCATTTTCCCGTACGTTACGTGCATGTTTTATTGCTGAAGGTGGCGGTCATCATCCGCCGCTGTATGGTGAGATCCGGCGCCGACCTACCGTCGGCTAACGAAGTTTCCTCCAACAGAAAATCTCCCACCAGCGGGGCACCGCCCCAACCGGGACAAGGTCTAAGCCCCCGACCGGTCTCCCGACATGTGTGGATGGGTAGAGCATGTAAGTGTAGTGTGTGTGTACGTAAAGGCGGAGGGAAGGACAGGGAAGAGGAAGGAAAGATCACTCGCGGTCCGTTGGCCTTTCGTTGCGGTATTGCTCCGACCTTCGCCTGGTGTTGATAGTTTGATGCGTTGATAGGAGAAACCACGGCAAACTACCAAACAAAGCAGCAAACCGCTAGAATTCTCCTTCAGACAGTGACAAAACTCGACCTAGTTATTTAGCTAATGTCAGAAATTCAGCCACATTTGGGACTCGAACCTTGAAACTCCCAGCGACATTGCAGTGACACCAGCTAATGTCCTAAGTCATCTCTAGCGTTAAAAATATGATATAGAGGTAGAGATATGATGTAGATGTATCCTCAGGATATTAAATTTTACCCCAATTTATTTTGAGAATACCACAGCCCTGCAATATATAATATAGACAATCCCTGATTGGTTGTGCAAAAACATTTCTTGTTCAAGCTACTTTCGCCTTCACCTTGGCTGCTTCCAAAGCGGTTGCACATCTCGAGTATCATCCGGGAGTTTAAACGCAGCGAATAATCGTCCGCGAATTTAAACGCAGTTCAATCATTGGAAGGGGTGCCGAGTGGTAAACAGAGGAAGGGCTACTTGAAGCGTCAGGCGAGAGGGTGGGCGAGGACGCGGACTGGGGTACGGCGAGCGAAATGTCTCCGGGCAGAACAGACGGGCGGGCATCCTGTCGCAATTTAACGCGGTAGGCGCGACGGGCCCGCGCCACCAAGGCTCCAGAGGCAGGGACGGCTGTAGTGGAGTTGGTGGTGGAGGAGGCATGGGGGTGGAGGTGGATGTGGAAGCGGATTTGGAGGCGGTGGTGGAGGAAATGGAAGCGTGGGGATGGATCAGTTACAATGAGCGAAAGCAATGGCGGTGGGGACTAAAGCGAGGTCGCAGTGCTGGATGTGATGAGGGCCGTGAAGGTGGCGGAAGCGGAGAGGAATGAAGATCAGGAGGTCGGAGAGGTGGTGAAATCGGTGTTGGTGATGAAGTCTTTGGTTATTCTGGGAATTCAGATGACAGAACGGTAGGGAAAGTGGGGAGGGCGAGACCGCAGAGTTATGGCAGCCGTAAGAGGGTGGGATCGCGTTTGCGGAGCGTGGCTTGGAGAATGTTGCCGCGGCAAGTGGCAGTGATGGTAGCAGCAAGGGTAAGACTAGAACAGGAATGGGCAGAGATGGAAGGGGTTATTGGGCCAAGGGATGCAGAAGGACGGCGCGGGGGCGGCGGGGGCGGCGGGGGCGGCGGGGGCGGCGGGGGCGGCGGGGGCGGCGGGGGCGGCGGGGGCGGCGGGGGCGGCGGGGGCGGCGGGGGCGGCGGGGGCGGCGGGGCGGCGGGGGCGGCGGGGCGGCGGGGCGGCGGGGCGGCGGGGGCGGCGGGGGCGGCGGGGGCGGCGGGGGCGGCGGGGGCGGCGGGGGCGGCGGGGGCGGCGGGGGCCGGCGGGGGCGGCGGGGGCGGCGGGGGCGGCGGGGGCGGCGGGGGGCGGCGGGGGCGGCGGGGGCGGCGGGGGCGGCGGGGCGGCGGGGGCGGCGGGGGCGGCGGGGGCGGCGGGGGCGGCGGGGGCGGCGGGGGCGGCGGGGGCGGCGGGGGCGGCGGTGGCGGCGGGGGCGGCGGGGGCGGCGGGGGCGGCGGTGGCGGCGGGGGCGGCGGGGGCGGGCGGGGGCGGCGGGTGCGGCGGGGGCGGCGGGGGCGGCGGGGGCGGCGGGGGCGGCGGGGGCGGTGCTTGTCCGTCCGACAGCGCAGACAAATGGGCGCGCATTGTCCGGCGCCGACGCCAATTTCCCTATCTGCAGCCGTCTGCGCCGCCGCCACACCGCAACACGCCGCGGCGCAGCGTTTGCACAGTGGTAGGGATTGACATTGTCCGCGACTGCTTGCCAATAGCCGTGAGGGCAGTAATTGTGTGGTTGAGCTAGATACGAATGTCACCCCAGAAAACGAGCGGAAAACTAACGCTTTGTACACATGAATGGGTGACTGCGCAAGCAAAATAAGCAAGAGATTAGTACATTAAGTATTATTGCGAACTTAACAAGCACATCTTGTCCAAAGTTATGAAAATCATGTAAAGAGCAGTGTAATTGCGTGGCTAGATATTGTTTCCTGAATGTGATAACAAAAAGGACGGCGGTAGCAAGAAAACACAGTACAGTACAATGCGCAATGAGGTCAAGCACATCAAAGGAAACCATAAAGGCGAAAACGAATGCAAACAACCAAACAAGGTCTTTTGTACAACATCAAAAGCTTTAAATCTAGCCAGCATGTTTTTTTCTAGATTTTGACAGAGATTGGTAATAAGTAGAAATGAAGGTCACATAATTTTAAATGGTAGTTTTTATCAGACGGCATTGATCTTAGATCGTAATTGATTACGTCGTAAATGAGAATGTTTTGCCTACTCTCCTAATTGATATTTGTTTTGAAACGGTCTTCATTTTAAAAATTAAAACATTTTCTGAGAATTGAAATTATTGATTTATATTTTTTTATATCAGAAAAAATTTAAAAAATTGAAATTGAGAGCAAATTAAGTTGTATTTAGAAAAATAATTAAAATGTATTTTTAATTCGAAGTATTTTCAAAAAGTTTTAAAACATTTATTTTCTTAATGAAAGTCACGTCCAATAATACTTGGGCAAAGCGTACATTAGGAAGCAACTAAAAATTAATAATAAAATGCACTTAGGGACCTATAGTTTTCCAACCTAGTGTGAATATTATACAAGAATACACGAGACGTAGTAATGCGATTAATTAAAAAATAACCTCTGCACAACAATGAGAAGACACGATCACACCGAAAACATTGCCTTCGAACATACGCCGGTCCATTGGGCAAAATTTAGGGAATATTGTAATTTTATATTTTTTAAATGCTTATAAGCTAGAAAATAGTTATTTTACACTGCCAAAACTATGGCATTTTATTTGAAGATATTTGAATATAAAATTGTGAGAGTAAAGTCGAGAATTTCCAAAGTAATCAAAATTATCCAGCAGCGGTACGTGCGTTAGTGGAGCCATAGTTCGCTACATTCGAAGGCCGCAGAACTGCATCTTGCTTGAGCATAAACATAGTTAACGGGCGGGTCAGCAGAGTTCGCGAGTGAACATTTGTTCCGGATGTGCCAGACGGACACAATAAACATAGTCCCGTTTGCTTCCTGAGAGTGCCCATCACAGAGCATACTCGATCGTCCGCTGAATTTGCATCGCACGATGAAATGCAGTGCGAGCGCTTCAAAGGAGTAGGAGAGAATCAAAATATTTTAAGAGAATGAGGTTTATCTAAAGGAAATCCATTAATTTACGACTTCAAAAATTTAGTACTTTACAACTTCAAAAATTTAGTACTTAAATACTAATATACATATGTGAGAATTTTGCAGAAGGAAATCTGGCCCCCTTTTCGTTACATTCTTTGGGGAAATATGTCAAAGAAATTGGAAAAAATCACAAAATTCAACCTACCCTTACAATGAGTGAAGATACTTAACAGAGTCTAACTGAGATCCGAAGATATCGCATTTTTGTAGATTACGGTGTGAGAAGCACAACAATATCAATACAAGAATTTGTAGTAAAGTTCATAAATTTTCTTGAATCATCTGAAGGGAAATAAAACAATATTTAAGTAGTTTGGATGTTTTGATTGAATATATCAACCGCTAAAATATATTTCTCAAGTCAGACTAAAAACTACAATAATAAAAAAAGGTAAAAATATTAATTTTGTTTTTTCAAAAACAGGAAGTTGAAAGGGAAAATATTATAGTGGGAGATATTATATGAATAATAATAATATTAACAACAACAATAATAATAATAAACAGAAGTTTTAATAAACAGAATATTTATATTTATTTTCTCAATTGTTCAACATATTCAATTCTTGTAATCAATATTATCGGAGTTAAACAGTATTATTGCAAAATTATTTTTTCGTTCATTCCATGATCGTGATTGATCATTCCATAGTATTTGTGCATATTCTCTCAAGTGTACTTGCTTATAGAAATGTTTCTCTCATACAAAATTAATAACAAAATTATTGGTCAAAATAAAAAATATAATGATTAAATATTTAACTCACCGTATAAGATAATATAATATTTATCAATAAAAGCCTGGTTTATAAACGCAAACTCTCAGTCCGCACACGTATAAATACATTCCAGTTGAATCCACAAATAACGTAAGGTTGAACGTCAAGTGAAGGCCCTCGTCGAGAACGTAATTTTCGAACGCAGTTGGTCGCAACACCTCCCACTGTGCCCATCGGCCGCTCGGCTTCATCCGATGCATCGGCCACCACACGCCCCGCATCCTTCCCGCTCATGACGCCGTCCATCAGCAATTAAAAGAAGGACGCGCCGCTTTCGAGCGATGGGCGATGTGTGTACGTGTCGCCGGCAAATGAGCCTCGTCTGTGGGCTAACGGCGCGGCGATAACACAGCGCGCGGCCCGGGGCCCCGCAGGCACGGGCATCCGTCGATGCATCGATGGGCACGTCTGGACGGGACGGAATCAAATTTGCTCTGGCGCAGGAACTGACACGACTGAGTGGGCGGCGTAGAAACGACGGCGTGATGCACTGCGTTTAGAGACCCTAGCGAAGAAACTTTTGAATCTCCCCCTAAGTTTTAGTAATGTAAAACACAGTAAATAATATTACGTCATGTACACTAACGTGAATCTAACTATCACTAACGACAAAAACTCTTTAAAAGTTTAGAATGTTTAAGAAAATGAAGTAGCACTACATGACATGAAATGTGAGCCAAAAATATGTGAAAAGACAAATCATTTCAAGGGCAACATAAAAAAGAATTGCAAGGTGCAGATCAATGGAGACCGATCCTTTATATGACTTATCAGCGAGAGAAAGACTCTTAAATCGTAGTCTTTTGTAATAGTTATCCAGTATCAGGCACAGAGGAAACGCCATAATGATACAGCGAGTCTCAAAATTTTCCAGGATGATTAACGCCATTTAAGCTCAGTCACTAAGAATCTCGTTGAGGAAAAACATCCGGAAGTTTTTCTCCCCGCTTCAATTTGTTTTCAGGAATGGTAAATTCGAATGTCATTCAATAAAAAGTCCATACTATTAATCAAAAGAGGTCAAGAAATCAAGCCCGTTTAAAAACAGAGAAGTTACAAGGATTTAAAGAGTACCCCGAAGCGAAATGACGCCTCTGGGCTTGCAAGTGATAAAATTATGCCTGTGTATACGCATGCGCTCAAAAATTAATAAAAAGTAATCTGTAACTATTAATACACGAAATTGTCTGAAGAAAGTGAGCGAACTTCGAGCTAAGTTAACTGCAACACGGTGAGTAAACTCCGGAGGAGAAAAGTCGAAGGCAAAGAGCCAAATAGTTGGGTTCTCTGCTCGAAAACAGTTGAGCCCGCGCTTCCCATTACCAGAAGCAATTTCTTTCTTAACAACTTCAACTAGACTTTCGCTCCGTTTTGAGCGCCTGAGAAATATATTATAATTAACCCCCTCAAATAGCGAATCGCAACGCTTATAGCAATTCTCCATCTTCACGACCCCGAATTGTAGAGAAAGTTCCTACTCTACTGCAAGTTAAACATCTGCCGCAATGCTTTTCATTGTTTCTTCGAGGGAGCTCCTGAATGTCGCTTTCTGCTTCTTCCGATAAAAAATAAAATAAAAGTACCTTAACCGAGTTGAGAAAAAGTTTGCACTGATTCTCTCGCAATGGCAAATGTTTTTGTTTCCGCTGAACAGTATAAGTAAAATATTTGTAGTTCGTCTCGTGTATGCACATGAATATAAACGAGTATCGATCTAAAGAACCTTTAGTTTAGAAATCTGAAAGTTAGTTTCTACACAAGTTTAAAACACAAATGCAAGTGCAGGTAAATATTATACGTGATTATTACGCACGTATAATATTTCTATGACTTTATCGATTTACAAATGTTTATAAACATATTTTAGGTCATGAGAACTTGCTTGTAGCAAACAAGCTCTTCCATTCATAGATTTGAATCAGTTTCTACTAATGCATTTTTAAATTGGGAAGGAACCAAATACATTGAATTATAACAACTCGAAAATATAATAGTTTATTTTCGTTTTTATAATGCAATAAACGAGTAACTATCCAACAAAAGACATATATTCACCATTTATGTAGAATTCACATTTAGTAACCCTTCACTTCATGATTTTGTGGTTTAAGCAAATCATCTACGCGAGTCTCCCTTTAATTCGTAAAACTCGTAATCTTTGCCGAAAAACAAATAAAAAACCTATGTACATCATATGACATAAACTCAATAGTATTCACAGAATAACTTGAATGTTTGAATGTTAAAACTTAAAAAACGGTTGTGGTCAATTAAAAAAGTTATTGAAAGTTTCCTAGAAACCCAGGCAATGACTTATATTAATCTCAGACCACCGGAAAAAATATTTATTTTGTAGCTTCTTCCTAATTGAGTCATACGCTTCGACGGTCCACCGAATTTGTCAATAAATACAGCGTTGCCAGTCATTTTTGTTTTGTCATAAAATTTCAAAATTTCTGCACAACTTGGTGAAAGAAGTGTGAGATAGTGCAGAGCATATTCCCGACAGCTCGACTAAAGTGTTACAGCGATATTGCCCGAAAATAAGACCAAAACATTATCGTTTATGAGGAAGCAGTGCGACATTGCTGCAGAATATCCTTCAACGCACCCCGAACGTTGAAGGATGCGCACCACGTGTTATGTAATGCTGCGCGAAACAACGGCGGGTTTTTCGGCAGAAAAAACGTATTGCAGGGCCCTGATAACGAAAAAGTGGATACATCCAGTTGCTAAATTAAGAAAAAAAAAACTTCTAACACGTGGTGCAGCCAGAATCCCTTTTATTTTGTGTTGAGCACAACGCACCACGTTGAACAAATACATTTTGTGACGTTTTCCTCATTCGACTGGCAATTTGACTGCAAAGTGCTGCGATAAGCTGAAACAAATCGTAGACTAAGTTCATTCCAATAGGGCCACTGAAAAAATTTGTAAGATGCCATTACGTGGAAACTAAGGGTAATACGTACATGATGACACTAATCTTTTTGATTTGATTTGATGTGTTCCTTCACATATTCGGAGCTTTTACGAACGTATAGAACACACATGTGTATG
The DNA here is from genome assembly GCA_031308135.1 of Acheta domesticus. Lineage (NCBI taxonomy): Eukaryota > Metazoa > Arthropoda > Insecta > Orthoptera > Gryllidae > Acheta > Acheta domesticus. The sequence goes on along the minus strand of JAHLJT010008756.1, from coordinate 39,631,274 downwards.
TACGTATGTATGTACAGATTGATAGTGATTCCGGGCGCGTCAACTATGAGGCTCTATGTTCTGTAGTGTAGTGCATGTTCTTCCTCGGGAGGGGGCGGTGATCTTTATTCCCGCTGGATGGCGAGATCCGGCGCCGACCTACCGTCGACTAGCGGGGTTACTCCTCAACTAGGTATCTCCCACCAGCGGGGCACCGCCCCAGCCGAAAGAAGCTTTTAAGCCCCCGACCGGTCTCCCAGCATGTGTGGTAGTGTAGTGCATGTTAGTGTAAGGAGGGGTGAGGACAGGACAAGGAAGAGCAAGGAAATATCGCGCGTGATTCGTTTGTTAGTGTTCTGCGGCCTCTGAAGATGTTCATCGCAGTCGTGGACGAAACGTTTGGCCCTTCAATGCCAAATAGACCACGGCCTATCAGCTCGGAAAATATCTCTTATCAAGTCTCTATAAATGAACAAGTATTGATTTTGGACGGACAGCGCTTGTAACAGACAAGAATATTTGTCTGTTCAACGATCTAACCTGATCGTAGAAATGCCATGCTTTCAGATCACTTTTAAGTAAACAGAATTACAAAATCAAGATTATTTTGATTAAGATTTTAAATTTTACTCTCAATTAAGAATTTGAAATCGGAATGATGTATTATTTCATTTTAATGGATAATTTCTTTGCTTTAAAGAGAAAATGGGAATTAATTAAGCTAAATTTGGGACAATAACTGTCAAGTAACTTCTCCCGAAGGCTGTCATGGGTCAGGTATCCAGTGACGTACCGCCACTCCGTAGCATTTATACAAGCCTTACTTTTAAATTTCGCGCCAATTTCAAAGGAAGCAGTGCCCGCGAGCTCTAGTAAGCTTGTTACCTTGCCCGCGACCTTGACATGCCTGATTTACGCGAACCCGAATGCATTGATATTGATGCATGTTTACATGAAATCTCCTTGACTGAATCAGACTCTGCTGGATATCTGAGCATAAAGAGTTTCCTAAAAAATCGGGGTAAACTGTCAGATGTATAAATGATATAACTGTTTCACACACAGTTTACCAGTGTTCGTTCATTACTAAAAGGTGAAGAGTTCGATCCCTCGACGTTTTCTAGAAGTTAGTGACATTTATTTTGACACAGCGTTATACGCATGGTTGGCAACATCTGAAAACTAGAAATTTCGCTCCCGAGTCATATACTACGAAATATACTCGTATTTATCTGCAAACGATCCACTGATTTGCTTTTACAGTAGTGCTGATAAAATAACAAACCTTCGCGACCTACTCCTCTCGCAACTAGGAAAAAGAGAGCTCAATAGATGAGTACTGTTACATTTGTATACAGACCAAAACGGGCTGTCTCACTGTTTGCTCAATGGGTAAAAACCTGATCGAAATTAAAACCTTAGGACATTAATTTTCTGACTATAGGATGATAATAATAATAATAATAATAATAATAATAATAATTATTATTATTATTTTATGGAGATTCTGCCCAACATCTGTCATTCAAATGTGGACGAACGATTTTACAAAAAATCTCAAAATGTTCATTCCAGGTAATCCTCGTTGGAAAAAATCGAATTATTTTGTGGGTGTTTTTTATAAGACCTCTAACCGAAATGAGGAAAACAGAAATATGTTAACTGATAAAAAAAATTAATTGAAACTGGTTGATTTCTCTTTCGTTTTACCACATTTGCAAGGCGGCGATTTCCGAATGAAGTCCACGGTGCTCCGTAGAACGTCCTTAACTAGTTCTCGCCACCATGCAATGCTGAGCGGCCATAGCGCAGCGTGCAAAGGGGGCCGGACACTGGGGACGGGCACCGAGGACGGACGCGGAGGACGGCGGGGCCCGCAGCGGGAGACCGGGAACATTTTATACCTCCCGGATGGTAATGTGCTCATGCATATACATGCTCACAGCGTCGCATCTCGCCTAAAGCGAAGCTCGCCTCCGAACTCCCAACTCTTTGTGCACGTGTTCTAATCCACGGACACGCCCAAGCAGTACGTAATACGGTATGGACTTGTTTTTTAATGGTTTAAATGTTTGTACTAATGAGCGACAGTTCTGACCTGAAAGTTCTTCTGCCGGGACCGACGATTCCATCTAGGGTAGGACGAATAGAATGAAATGAAGGAAAAATATGAGGAAAGTTTTCCAGGGAATAATTCACTAGCACAAAGACGAACTTTTTATGTTGAGTTGGGATATGAATTTTAAAAAGCGAGATGAATATCATAAAATACTCGTAAAATATTCTGGAAAATGATTTTGATTCTCATGTACGGCACAGAAGCAAATTGCTTACATTAAAACCAAAGCAAAATGAGTAATTATATCTAAAATGTATCAGAGACTGCGTTTCAAGCAGACATTGATAAATTGAGTATATAAAGCACTTACTTCCCCTAATTACTTTATATTACCAATGACTCGCAAATGGAAGTAAATGCTTCTAATGCCTTATATCGTTTGTGTAACCTGAAACAAGCAAAAAATAAGCTCGCCTTTCTTATTAAAGCAATTGTATTCCCGGTAGAGTGCTATTCGCGAACAATACATTTTAATTTAAATAAATTCGAAATAATTCTTTAATGCTTGGCACTGGAATAGATTCGTGACGGTGAATCAGGGTTATTAAACTTTTCGGGGAGAGAGATCCCTTTTCACCCTTCTGCACAGCTCAAAAGAAAAACGAATGACGGAGTGGCAAATGAGAAGGATGAACACAGAGTTATCCGTGTAAACCACTGAAAGAAATAAGGGGAAAACTCACGTTTTTAACACTTCCCAAACAAACATATAAAATGCGATTGTTTGTTGCACTGGTGTATGAGCATTCAGGTGCTCTAGTTCTCTCGCGGAAATATTTACAGAACAAAAACTTGGCAGTATTACTCATCAGAACAAAATACTAATATGGCTGGAGTAGCAGAAAATCTGTGTAAACAACAAGTTAAATCATGGTTCACGACATCTATCTCATTTTGAGCCATATACCAATTTCATAATATAACTCTGATGTTTTTAAGAGATTTGTCATCGTGTTTCACCAAGTTTTGTGCAAAACAACAATTTATTTCCCTTATCACAACAGAAAGCAACAGGAAATTGTCTTTCACATAATAAGCATTTAAAAACACAGGATTCAAAACAGACTGTAATGTGATGTAAATAAATGGTACTTCCACAATCGGCCGGACCAATTATTCAGTTTTCAACCGGGTGTTTCATTATAAATTTGTGACAATCTAAACAGATTTTGACTGACCAATTTGACATTGTAACCTGGTTCCATATCACTACTTACTAATAATGAAGACACCATAATAAAAGCTTGCACAACACAGAGGAAAAAACCTCGTCAACCAACAGTGGCCTTCAAACTAATCTGGAATCCCTGGCTGTAGAAGAAAGACAGCCGGGGTCGTGAATAGCCAGGCTTCGCTTTGTCTCGTCAGCCTCATAACTTGCGCTGGTTCGCTCGTCTTTTGTTTACGTTTCCGCCCGAGAGCGCCCAGGAAGCCGGCGCGCGGCGACGCTGCTTTGCGGCGCGTCATCAGAAGGTCCGTCACAGGAGAACGCAGCGCGTTTGAAAATTGAAGCTAAATTCGGCTACACAGACAAAGCCATCTTTCATGGCGAGGAAATTGGCGTTGGGGAAAGAGAAGTTCTGCCTACTTTACAGCGGCTGTGACAAGATGAAAGGAGTGATAGAAAGATGATCGTGGTTTTAGCAGCATAACGGAATATTGAAATTTTATGTAAGAGGAAAATATGACAAAAGAAAGGCAATGAATAAAAGAAATATAGAAGGAAGGAAAGAAAGTAAGAAGTTAAGAAGGAAACAATGAAAAAAAGAAAGAAAGAAAAGGAGAGAACCTAAGAATAAACTGAAAGAAATTATAAAAAACGAAGAATAAACTAGTGGTGCACAAACAAGTGAAGACTTTCTAGTACGAGTTAGTTTTTCATTTGGATCGGCGCTGCCTCCTCGATTTTGTGGCACACTCTTTCCGGCTGTCATCTATCGGACCAAAAAAATTAAAACTCAAAAGCGATTTAAAACTCAAATCATAGCTTATTTCTCTTATATTATTCGTCGACATCTTTTGAATAAATCTACCGGACTCCTTTACAGAAATATTATGAAATTTAAAATGGCTTTAAAGATCATTTGTTTGCTATCCTTTTGATCACGGGTGCAAGTTGGAAGTTAAGTTTAAGGCGGGGTAAAACTACAATTCATTAAATAATATATAATTAATATTTATTTAATTTTTTTGGCGTTATTATCATTCATTATGATTACAGCATGTTGCGGAATAAAGCGTGCCCCTTCCAGGCAGAAACCAAATTTTTATGCAGTCGCTGCTATTTAACCCTTCGATGCGTGGAGGTCGGATTTTGCGACTTTCCACTTAATGGTGATCCACTATGGTGTAATTTTAGAACATAATTATCTACCGTTATAATCTCACAGTTCAGATGGTATTTCCCTCGTGTTAGCACCTAATCGTTATTTCTTCTCCATTAGAAATTCACCTAGAAATATGCACGTATAAAATTTACCACTAGAAACTCTTTGAAACTCAAAAAAGTTATCAGTTTTTAAAGCTATAACTGTCAGTGAAAAATAACTGTACCAAATCATTTACTATTTTGATGCAAAATCTTTTGCAACAGGCTCATCTTAGTTTTTTCAGTAGTATATTTTGCCATTTAGTGTAAATCCGTTCCTTCCACCCCAACACAAAAAATCTTTATTCCATATTTATGTGGTCATTATTTAAGTCTCTTGTCAAGTAAATAATGAAGTCTGGAATGGTAAGGAACAAATTCCAACACCATAAATGTGTTTATTATGCATTAAAAGATACTTTTAGGGAAAACAGACTACCGGACCTTGGAGGCGCACTCAGTACATAGCACGACTATCTTCAGAAAAGTTGAAAAATATGGAAAAATTTCCTGGCTCACTGGACCATTCTTATCCATAAGAAAAGAAACATAACATCAGAGGGTATCATGAAAGGACACCTGTAATGTTAACGGGAAAAAATTACAGCATTAAGAAACACGGACGGGCCTCTGAAGCCCACGAAGTGCAATGAAGGGTTAAGCACTCCACACACATGGAAATTATTTATTACATTGATGATTTACATTTCTAATATAATGCGAGGTGCAAACTTTGACAAATCCTTCAATACATGCTTAAAAACTAGGAATATTTTTATTAGCACAAAATCGTTTTTAAGTGCAAGAGAACTATCGGTGCATTGTCAAACAACCGATCGTCAAATCGTAACAGCTGTTACTCATTCGAAATGTTCATTCTGGGCAGAACATCCAGCGCATTTTAGTGCAACGGTAACCTACATAGACAAGCAGTACGATCACTAAATGTTTCATTTTGAATTCAAAGAAATTTGTAATAAGCCAGTGTTTATTATCTACAAGATTTTGTATGTGCAGTGCAGTATTTTAATGGTACGTTCTCTTAAAGAAACTTTAGACATGCGGCATTTTATGCACACTTGCCATTTTTATGTTCGGTTATCCGAATTATATAATACCCGAACTATACTTTGTTCCAATTAATTCGGATAATCGACGTTCTATTGTATGTTCTAAACTATCTGCCGTTGTCTAAGTGTTCATCTATCACAATTATACAGACAATTCCGTTTGCTGCGCCAGCTCGACTCGTGGGTGTCACAAAAAACTGGCGCGCGAAAGAAATTGAATACCTTCACTCTAGCTATACTGTGAGTACACAAATCAGGCCAGTAACCCACCCGGCCTGAAGCGTCATCGGCGAAAAACGCACTAGCCCAGCAGATCTTGTGCAGCGAGAGACCTTGATAACGAAAGGCAGTTAGAGCGCCGGGGAGGCGTGGGGGGAAGTGGGAGCGGAGTGGGTAATGAAGTGAGTGGGGGCGGTGTCCCATTTCCAAGGCGCGGCACATGGTCTGCAGGGAGGGGCGTGGGTGGATGTCGGGCAGAGTGCGGAGCGGCAGAGGGCGGGGCGGGGCGGGGCGGGGCGGGGCGGGGCGGGGCGGGGCGGGGCGGGGCGGGGCGGGGCGGGGCGGGGCGGGGCGGGGCGGGACGGGGCGGGGCGGCGCGGCGCGGCGCGGCGCGGCGCGGGGCGGGGCCTTTCCCGCTAAAAGGGCATGCATATTTGAGGCCCCGCGCCGGGGACTGGACCCCGCACCCGTCGCGTCGGCGAACGCGAACTGCGAGCTGTGAAGCGGCGCTCCCCAGGTCATGCGGCTCCCGGAGGAAAATGGAGGTGCGCACCTCGTTCTCAGGATTCGTACTAAAAACGTTTGCACTTGGGGATGGCCTGTTCAGTCGTAGCGGTTATTTTTGGGGGAAGATGGTGCCAAACGAAATCGGTGTGTGGTAAGGCAAGGAGGTCGTTGATTGATTCATTGTCAGTTATTCTGGGTGCGTCAACTAACGAGGTCATTAGTCCCGTAAGTGTAGTGAATTTTTCGTCGGGAGATAGCGGTGGTCTTCCCCCCCCCCGCTGGATGGCGAGATCCAGCGCCGACATACGGTAGACTACAGAGGTTTTCTCCAACCAGGTATTTCCCACCAGTGGAGCACCGCCTCAGCTGGGAGTAGCTCTAAGCCCCCGACCGGTCTCCCAGCATATGTGATGGTGCAGTGCATGTTAGTGTAACTGTGTGTGTAAGAGTTGAGGATAGGACAAGGAAGAAAAAGGAAAGACAGCGCGCGGTTCGTGGTCAGTTTGTTATCGTACTGCTTCGGCATTCGCCAGGTGTTGGTCGGAGAAACAACGGAAAAGTACCGATCAGAGCAGCCGGCCGCTAGAATTCTCCTCCAGATAGCGACTGAATTCGACCCAGCTGACAAGCTAGTGTGGAAAATCTTGCCGTCGTCGGGACTTGAATCTAGGACCTCCCGGTCAGAGGCACTGCAGTGACATCCGTTAATGCACTGAGCCACTTCTCCCGGTGGAGGGTGACCGGCTGCCGGCTGGGTGAAAGCGCCATGTCTTGATTTCTGGCGAGGCTCAGGCCGCAAGGTCTGCTCTTCCGCATAACCCCTTAAATATTTACATTCACACAATTATAATTGAGGCGTTTCAAAAACAGAGAAAGTCGGTCCCGTGGCCGAGATCGCTAAGACAGTAGTGCCGTAGTGATCTTGGGTTCGAGTCCCGCCTCGGACATGGTTGTATGTGTTTGTCCTTTCACCTCGCATCATCACCAGATCATTTCATCCTTATACCATAACGTTACATCGAATACTGATCGCTAATTACCTAGTAGTTGATACGACTTTAAATAAAAATAGTAGAGAAAGTACTCGAATGTGACTATTCTTAATTCACAAACTCCTCAACGCGTGACATAGGTGGAATGTCCTGCCAAGCTGAAGCACAGACGCTCAGCGGCCTTGACGTCAGCCAGCCGCAGGGTGCAGGGCTGGACCGCAGGCGCAGCCCCCCCCCCCCCAGCGCAGCGCCTCAAGTGCTCTTCGCTGTCTCACGGGCGGCCCTCTGCCCCCTCCCCTCCCGACGCTCCGCAGACGGTTCGCAGACGCCGCGACCTACTCCCCGCGGCAGTAACACGGCGCCGCCCAGCGCAGACAACGACGCAGCCAACGGCGGAGACTCGGCTGCAAGCGAAGAGCGGGTGGGGCTGTTGAAAACTGCAACGGCGGAGGTGCTAAAGATGACGGAGGTGAAGATGATGACGGAGGTGCTAAAGATGACGGAGGTGAAGATGATGACAGAGGTGGTGAAGATGACGGGGGTGGTGAAGATGACGGGGGTGGTGAAGATGACAAGGGTGCTGAAGATGACGGGGAGGTGAAGATGACGGGGGTGGTGAAGATGACGGGGGTGGTGAAGATGATGGAAGTGATGAAGACGGGGGTGGTGAAGATGACGGGGGTGGTCAAGATGACTATGATGATAATGTTGCTGATGGCAACGCGTTTGTCGTCGATGCTGACATAGACGATGTTTGTGATATTTATCTGTCTGATATTGACATTCTTGATCATGATGATATTGATACTGATGATATTGGTGTTTTGGGAATGTTGTGATGATGAAAACGGTAACGCTATTGATGTAGGTGATTATTCTGTTGATGCCTGTGGTGAGAATATTGATGCTGGTGAGGGAACTGTCGATGCTGATGATTACGATGGAGTATAAAGTTCCGGTGGTGGTAATGTTAATAAGCTTAGAGCTGTTAGTAAAAACGGGCATCCCCCACCAGCGAGGCACCGCCTCAGCCGGGCAAGCTGTAACCTCCCAAATGGCCTACCAACAGGTATGGTAGTGTAGTAATTGTTAGTGTGTGTAAGTAACGGGAAAGGATGGAAAAATATAGAGGAAGAAAGATCATCTCGCGGTTTGTTAGGGTACGGCTCAGGCAGTCACCTGGTGTTGATCGGATAAACCACGGGAAACTACCAATCAGAGCACTCAGCCGCTAGAATTCTCCTTCAATAGCAGAAATCGACCTAGCTCTTCAGATAGTGTTGAAAACCTGTCACCGTCAGGACTCGAACCCTACGACCACTCTATCAGAGGTACTGCAAAGATATCACGTGAGCAGCATTTACCCCAAGCAGATGCATTGATGAAGTCTCCGAGAAGATGCTTTTGGGCCTCCAATCATGAGGGAATTCCCCGCTTTAGAAAAATACGCATAACATATTTGTAACATAAAATGTATTTAATGTAATAAATATAATATATCTAAAATTTTATATAAAAATTATTAGTTTCCATTTGTGATTGTACAAAAACTACTTGTATTAAGTTAAGTTTTTCATTTAATAAAGTTGGAACTACTGTTACGGGGGGGAGGACAACACAATTGTGTGCTTGGGGACCGCGCAGTACTTAAATCCGACTCTGAACGGGTGAAGGCTTGTTGCAGGCGTGTCGGCGACGGCAGCAGCGCCTCTGGCGGCGGAGCCTGCAGCCGCCGAGCTCCTTCTCCCTTCGCAGTTAATTGGAGAGCGTGGGCGGGGCGGGGCGAGGCGGAGCGGGGCGGGAACGTGGGCAGGGCGGTGTGGGAGAGGGGGCGGCGGGGCGGGGGGCGGCCGCGAGGGGCGATTAGCGAAAGAGGCGCCGTGGGCAGAGGAACGCCAGGCGCAGGAAGGGGGAAGGCAGGTTGCGAGCCCCGCGGGCCAAGCAAGCAAGGGAGGGCGGCGTGCCGCGCCGGCGGCAGACGGGAGTCGGAAGGCGGAAGGGCAAACAACGGGAGTGAAAGCTGTCGAGGTAATAAGACACTCCGAGTCTCAAAACACAATTCTTTTCATCTCTCGCTTCTATCATAATCACCCCCGATTCCCCCATTTCAAAATGAGAAAACAAAATCCTCACAACAAATGACTAAAGCGGAAAATATCGCGACATCTCTTCGACTCTCCGTGATCATTATGTACCCGATGTGGCTTTTCACATTTCAATCCACGTGTACTCAATGTATTTATCTGTATATAATGTTTCCTACGTTAATATATTTCTCAATGTTAATATACGAGTAATTCAATGCACCCTTAATGTATCGTACTCGGCTGCTGAGGGCCTTTAGGGCAAGCAATAAATTTTAAAAAATAATTTTCATTGTAGAAAATGTGAGGTTATCGTCCATTTAACAAACAAGAAAACTGCTACGACAACCCACGAATTTGTGATATGATTTTGAAGCAGTGTTCACTATTTTAAATGCCGTATAAAATATTTTTCCACATTCCTACATTTGCAATTTGCAATTTTGGCGCCTTGTACACGATTATAAACCGTTATTGAGACAAATTCGGTTCAAGTTCGTGCGTTTTGTTTACTTAAGCGCGCTCGAGATCAAAGCTAAGGAACTCAAAGAAAAACACCGAAATCAAACACATTTAAATTAACTGATATAGAACTTCACAGTCGCGCACAAGTTCTCAGTACCGCCCAGAACAACTTTCAAGTGACGTGACTTAAAACTCCGTGAAGATGCCACTAAATTCTTGGAAAACGGAATCTCCCAGACGCTTTGTTGAAACGCCAAACAAGACTAGTTTTTGAAAGTTATTATGGAGAAAACGTTTGAACTAGTGTCATAAGTGTGTTGCTCGTCGTATAAATTGGAGAGGGGACTCAATGCATCAACTGATGTGACTGTAGAGCTTTGGTCCGGGAGGTCCTAGGTTCGTATCCCGACAGCGGCAGGATTTTCAACACTAGCTTGTCAGCAAGGTCAAATTCTATCGCTGTCTGGAGGAGAATTCTATGGGGCGACTGCTCTGATCGGTAGCTTTCCATGGCTTCTCCGATCAACACCAGACGAGTGCCGGAGCAGTACCCTAACAAACGGGCCATGTACTGCGCCCGATATTTCCTTCCTCTTTCTTGTCCTATCCTCACCCCTTACACACACATTTACACTAACATTCACTACAGTACCACACATGCCGGAAGACCGGTCGGTGGCTTTCAACTTGTCCCTGTTGATTTATTGACGTATTTACTCAGAATGTTGGTTAATCGAATATTTCATTTTCGATCACGGAAGTCTGTTGGTTGTTCTGCTAGTTACGACCGTGGAAATAAATTAACGAAGTCCACCCTCAATAACACTAATCTTGCAACATTCTAGCAATTGGGTAAAGGGTTCAATGCTGGTTGGATTATCTTGTGGTAGAAAAGCGAATTTCAAGAAAAACTTGGAGAGAATTGAGAGTAGTGAAGGAAAGCAATGAATTTAAAAACCTATTATATTAAAAACCTAACTAAAAAGAAGCTGTAAAAGGGTGAGTTGAGGAGTCACAGGAGAATAATTGTTGGAGAGGAAAATCAAGAAAATATTTATTGTCTAATTGTAATTATTGTAAAGTTTTTTTATGCAGTTGCTGTTTACCGGTCTGATAGACAGGAGCATATCATATGTATCTGGGCACGTTTTACACAATTAAGCGGGTGTGGCACGTTTGTTGAATAGAGTGGGGAATACATTGGCACTGAGAAGTAGGCAATACAAAGAGCAGTAAAATTTATGACAATGCTCTACTCGATGTGTAACAATCGAGCTAGTGTTGGAAACAGACAGGGAACAGGAAATGTAGACTTTTTTTACTAAAAAGAATTATAAAAAAATGAATAAAGATGGCGTGGGCGATAACTGCTCTAGCACGAGGTTGCAAAGGAAAGGTAACATGTTTTATTTAAGAGGGAAAAAACACGATAAACGTAAGATGTAGAATGTGGAAGGATTAAACAAATTAAAAGGCAAATTCATGACACAAACACGTCGCGAATGCTTATACAATGATTCTATGGGACGAACGACAGCTGAGAGAAGGGAAGACCGAAGCCAAGGTGGAAGGTGGTGTTTAAAGGAGAGCAACGAATATAACAACGACCTCTACCCCACTGAGGCACTGGCTACATTCCACGCGTTTTTGCCATTAAATGGCTCGCAAAATCAACAGATCTTCTCTTACAAGTATAAAACATTATTTAATGGCGCTTCAACGTCTACTGTTATTGGCCTTCAGGTCAAATTATTATAAAAATACAGATCTACAGTGAAAGTAGTCTGAGAAGTATCTTTTAAAATGCTGAGTAAAATCGATGAAAAAGCTACTACATAAATTTATAAATCTATTTAGGACAAATATTTGACAGATTTGTCAGAACAAGTGACAAATGACGACCATTAAAGCTTAACATGAAACAAACACGCAAACCATGTCTGTAAGATGATGTCCTTTGCCAACTGAATTTTTGCATACAATAGTAAAATGTTTAAAGAGAGAGGATTCCTTGCCAAGCACCTCTTTAAAAACCTACAAAAATATGCTGTCTTACACCTTTCGACAGTGCGCGAGTAATCTTCTATATTATTTTAGTATTATACCTTCCCTTTGCGGCTCTCACACGCAATCAATCCTTATAAATGAGATCTCTAAAGAAAGATTTTCACGGTGATGCGACGAATTGCACTTTGACTTTCTAACTAAGGAGAATTCGTTTTAAAAAAAATCTAAATTTGCATACAAAATGCAATCAGCAACGCACGTCCGGATTTTCGAAACTCCTGAACGAAGCGTTATAGGGCTTTTCCGCCAACCCCACTATTCATTCCATTATTTGCAATCTTTATAATTGGTAACATTCCTTAACGTATCTAATTTTCTGCTGCCTTTCACAATTGACGAATCATAACAGCTAGGTTTGACTAGCCTTTAACGTTTTTTGATATGATATGCTCTGATGTAACGCCAAATGTAAATACTGATTTCAATAATTTTGTATTCAATTGTTTTTATAACAATTTGTATTGTTTATGCCACTGTCAACCGTTTCCATAATTGTATGTCTTTTGACAAGGCACATGCTGAATGTGCAAAACGTTGAGCTTACAACAAATGTATATTATACAAAAGTTTTAATTCCTGGAATCAACTTAGATTGACCCTACATAGTCAATACATATTTAATCGTAACTTCTATGTACCTACTAATTATTATATTTAAATAGGAGGGTGATCAAATAAGGAGCCATTTCATTACCCCTTATGCACAAAAGTCACATGTGTAAATACGTTACATGAAATACTGTAACGCTCCGCTTCTGTCACTAATTTTCTTTTGTTGCGTATGCTGCTACATCTGCTGTTACTACGTATTTTCTATTATAGAAACACTTCAATTATTATTTTTATAATATCTTATTTCTCTTTCTAAATTTTCTTTCCCAAATCTTTATTTCTATGTATTTGAGTACTTTCACTTTTTATAGTTTTCGTACCTTGTATAATTTTAGGATATTACAATTTTTGTTAGAGCAACATCCGCACGTTCAATTTTCTCTGTCAATTCATACTCAATATATCAGTTGCTAACCTAATTTAAACAAGTGAAGTACATCATCTGTTACTGGTTTACGAAAATGTAAATAAACATATGAGGACGGTACGAAACGTTACAATACCCACCACATGTTTATAGGGAAAAAGTGAACGTCTGTGACCCCTTACACCAACTACTGATTGATTAATTTATTGACAGATTGCTAGTGAAATCTGGACGCGTCATTGGGATAATATCGTTAGTCTCGTAAATCTGGTGCATGTTATTTCCTCGGGAGTTGGCTGTGCTCTTGCCCCCGGCGAGATCCGACGCTGACCTACCGTCGGCTAGCGGGGTTTACCTCAACCAAGTATCTCCCACCAGCAGGGCACCGCCCCAGCCGGGACAAGTGCTAAGTTCCCGACTGGTCTCCCGGCACGTGTGCAAGTGTAGTGCGTTAGTGTGTGTGTGTGTGTGTGTGTGTGTGTGTGTGTGTGTGTGTGTGTGTGTATGTATGAAGTGAGGATAGGATAGGGAAGATGACGGAAAGATCGCGCGCGGCCCCTGTCCGGATTTTAGGGTTCTGATCCGGCACTCGCCTGGTGCAGATCGGAGAAACGACGGTAAACTACCAACCAGAGCATCCGCTCGCTAGAATTCTCCTCCAGAGAGAGAAACAACGTGACCTAACAATCAGGCTAGTGTCGATACACGCCATGAAATTCGGTAACAAACATTCCGAGGCACCCTCTACATTCCGTTGGAGCGCTCCACCACCAGAGGCAGCCCATTTCTCTCGGAGGCCGGCCGAAACAAAACACGAGCGCTACGCGTGAATATCTCACGAGAGAGCGCCCGGGGGCGCCTGTCGGGGCGATCGCTCGACCGGTCGATTCGCCCAGTCGATGGATCGGCGTCGGGCGTCGTACTTTGAAGTGGAATTGTGCGCGCGTCACAAAGCTGCCGCGCCCGGCAATACATTTAGTTCTCGTGAATAGTAAGTGAATGGTGAGTAATGACGCTCGTATCTAGAATGGCCAATCCCAAAAGGAATACTGTAACTTCAAACAGATCATTAAATTATCTACACAAACGACTTGGAATTTTTTCGGTTTAGAATTGCTGGAAATATTTGTTGTGTATTAGAAATATTTTGTTATCTGCAGTTACGTTATTACTTAGATAAAGCTAACCTAATTCTAAACATTTACAAAATGTATTTATTTTTCTTTTAATAAAGGCATGCAATTTCGGAGAGACGGTAAAATTGCCGCAGTTCTGTACCCAGGAATTTCAGCATGGGCGTCGCAAGGTCTTCACGGTAATGCGATAGTGTTGGGTTGTAAAAGTAATGACGATTATCATAAGATGAGCAATCAACATGACAGGAAATACAGAAAAATAAAATGGAAAATAGAGAATCTCGAGAAAACCTGATGCGAGCACACTTTGTTTACATTTTTTGAATGTTTCAAATTTGTAATTAAAACCACTATAAATATTATTCAAAATAAAATAGCTGATTGTTGTAATAAAACATTTTGTAGATACTCAAAGCACCAATATAGATTTTAAATATGTAATTAACTATTTAACTGCTGGACATTGATGAACATTCCTTTATTGGCAGTTTACACACTTGAAGGATTTTGTATGTTTTTTTTACATATGTTTATTAATAAATACTCCTCAATATCAAATATCTTGGTTGAAAATATAGTCGTAATCGTAGAATTTTATTTTGTTCCCCCAAGTCCAACAAAGAAGGATCTTTTTCAGAGTTATGAACAAATATATACAGCATGTTCGTGAAAAACTTTTGTGCAAATCGATACATTATCACAAAAATTAATGGTTGGTTTTCACTCAAAAGATATTTATTAAAACTTAAATTAAAACATTTCAATACGATATGCGGCATAATTATGGAATTACCAGTAGAAAGATATGAAGACTAAAATTACGTATGTCGTAATTTTTTAGTAATACTGCTCTTTCATATCGAATTACCGCAAAAATAGAAGAATAAAAGGCCATTCCTAGAAAACGTCGTCTTACTCCCAGAAATGTTGTTTCTTATGCTAGTTGTTAATATGAGAAGGTAATATTTTGGTGTTGAACGTCACATGGCCGAGATCACAAATAGCAGGCTAGGTTTATTTTGGCCTAAAGTACATCTTAGTTTCAGTTTACAAATTCAACCGCATCAGTTATTTGCTATTTGTCGACTTAATGACCTTAACAACTATAAGAAAATTGTACTAAAATAAATATTAAGCGAAACCTTCAATGAGTGTAAAATCTCAGTAATATAATATATAACATAACGATCTTAAAGCCTTTCCATCCTAATATATAATATAAATGTAACAATAATAATATAAATGAATCCTACAATAAAATATTTTACAATAAACATCATCTCAAGACGAGTAGTAGGAAAAGTCGTTACCTCTAACTCATTTGTTACAATTCTTTACACTTAACATGGATGTTGAATCAGTAGCAAAAGAAATCCATAGGAAAAAGGTTTATTTACATTAGCTATTAATATAAAAAAAACTTCATTTTCTACCGGTTCCTTATCGGGTCTGGTTTATAAAAATATGTTCTTTATTGACACTATTGGGTACTTTAAACTATTCCCACCTCATGGGAGACGGGTTAGATTCTAGAATTTGCTAAGAAGGCAAGACATTTCGGCCGTCGCCACAGGCATTCTTCTAAATGTTTAAAGGTACTTTTGGAAGCGGATGATAGTATCTGGAGAAATAAGACTGGTTCTGGAACTAACTTAATTTTAAACTACATTTTTCTCTCTCACATTCTTGCGTGACAATGCTGGTCGAGAATTCATTACATGCTGGAAGTACAACGTTTTCAATTTATTTCAGGTCAAGAAAAAGGGAGAAGTTTGCAAAGAATGGTATGTTAATTAAGGAAAGATTTTAATGTAGATTTTATCGTCATCCTTAAACTCCTATTATGCAAGGAAGTTGTTTTTATCATTTCTTTGCAAAATAAATGCGACCTTTTATGAAATTACAGATTTCATGCATAAATTACTACGTAAAAATGTAATAATACTAATTTTGTATGATGCTGAGATTGAGAAGGTATGGCAGATTTATTGAAAAAAATCAGAAAAGATGTTAATTTGTGCGTTTCTTTGGACACTTAGAAAATAAATACATTTATCAAATAACAAATTATTGTTTTATACTTTCAGAAAATAAAAAAATAGTTTCATGCTCAGAATTAATTTAACACATTCGAGAAAAACTCAAATTTTGTAAGATAAAGCAACAATTAAAAATGGAATGCGATAAAGAAAATTCAAAAATTGAAAAATAGAGGGTGCGACACTGAAATGACAAATGCAATAACAAAATAGTCATTTACTGTTTGAAAAACTTATTTTGTCATGTTTTTCAAACAGATATTTTGCCTGAAAATTCAGGTATTTACTGCGATTGGCCTAAAAATTGTTGATACCACACCTGTTTTCAGTGAACAATTAGATAAAAAACGTATCTTATAAGGTCATGTTAATAACATTCACAAGTGTATATTATGTACAGTTTTCAAGTTTGGAAAAATATTCTTGAGAATATTTCCAAACGATGCATTTTTTATCAATATTTGACGCTGTGGAAATTACTCACTTCTTTGTAATTCTGCATCTCATTGGAATAGAATGTTGAAAGGTGTTTATCCTTCTTGTTAGCAAATTTTCAAAAATTTCTTTAAAATAATTTTAAAAAGAATAAGAAAAATAATGTTAACAATTCTAATAGTATAACAACATTCAAATTTCAAATGTACTTGAAAAGAACGATAATATAAATTTTAAAAACTTCAATAAAAACAGAAATTATACTTTTGCAAACAATATAACGATAATTATTCAACTTCTCTCCGCTATTACAATTTTTGTTAATTACGTATGTCAGGTAGAGAAGGGCTTCTTTTCTTCATTTCCTTTTACTTCTCCAAAGCTCCTCGTAAAAGTGGAGTAAATTTACCAGATCAAAATAACGAGGTAAATCAATCAGACATCAGAGGGGATGCAAGTATTTTCTTCGAATTCCTCTCGGAAAACATACTGAAGAATAAGATGTTAGATTAGAAATGTATGCAGTCATGGGAGAACTTCAAACTAAAGTTTTCGGAGCTTTCCTATGTCATACCACACACTGAAACTTTTCTTGTCTAGTTTGCAGGCACAATGTTTTGCATTTATTTTAACACGCCCTACAGAACTGCAGTCTAGATAACGGAGGCTACCATAGGAACAAAAGCCTAGATTCTTCAGCGCAGACCCATTTGCGCGTGGCTCGACAATACCATTAGAGCAGCGGAGCGTTCAGCAACTCCCCGGCACGCGTCCAGAGATAGGTGTGAAAAGCGAGACTGAGTTCTCAGGCCGAGGGAAGTGCTCGTCCGCCGGCAGACGTACGTGCCAATGGGTGTTGCCCAAAGTTCGCGGCTCCCAGACACCGACGCCTCAGCTATCGCAGGCATCTCGTTTCAATGCTCTCGGTCTCGACCCTTTGGCTGCGTCGTCTTTGCACTCTGTCCTCCTACTGGCCTTTATACATAAGATCCACGTCTTTTATTTCCTCTTATTTCAATATCATTCATCATGCAATTTATTGCGTCAACGTCTCCTTCTGGTCTCAAATTCCTTTCCTTCCGCACATTTCCGAAACAATAAGTAGTTGACTTATGTGAAAGAATAGCCTCTGCACAACCCTATAACTCCACCAACAGACGTTACTATCATTTCACCTTAATTCTGATCGGTTTATCGGTATTTCACTTTAATATTTATTTGAATTTGTTTTCAATCGCATATTCACCAAATATCCCTCTAGTACCTTCACTTCAATTCCCCTGTTTTCTTCAATAGTCTTCTTCCCTTTGTTTCTTTTTCCTCTTACGTATCTTTCAACAAATTGACATCTTCGTCTTTCATCACATGTATTATTTCGCTTTCGCCCCTCGTTTCTTTCTCTTTGTTTGTGCTCTCCACCCTTACTTCAGCCCCTCCTCTGCTTTCATTTCCATACCCATTCTCCCCCGCCCATTGGCGCGAGCATCCGCCGCCGAGCCGGGGTCTTATCTGGCGCTCCGGGGAACGCGCCCCGCCGCACAGCCGCCGCTCGCGAGGCGGAGCAGTTTTCCATTAAAGTTTGCCGCGCGATCGCGGGCCGACCTCAACGCGGGCGGTTCCGGTTTATGCCCCTCCCCCTTCCAGCCCAACCCGTCCTACGCGCCGCTCTCCTCCCGTCCTCTGGCGCACCCACTACCGCGCCCTCCGCCCCCGCCCTGCCCCCTCCGCCCTCCTCCCACGCCATCCGCCCACGCTCTCCGCCCACGCCCTCCGCCCACGCCCTCCCCGCCCACGCCCTCCGCCCACGCCATCCGCCCACGCCTTCCGCCCCACCCTCCGCCCCCGCCCTCCACCCCCGCCCTCCGGCCTCCGCCCTGCCCCCCCGCCCTGCCCCCTCCGCCCTCCGCCCACGCCCTCCGCCCACGCCCTCCGCCCACGCCCTTCGCCCACGCCCTCCGCCCCCACCCCCCGCCCCGCCCTGCCCCCTCCGCCCACGCCCTCCGCCTCGCCCCACCAAGATTGCCAACTTGAAGTGCGACGTCCTCAGCCAAAACTACCTCCATGCTCCTCGCATCCCCTGCCATCCACCAAGACTTGCCTTCACCCACTTCTGTCCTCCGCCTCTAATGCCCTGTCCAAACCCGTCCTCCGCCCCAACTCCTCTGCCGCCAAGGCCTCGTCCTCTGCAAAGCTCTACCATCTTCCCCGCCACCATCTTCTTCCCAACCGATTCTCCTTCCCGCCCCGCCCTCCAACCGCCTTGCTCTTCACCCCACTGCCCTCCACCCCACTCAGACCTCCTAAATGCCGCTTCGTCCTCCGTTGCCACAGTCATGCGCCAGCGCTACTTCTCCCAAATGCAAAGCAGCAAGGAAGTGCACTTTCTGAGAGATATTTTCCGCACGATGAGAATGTAGTCTCGCATGCACAAATCCATTTAATTTAATGCCTAAATATCCCATACACATGGGTGCAGATGTAAACATTTATCACAAGGTATTAGACAATTTATCAGGTTTCATCTCCTACTACCAGGGAACTACAACGTTGATGCAATATTTTTGCAAGTTTCTTGTGAAAATATTGGACAACGAAATCGGATTAAAATTTAATTCACCGGGCAATACGATGTTTTTCAGAGACTATACCTTTTAATTATCATGTGAAAATATATTTTGAAAAAATAACAAAAACACATATAATGTCCAGTAATTCTTTTCGAAATAATAAATGTTAATACGCTCAAATGCAGGTAACGTATCTTTCTAATAATACAATAGCCACTATATTTCGTACTGCAATTTGCGTAACTATGTCCCTGACAGGAATCAGCTGTTTCGCTGCCATCCAATCGGGGGCTTATATTTCGCGACAGTGACATCACTATGGTGATGTTCAAGCTCCCGATTGGATGAAACCGTCAACAGCTGATTCCTGGCAGGGGCAAAGTTATGAAAATCGCAGTATACTCTCAGGTATCTTCTAGAAACGACATGCATGAATAATTTTTCTATACTCGTATCTCAATGAATTTTACCAAACAAAATGGTAATTTATTTTCTTTCTCAAAAATTGGTACCCAACGCTTTAACTTTAACTTTTTGTTTCAAATACCACTTTACAGAAAGTCTACGTTTCAAGATGCCGACAAATGAAAAAGTAGATATTGGAAAAGTGATTTATGATGTGAACCTCTACACATAGAATGTTCTTTTTTGAAAGCAACTGACAATCGATTATCAATAAAACTTTTCTCACAGAAGAAAGTAAAATTATTGTTCAATAAAATATTATTATGCATTCTAATTACAATATTTTGTGAAAATATTAACACTACTTTGTGTGCACCCATTCAAATAGCATCCGTCGGTATTGTAAATTAAATTAGTATCTTTACAATAACATTTCTTCGAGCTACAAATGTGAAACAAAAATCAATTTTCATATTCATAAATTTTCTGATAAATTACATAATAATTACATACTCGCAATATTATAATTTAGAACAACGTTACATTCTAAGAGTTTTTAGATTGAAATTCATATTGTGTTACACAGATACGTTTCCTTTCTTCGTCTTTAAAAAAGTGTTTTAACTTCAAAATTATCTCATTTTAATCCAACAATTACTTTACAGAAAGGCTACATTTCATGATGCCGACAAATGGAAAAGTAGATATTGGAAAGGTGATTTAAGATGTCAGCTCACAAGCCAGCAAAAGACAAAATGTTCTTTGTTTTAAAAGCAATTGCCATTGTTCGATTTCCAATAAACACTTTACCCACGGAAGAACGTAAAGGCATTATTAAATGGAATATTGTTTTTTCAGTGACTCGAACATTAAACAAATAAATAGAGACCATTTAATCGCCAATATGACTTGTATTATCGTTCTAACAAAATAAATTTGCATGATTTATAAATTAACAAGAATTGATTTAGCAAATACTTGACATGTGTGCTGCAACAATTAACATTTTAACTTAAACAATCACAGTACTCTTTTAGAGTCAGAGTACACTAACTGACTTCAAATGAAACGCAGGCTCACTCAATAGACACATTCACGAATTCAAATTAAACGCAGAAAGTGACGTTTAACGTATATAGCAAAAACGATGCCATAGAGGTCGGCTGAAATGTAAGTTCCATTTCTGGTCTATCAACCACATCGCGCGCCATGTCCAGCAGACATCACGGTCGGAGGACAGCGCCACCAAAAACCCTCAATTTCTTTCTCACAAAAAAACCGCGCCATTTGCGTGAATGACCTTTCCCGCGTCGGGGCTTTTATAAACCTCTCCATCAGCTGTCAGCGGCTGTGTAACGCTCACCCTCCCATCCCTTTTCACCCCGCCCACCCCCACCCCCTTCCTCCAGCCATTATCCCCTCCCCCCCTCGCGTTCTCGCGTGGCGTGATTTAGCGCTCGGGAGGTCCATGTTCGCCGGCGCAATCGAGTTGTGAGGCGATAATCGATACGTAAACAGGGCGTTGGCGCAGCTGTCCTCTGGTTATTTTGTATAATTGGCGATCTAATATGCAGGAATGCACAGGGGTGCGTCGTCACGATTGGACACTATGACTACCAGTTCTGAGACTACGAGCCTCTGTGTGGTGCGAGGGACCATTAGACGAAGACATGACTGTATGCTAATACCTTAAATGGGGATTTTAGCGGTCAGACATATTTTAGGGAAGTAGAAATATTTTGGATTTTTCACTTCCATTATACAGATGACAATTACACCGACTACAACATCGTATAGCGTGATTCATCCCAGGCAAACACATACTTTATTTGCACACACTAATATATACATATGTAAGACCTTGGGGCAATAACATACTATGTCACAATACGTAAGTTTTGAGAAAACGGAGAATAAACGTTTAGACATTGAACTGTACAAATTGGGATAAAGAACATTAATTTATGAATTACGCTGCAATCTTGTGGCGAATCTTCAGAATAAAAACTCGACATCAATATGTATCTACGGGGCATCGTAAAACACTACCTCAATTTCATCAGAAATATGGCATAGCATGTCATTGCCCCAAGGCCTTCCTATATATTCCCGACTTCTCCCTCAGCATTGTGTTGAAGCGTGTATACGTGTTCGAATGTGTGTGTAGCAAAGAAGGGGACACGATGATTTTTAAAAAAACAAAAAAAGATGGGAGGACAGCTTTAAGGAGTCAGCTGGTAGAAATTACATGAGACTGGCTGCATGCAGAGAGGTCATCAAGGAGGTCCATTCAAACAAGCTGAATTGTGGAAATGAAGAAAAGTGAAACCTGTGAAGTTTTGTGGAAACATCAATATTAAAAGACAGATTTTATTGACAGACAAATTACATGACAATTGTTTAATTAGTAGTAATCAATACGAGCTTAATATGTGTGAAATGTATTAATTTGCATAGTTGTACTCAACGAAACCGCTTGGGCACAGGCCCGTGTAGAACTTCCCTGGGAAACCAAGAGGCCCTAACCCTTCAGGGGTTGTAATATGCTCACAATGATGATGTGAGAAAATGTTTAGTAGAAGCAGCTGATGAGAAATATCTCCTTATGAAGATGCAAAAATAATATTTAGTTCAAATATTTATTAACTGTTGGAACACACCTTTTTCCTGCTCGTGTTTTCTTTATCTTTCAAGAACCTCACAAAGGGCTCTATTAATCTTTATAGTAAAAATATTAACACTATTTTGTAGATAATGGATTCATTTTGTATCTAATTAAGAGTAAATAAAAATGTTTTTGCGCCACTCTGTGAGTTTTTTCCGCAATTCCAGAGCCTTTTACAATTTCGAATGTGAGCTGTAATGCAACCATAACGTGAATGATGAAGCGTCATAGTTCACATCATAAGCGGCTAATATGTCATTATGTGTGCCACAAAATAACATTTAATGAACGATTTCTTGCAACGGAAAAAGGTTGTTTATAATACTGGCGTACAAACAATTTGTTCACCTGGTGTAATTATGTTTTTCTTAAAAACTTTCTTTTCTCCTCTTGGGCTTGCAATTAAAATATTCTGCGCTACATCTCATTGGAAAACACGCAAATGTGTTGCTTTGAATGGTAAATAATTAAAGATCGTATACTTCTTTTATGCATGATGAACATGATGATAGATAGTGGAATGAACCGCTAGGGTGACGTTATGTTATAGCCTTCTTGTGTAGTGGGAGGGTCCCAAGAAATTCAAACGGAATTCTTACCGTCGCCTCATGCGGCCAGGACTCGCCGCCAGGAGTCGCTCTGGAACAAAAGATACACGATAATTAGACGGCTGGGTAAACTAATCCACAGAGCAAAAACATTAAACTTAGATGTAAAGTAATGTAAAAATGTTTATATGGAAAATTATACTTTGATATTTCACCCATAACTGTTAATATACCAATAAAACTAAATACCTTTAGAGATTTTATAAAAAAATAAAATTGTATGTAAGCTGAAAGACAATAATATATTTTGCATATTAACATGATTTTATTTTCTTTGATTTTCATATTGATTCACATTCCTATAAATTGTTAAGTACTTTATTTTCACCAAATATCAACATTATAATGTAGTTCACAACAGTGAATCACAGCTCTTTTAGACATATGTGAATTGGCAATGTTTTTCTTGCACATTAACCCTGAAATTAAACCCCCGGCTGATTAGTTAACATTAATAAAATTACGAGTACATGTTGACTAAAGGAAACGAGGCTGTGACTGGTAAAGTGGGTTATGTTGTGTCTTTTATACGTTGGTAAGGATAGTCTGCGACCATTCTTGGAGTGCCAGCCAATTCCACATTGATGTGTAATATAACTACGAAATTCGAATTGTCAGGTAAAATTAATTACTAAACGCTTTGAGTACGAAACTTTATCAACGGCTTGACGGTGTTGTGACGGCCACGGTCATTACCATTTTATGACAAACATTGGAGTTATTTTATTGATTGCGCTATTATGGAAGTTCATTAATCGGTAACAAAAGTGATAACACAATGGGAGACATGGTATAAATTAATTGTCTGACAAAGTATGCTATTAATTCAATATTGGTATAAAACTGCAATCCTGTAATACTCAGCACCACAGAACATAATTCTTTGCTCTAATTCGGAAACCCCCTTCTTAGAACTTGTTAATGCCATACTATGATTTTAATTAAGGAAATTAATAACATCTGCCAGAAAATAACTTGAAAATGGTTTTGATTTTAAATATAAACGAATTGATCCATAAACTATACGATGCCAATAATCCATAAAAATATTAATGAATCACCATTAATCTTCTTTCATAATAAAGTAGAAACGTTGAGACTACTCTCAAAGGACAGGACGTAAACATCTAGTATTTCTGCTTTAAAAAAAGCAAATTCATAAATATGTACTGAACGTTTAGGGATGGGAAGCGATAGTTAAACGTCATACAATAATGTTCTAGGAAAAGAGTATGAACAGAGAACGCGAAAAAAGCGAGATAACATAAACACACTAAGATTATCCGACATAATTCCGACCAACATTACTTGGGATACAAAAACCACTTGGATAATCAGGAGATAATTTTTCAGCATGAAAATACAAATTGCACAACACAATATAAATGAACAGGGTTACAGAGACAGCTAAATTGTGTGTGTGACAGAAGCAACCGACAAACGACTCCTTAACGAGCGAATCCGTGACCAGACACCGCCTCGCTACTACTGCAGAAAGTAACGCAAGAAGCACACATCCGAAACAACTAAACAATTACGGTATGTACAATAAAATAACGAAGAAAATTTGACTTTGATTCTCTTCAGATTGTGGCCGGGAATGAGGAATGGAAGAGAAACTGAAAAGACAAGCATACTTTAGCAATACATAATTTTTTCATAAATCTTTCAAGACAATTAGCGTTTAATATTACGTTTTTTACTTGTTTCAAAACTTACAGGTATGTTGCATATATTACGCAAATCTCAGTATATTTACGAATTCCTTGAATTTTCCCAAAACATAAAACTAACGTTTTATTTAAATACTTTGGTGACTGACACTTGTGTGTGACGTTGCCTCTGATGTTCCAATGGAAGCTGCCAATCAGACCGTGTAAACATTCTAAGATTTGTTGATGAGTTGCCACTGACATACATGAAACATGAAACAAATAAGCATCGTGCGAAGAATCTTCCCTATTGCTGTTCGCATTCCTGCCTTCTACAGATCATTTTCTTTTGTTTTTGGAGTACTAGTTATATCCGTGTTCCGGGAACACTGTCTTTATAGTTGCGTGTATCCTTGCAACATGCCTCCTCTTCATTAGCAAGTTTCAATCACAAATTTATTTTAATAAAATCGTATATTGGCTTAAACTACAAATTAATCGCCAGTGTACACTACGGTGCAGAATAAATGTGCTAAGGACATGTAGGGGGGTCAATTATGATTATGATAACTTTTTTGTCAGTAATCATATGGCTGAAAAGTTGCCCTCCAGAAGTGTTTTGACGACGCATTCAGGATTTGCAGATAACTCATCCTGTCGTAAAGTTTGGCGGCTACATAAACTCTAAGGAAACGACCCATACCAGTAATAAGAACATTGAGTTTTTCTAATTATTCTTCAGTTTTAACATAAATCTTTCTATTTGATGGTTATAAGATTTTATGCAACCATGATAAGGTAACGTAGGCTCTCTCACAGACGCCCCTCGTATTAGTGGACCTGCCAAACCCCAGGGCAGGATGAACTGGCTACCAATCACTGGCAACTTATGAAAATTGTTACACATCTTCGTAATGTGTTTTCCAATACGTCGATTGTAAAATAGAATATTCTTCAACGAGCGTAGAATGATAGCTATTATTCACGAGTTGATGTTTACGACACGAGCGACGTAGGAGCGAGTGTCGGAATTTCAACGAGTGAATAATAGCCATTCTACGCGAGTAGAAGACTATACTTTCTCTACAACTTTAAAATTGATATTTTAAAGATATCCAATGGGCGCCTTAACCTCAACACCAACTCGCATACTGTTTCGTGGCTCACCTAACGACAGTTGCGACCAGCCGCGGCAGAGCACGCAGCGCCTCTGTAGGCGACTGCGAGAACCCTCTGTCGTGGTGTAATGAACTAAGACGAATGTGATTGGTCGACAGTCGTGTGAGAATAATATTCTCTCACGGCTTGTGGAATCGGCATCATTACTGCATCCGATAACGTGCAGAAATGTATACATTCTGGAGCAGTCGTAGAGAAAATAAATTATCATACTCGAATCCTCTACAGATCTAGAACTTTGCGGATTCGATGGTGTGCGCGGATTCGATGGTCGCGGATTCGGTTAGCGTGCCGGACTGTCATACCCAAGTTCGCGGGTTCAAACCCGATCGAAGCCGTGGATTTTTAAGGGCGAAAAAATCCTTCGTACGCCTTCCGCGGAGGGGAAGTAAAGCCGGCTGGCCCATGTTAGTAGATTTACTTGCATGTAAAAGATCCTCAAGCCTAAATGACGCCTCTGAGCTAAATTCAAATCGCCTGTTTCGTCGCCCGAGATAATACCTTCTTTCTCCGCTAGGTGAAAGGAGCGTAGCGAAATTTGCGTGGTCAGACGGAAGAGCGGGCCTGATGGCCCGAGTCTCGCCACGTAAAATAAGGCATTAACTAACTAACTAACTGTAACATTTATTTCGAACCACCCTGTGTTGCCTAAAGTTCAAAGATCGGGTGACATGGCGCGGTTGAGGTGCACACGGTTGGGCGCCATATTGCAGCTTTCGTTCGCGGCCGCCGGGAACGAGGTGCGCCTCTGCTCCCTGGCCGCCGCCGGTCATTTGCATGGCGCTTTAATATCCGGGCAGCTCGCCGGGCGCTCGCGCTGCGTTGCGTTACATTGCGTTACGTCACGTTGGGTTTGCGGCGTTCCACGCTGCCGTGAGGCCTTCTTTGTACCAAAACCCTCGCGGAACAAGGGGAGCGAGCGAAAATCGGGCTACACCTTCGCAGGTGTGGTTTTATTTCGTGACGCTGGCTGCTGACAGCGTCGAAAATAACTTGAAAACTTGTAAGCTTCAACAGAAATGCATTGTTCTGAGAGTTTTTGCAATCTAAAAGAGCGCTCTTCAACCAACAATACCCATTTTGTGGGAAACTATTCCAATTCGGCTATTTAGGCTAATGGAGAAAGCCAACTCGTACGTACAAGGTCCAAGTATCTTTAAAAGTAAATAATAAATGAGAATGTGATAGGAAAGTGTTCAAGAAAGTGATACAAGCAATACATAAACTCTGATCCAAGGAGAAACAGAGAGGGCACAAATAGACATAATGCAGAAGGAAGAACTTTAGATTTAAGATAATGTATCATGATGGTAGCTGCGCCAACAGATGTAACAACTTCAAATTCGTAAGCGTCTGGAACAATTAACTGAAGAGATTATTTCCATAGTGAAGAATCACCATGATGCGATTCAGGAAAGGCAAGAATTCACATCCAGCTTTATTGTTTAAGATAGGATTCAAAGGTTTTCAGATATCATTTAACAAGTGAGAAACGCACTTTTTGGATGTAGTATAAGTCAGCATGATAAAGACAAAAATATTAACAGTATTAGTATTGTATTAATACGTAAAGGTGGAGAAAATAAACTGAACTGAAATAATACTTTATAAATTATCTTTTCATTTCCTTTTGGTTTCTGAGGAATTAAAATTTCCTTTTCTAGTATGTATTTATATATGAATGTATGTATTTATATATTTATTTATGTATGTATAGTAAGTATATTCGTATTTATTTTTTTAGTATTTAGTCATTTCATTTTTAGTATGATTCGAAAACGTGAACAAACTATTGTCATATCTGTAATAAATGATTTGATGAATAAACGATAACAAGGTTAAGATATGGATACGCAATAACAATGATATAATAAATGAAAAGTGATGAATCATTGGTCGAACTAAAGGAATGGGAATCCCAAAAAAACTCCAGGGAATCTTTACTCTCTCCATGCGCTGCCAGCGCGCTGTCCATTATGTTTTCACCACAAAAACCCGGCACCTCGACCAACACTAGGGTCTTCGCTGTCATCGCGACACTCTCCGCATCCTTCCTCGAACGCCGCCGCTCCCGTCCCGTCCACTCGGCCGCCGACGCAAGAGGGCGTTGTCGCCACCACTCGTTCGTGCAGCGCTCGACGCACTATTTCCAGCGCCCGCACCGCCATCGCCGGCGGCGGCGGCGTCGCACAGTGGTCTGCAAAGTTCCACGCGGACGCGTACCACACACGCGAGAAAAGCTTCCTTTATTTTGAAAACGTTCGCTGACAAATTTTGTTATAAAATGTCTCCAGAAGTAGGGGATCTAGCGCACTGACGTACAAAATCCAAGATTGTTGGTTCAATCCCAGTTGAGGTAGTGGATTTTCGATTGGTCGATATTGATTGATTGATTGATTAGTACTAGACTATTTTAGTTTAGTTTAATTACTTTAGAACTTTATTATTCCTCGATTCTTTGGTTAGGGTTTTCGGCTGCGTCATCTGCCATTATCATTAATCTCCTACCTAGGGGAGGTGTGATAGGGCAGTGCATGTAAGAGAAAGGGTTTGAATGAGGGGAGAGGAATGAGATGATGATCGAGGAAGAGAAAGTAAAGATTGCGCGCGGCCTGTCTGTTTTTTGCGGTAATGCTCCGGCAGTCACTTGTATTAGATCGAAGAAACCATGCCAAACTATCGATTGGATTGGACCGCTAGAATTCTCCTCCAGACAGTGCAGCAGCTGAATTCGATCTAATTTCAAGAATGTGACTTCTGACGAAAATCCTCCACCGCCGAAACTTGCACCATATGATTTCCAGCTTAGTGTCGCTAAACAGGCAACGGTATTGCTACTCCAGAGCAATCGCGGGGGGGGGGGGGCATTCTCAAAAGGCAGAATATCGTCAGTGTGTCATGTCTAGCTCGTGGTATGTAAGAGAACCTTGACAAGTGTCCGAAAAATTAAAATTCGTCCGTCCTAACGAGATCTCACGTTCTGCCGAGAGATCGGATATTATTGATTGAGACCAACATCTGGCAGAAAACTGGGAAAAATCAACCGCTAAAAGAGACACCCACAAGGAATGCCATCTTGAAAGTTCCGCTCGATATACACTGGTTGTAGGCTTCAAAGGAAGGCTGAGTCGAAGATACTAGTACGGATCATGGAAAAATATCAAATGCCATGCAAACAAATTAAAATAAAATCAAACATTTTATATGCCAATAAATTTGGAATTGCAATAAGGATTTAAGTTTAAGATATTTTTTATTGACAGCCACCACACATTTTTTAAAATTTAATTTTACATGGCTTTGGCAAATGAAGTAAGTCATTTTGTAATTTATACACTCAATGTCATTTTCTCAACACCCAGAGTATTATACTTCCTATTGATCCTTGCTCAAAAATAAAAACCAGTCTTTATTCTCATCCTTTGCGAGCTGTCTTTTTTTTCTAAACTCATTCAAAAACTCGTATTTCTTATCGTATTTTTTCTTGAATTTTCTAAACAGTAACCTTTCCAGTCGTAGCGGCTCAATCTCTTAATAGACTTAGGTATTGTTTCCATTTCCATTGAGTTGCTCCTGTTACGAATTACTACTCAAAAAAAAGCTCCGCAGTTCGATCTCCCTTAAACATATTGCAGGAAAATATGACAAAATGTTAAAAAGACGATCAGATAACGCACTATTATT
Source organism: Acheta domesticus (assembly GCA_031308135.1). Classification (NCBI taxonomy): domain Eukaryota; kingdom Metazoa; phylum Arthropoda; class Insecta; order Orthoptera; family Gryllidae; genus Acheta; species Acheta domesticus. The sequence goes on along the minus strand of JAHLJT010008756.1, from coordinate 39,602,055 downwards.
AACTCGCGGCTAAAATATCATTGTGTGTTTGTAAGTAATTATAAAATTTTTGCTACAGTTCTTGTGAAGTAGTATTATTTATAAAATTTCTAGCTTAATTTTCCTTCCGCGTTCGTGAATAAGCAACTAACGTGCACGTTAAGATCGATTTTTTTCCACTCGTAAAATAAACACTACTTTTGCCTCCGTACGCGTTTCTGCCCGGGTGAGACCAACCCGCTACGGGTAGTCGCGTCGCCCCGTTTCACTGATGTCATCGTCGTCTCTTTTTTTGAATTTTATTTATTCTTGTTCGGCATTTCTGCCTTTCAGAGGTGTTTACATACGATTTCAATAACGTTTTAGATGAACCATCCTCAGGTCTGTCAGTACACTTCCTGTATTAGTTTGTTAGATGAGAAAAAATGAGTTTGTTAATCAATTGGTATTATTGTGTGTGTGTGTGTGAGAGAGAGTGAGAGAGAGAGAGAGAAAGAGAGATCAAGATATATTTTCAAATAGTTAGGGAGGCTTGAAAATATCTTTAGGGTAGTCTGAATGAATTCTCTGTGGTTGGCTGTAATTTTTACCTAGATTGTAAGTTGCTGTGGGATTCTGGTAGTAACTCATAGACGTTTTTTGAAGTGTTGATAATATAGTCTTGAATATATCCTATTTTTTAATTTTCTATGAAGTTGTTCGTTACTTATGAACCACGGAGCTTTGGTTATTTTCCTGAGACACTTATTTTGTATAACTTGGAGTTTGTTAATGTGGGTGTGGGCTGCTTTTATCCAAACGGGGCTCGCACAGGTTAGTGAGGGTCTAATTACTGATTTATAGATTATTTTCCCGCCTTCTGTGTTAAGTGAAGATTTAAGATTTAATAGGGGATAGAGTTTTATAATTTTTGTGTATGTTCTGTTTACTGTGTTTGTGATATGTGCTTTCCAGTTTCCAGTTTCGTCGTCTCTGCTCGTCCCCGCAGTCGCCGCTGCCGCCCTCGCCTCGCCGGCTGGAAGCCTCGTCTCCCCGTCGCGCCGGCGGAAGCTGTCACCGCGGCCCTAACGATTGAGAGCGGCGGGCGGAGGAAGAACGCGCAGTTGAGGAGCGAGAAGTGCCGCGTCGATGGACTCCCAAGGAAGAGACGTCCACTTTGTAGGGGAAGTGGATGGCGCGGACCGCCTTGAAGAACACTGCGTAGGCGGGCGAACCGGGACGATCAATGGAAGTTGAACAGGACTGCACCCAGGCTCTGAATGGCGGAAAAAAGGAGTATTTCGAGGGTGTGTCAAAGAATGTTTGTTTTCAAACTGACAATCGAGACACACAGGAAATCTGTTGTCATATCTTGAAGATCGGATACTCAAAAGATGTAATTTTAGAAAACGCGGACGTATATGATTTTAGATAATTTGTTAACAAATTAAATATGATGTAAAGCTATGTTAAAAAAATTAGACAATTGAAAACTTGCGGAGCAGATCAACAAATGATTATTTTCTTTCGAACCTATAACATGATTGAAATACACAACTACCTTTTTAATCACTTTACATGTTCATCATTTCATATTGAAAATATCACAAATACTCTACATCGCTAATCTTGACTTCAAAGTGACTATACTGACAATATAATGTTATATTGACGATAAAATGATATTCATTTTACAACAAATAGCGAACTAAAGCTTCCTATAAAATATAAATATTACTAGAATACGTAAATAAAATATTAATAGATGAAGTATTTCTCTATTTATTTGTCTAGAAATGGTATCGACTTTCTTTCAATTTAGTCTATTAGAATAATTTTTTTAGGTAAGTCTCATCAAGAAATGACATTTTTTACTTTATCAACTCAAGTTGTAACTTCACGTTTTCTTATTCTCAGAATAGGCACAAAGAAAAATTTACAAGATTCTCTAAAAAATAATAATAGAAATAAAACATCGGTAATGCATGAAATCGTCAACATTAGGTGAAGTGGCTATGTAAATTGATTTATCTTGCAAATAAACAGGAAAGAAAAGAGAAAGGAAAGAAGGAAAAAATAAAACAAGATGAAAATACCGTAAGAAATGAAAGAAGTATGCATCCATCCATCCATCCATCCATCCATCCATCCATCCATCCATGCATACATACATACATACATACATACATACATACATTTTGTAAACTGAAGTGCTTCTCAGTATTATTATTATTATTATTATTATTATTATTTATTAATTAATAATCTCTAGGCTTTTATACTGTTACCTCGTTCTTCGCCCCACGTTGGGAACGTCAACTGAAACGGGTGGGGTGGATTTAATTTATTTGAAGAATTCAATACTAATAGTAATAATAATATTACTCTGTTCACAGTAAAAATAATAATAATTTATTTATTTGTGGGCTGGCAGTCGTTCGTACGAAATCTCGGCGCCGAAATCTTACGTCGGGGATTATTTATACTTGTGAATATAGGATCGCGAAAATTATGCTTCTGCTAAAATAAATACTCCTTCTTTCGGGAAATATTTATAATTTGCCCTCTGCTGGCTATAAATAGAACAAAAAAATACAAACACGAAATATCGTACAATGCCTCAAGACAACAATACATAAAGAAATAGAAAAACAAAACTCACCATTCCCATTTTAATGCACTCTTTGGTATTACCTATCACTCATGGTCATGATTTCCCTCTTTTATGATTAATTTACTTAGTTATTGATATTACAAATCTTGGCCTTCTTACGGATCAAAAACAAAAATTTAGTTCCTACGTTTCACTTCCCTTTTTTGTGTTCCTCAGCCATTTTGATCGACTCCACATTCCTAGTCCATTCCGCGGCAACGTTCACGTCACAAAAGAAATAATACTACTTCACAAGAAATATCTCTTACACATTCAATTACCTTCCTTTTCCACATGTCAACGTGTCCGTGGCGCGAGAACTTCAAGGTACCTCCCACCACTACCAAAGTTGCGAGCATCTGACCCGGCAGTTCATATCTCGCGCAGTTCAACTGTTAGCCCTGTGAGCAGTATTGTTCGAAAACTCTTCTCTTCTTCACAAGCTACGCGTCCCGTTTTTTTGATTGGCCGATTGTCTATTGATACTCGATCTGTTTATTATTTCATTATATTTTATTGAAGCCATCAAATGGCCCGTCACAATATATACATAAACACATATATACATGACAGACCGGTATACATACATACATACATACATGCATACATACATGACAGACAGACATACGAAGTATATACAGACACAGAGACGTACATACAAACATATACACATGCATGCATGCATACATACTGATAGATACAGATATGCAGACAGACATAGACATACAAACATTCATACTTACATTCGTGACAGACTGACAAACATAATACAAACATACACGACTGATATACATACATAATACATACGTACAGACAGACAAGAGATATACAGACAGACACTGAGGCATACAAAATATATATATATACTTACAGGCATAGAGACAAAAAACTGGCCTGTGAGCGAGTGGCCCTTATGGCAGCGCATGTGGTGGCGATAGCGTCGGCCCAGGCGGTCGAGATGGGAGGGAGAGGAAAGACGGTCGAGATGGGAAGTCGTTGCCCATGACGGTGACAGAGCACCTTCAGATTGATTTCCTTGGAAAATATTCCTCCTTACCCTCGGCAAAGATTCCACAGAAATTTTCACAAGCAAATCGATTATGCAAACTTATAGCATAGGAAGGCACTTTTCAATGTGGCAAGAAAAAAAACAAACATGCATTATTCATCATTCAATTACAGAAAAAAATAAAATGTAGTTGCGCTAAAATGGGTAAAAAGTAAATCGCCTAACATATACATGAAGACTAAAATTAAATGTAAGGAAAAGTGTTGGCAATCAACAATGCATTATTTTTTATCTGAAAAATTATCAGTATTATTATTAGTATTATTATATCAAACTTTGTATTATTTTTTGTTAGTGAAATTAATTTTTAATTTGAAGTGGCGGAAGCATTATTTCATTTTTATTTTACAATGTAATCTCTTTCTCGAGGATATTTTGTGTTTGAAAAAATAATTAAAGTCCTGTACAATCAAGTCGATTTAACCAATGATTCTGACTAGTAACAACAGGAAAAAATGCCAATAATTGTACTGTTAAATTAATAAAAGTTAAGGCAACCACTGCGAAAAATTAAGAATTACTCAAATGATGTGATTTATTTTATTAAATCTCAATTAAAGCAACCGACACCAGACTATCAACTTCAGAAAAATACGAGACTCTCAAACTAGGGCAACTTTCTCGTTCATATTACAGTTCCAAACGACAAAAATCTATTAAGTTGCAAACGTCAGTACAATTTCTGCTTTTCGCGCTGTCTCGAGCGCTGCACTGCTCTCTTTAAATGTCCTCTAGCTACGTGGCTAATAAAATGCAATATACGCGTAATGAAAATCCGCTCACGTACACGCACCCAGGAGGGAATGCAGTTCGCGTGCAGGTATGCGCCCGGAACGAGAAATTCAACTCTGCTCCACACCTAGCGCTCCGACGCTGCCCTCTGTACTTCTACTTGTCTGCTGGATTCTCGCCCAGATGCCTCCTAAATTAATTTCTACTTTTATTATTATTATTCCCTTATATTTCTTATGACCGGCATTGAGCTTTAAAGAATGAACCGAGACAAGGTGTATTGGAGAACATTATTTTTGTTTATTTAGAGTGGTATATGGATCAAATAAAACAACATTATTTTTCTTTTAATTAACAAATCTCTTCATTTGATGAAATATTATAAAAGTGGAGAATCCGTTATTTCTGCACAAATTTGCTTTTGTGAAAATTGTAGTTCAGCAATTTAGCTGAGCTTGTATCATTTACTACTGAACCAATCGAGTTTATTTGAAATACTTTGATCGTTTCAGTATGAAAGAGTTTCAACACAATTCAGATTACTTATAAAAGAAAAAAATAACGGGAATACGAAGAGAATGCGACAGGTGTGCCTAGCATTGTGGATGTGACATGTAAAGGGTTGTGCAGGATGATTATTCCCTCCAATTAGTAAATAAAACATCAAAACCATTTCCTCCCAAATATTGCATCATTACTTCTCGCCATTCAGAATAACAACACTTCTGCAGTTTCAGGATTCAAAAGGCGTTTTCATTCGTGACCAGTAAATCGATTAAGTTTTGTTTCCGAACCCAATATGCGAATTAAGCGTGAATGTTTATCACTGGTTTTGGTACAAGAGAAACGAACATTTGAATTCTTCAAATATTCAAACTATCTAATGTAGAATTAATCAGTCATCCCCTATTCTTCAATGACCTCGTAGCATCAGCAAGTCTGCAAATATGAATAATTAACAAGCACATCTGAGAGTGACAAAGTAGCAAGGTCATGAAGCTCTGGTGTAATTGAACGTACCAATCATTCCTGTATAATTAAGTCGTTTCATCGACTACAAAATTCCCTAACAAAAGTCAGTTTTTAGGAGCTATGTTATTGGAGACTTGGCAACATCGCTTCGTCACTCCCCCCAAGAGACTGCGGAGCACATCGCACAGCGCCAGTCCACGACATCGCCGAGGCGCAATTACTTTCTCAAAGCCCTTGTTAATTATACGTGGTTTAAGTTTTATTTCGGCGCGGCGTCCCCCGCCGCCCATCTCGTTATTAGTCAACTTCCGCTCAAGTCGCGAGACAAACTCGCGCGCAACGTGAACCTTCCGAAGGCGCCGTGGGGCATTAGGCGCACGCGCTTCCTCTGCGCGAAAGCTGCTCGGGCGAGACCACCCCCACCCCGATGCTTTCTCCCTCCCTTCCTTTCTTTTCTCCTCGTTCCTTTCTTTAACTTTTTTCTTTCTTTCTTTCTTTCTTTCTTTCTTTCTTTCACTTTCATTCTTTCTTTCTTTCTTTCACTTTCTTTCTTTCTTTCTTTTACTTTCTTACTTTTTCTTTCTTTCCTTGTGAATGGGGATGTCCATCACCCCACTCTTTTCTTTCTAATATTAGTAACAATTAGTTTCGTTTTGTAATTTATTCTTCGTGATATTCAATTTCTCAAATAAATGTTTTTAATTTATAAGTATAATAAATAAACTTTATAAATGCATTTTATTTGTATCAAATCCAATTTAATCGAAGGGAAGATCATATATTATCTTTATTATGGATATTACTACAAGTTGTTATTATTATTATTATTATTATTATTATTATTATTATTATTTATTTTATGTCTCACAACCCGGAAGAATTCCTAACAGTTGAAATTTTATATGCTTTATAACTCTTCACATTGGCTACAAGAAATTTACACTATATTTTGTTTAATGATATTTTGTTTACAAATGGTTTTGGCCATAGCGTGCTCTTGAATTTTTGGGGTAGCCATCAATCTCGACTGCTATCAGTCATGCGAGAAAACTCATAAAGGTAAACGAAAGGTGTCAGGTGGCAGATGGCCAACGCGCAAGCTCTTGCGTTCTCACAAACCGCGCGAGAGGATGAAAATGAGGGTGAAGAAAAATCGCAATCGGGCTGGAACCTCTCTCCCGGTCTTCCCAAAACTTTTGTGAAGCTTCATTTATTGATTCGCGAATCCATACGAAAACGCGGTGAAAGATGGCACTTATTCTTCCTCGCATATTTTGCTCCGATTGAGGAAATTTATTGGTATTCGGTGCTGTGCTCTTTTGTTTGCACCCCCTTCTCCAATTTCTAAGAATTATATTTTTCAGCTAACTTTAGCTTGATAGAGCTCCTTTCATGACTACGAAGAAACGAGTCTATCTCCGCCTAGGCTTAAAACGAATGAAATTATAAAATGAAGGCAGTGTGCTCCGTAGCAATTCTCCAGTACATGAAGCGTACAAATTAAAATTCTTAACAATTTCATGACCCAAAAATGTAAATAAATATGTATTAACAGTAAAAATGTTTATAAAAGTATTTAACAATATATGCAACATACTAGGTTTTTGTTAATGTGTGAGTTAATAATAAATTGTTTAAATATAGAAGAGTTCAACAAAATATCTTAGAATTTGACGAGAGATGAAATTTGCAAAAAAATTACATTATTTTCCAATTTTTTTCCCGTTAATGCGAAAGTCAATGTAAACGATTAAAAAGCCTGCTTTGATCTGATAATTACCTTAAATCTGAAACTTACGAAGAAATAAATATCTGTTGTTAACACTTGGTTCTTTTAAAGGCATACAATATATTATGTTACTTCTTAACGAATTAAAGAGACACTGTCAAAGTAGTAAGTAATGACAAAATAGCTTTGAAAGGTTGCCTTTAAGACAATTTCAATCTCAAAATTTATCTACGAAATAGTTATGCGATCAACATTCATTAAATGTCTAATGGGCTGGGATTTAAATTATCATTAAAACCAACCACGGTATTTTTAACCCCAAGCCCATACAGATGACATATTACAGCAATTAAATTAAACGATCAAGAAATTTCAAAGATTATTTAATGAACCTCTTGAAATATTTTACGGCAGAATGAAAGGCATTATAATGGAGAAATGGATCAACCGGATGCTAATTTCCTGTTAACGTCTTTGCCTAACGACCTGTTAAAAAATGGAGGCAGCGTTCTATAATAATATAGCAAAAAATGTTTTCATGTTATTTAAATTACGCTTTCTATTTTCATTGGATGCTCCACTTACGTGGTTGGGCTTTTACTGAATGAGTGAGACCTTCCTTTCTATGAGGAAAAGAACATAAGAAAATAGTTTAATATTTGTACTTTATGATGCAATTAATCATTTTTACTTTCCTCTCTGTAGTATAGTACCAAGGGAGAGGTATTGAAATCACCTCAACAACAGGATCTTGAATTTTCAGTCATAAAATACGTGTTTAATGTTCCTTTTAGCTGTAACTTCGCAAAACGCGAGATTTAAGGTCTATTAATGCTGCTCCAAAGATATTTAAGATTGGGGCAGGTGGCGAGAGTATTCACGCAATTTTATACCCGAAAATGGGGATGCCTGTCTTATGGATGGAGGGAAGTACGTGCTAGGCATAACTCTTTTAGATCAAAGCCTTTTGAGCTGAAACTTGGTAAAAACATTAGAAGTGAGAGGTAGTCGTTTTGAAGATCATTACGATATTTTAATTTTCAGAGTACTTGAAGCCTTCATGTCATTTTCAATTTTTTTAATGGCTACAATGTTTTCTTTCAATTTTTTGCTAGGAAAGAAGAAAGTTCAATAATAAAAAGGGTGTAGTTACGATCTTCATTCACATCTACGAAATTTTGAAAATAACAAAGTTCAAATTCATTTTCGAACCTCTCCTACACTTCCAATATTAAAGACGTAATCTCCTTTTCACCATTTTTATCTATGAACTTTTAAAATAGCACAGTTCAAATTTATCTTCTAACTTCTCCTGCACTTCCAATATTAAAGGCATATTTCAATGCAATTTATCTCTAAATTTTAGATCTTTAAACAATGTCATGCACTTTTGTCAAAAAATGTTTGTAATTGAGAAATAATTAGTGATCCTAAGAGGAGGAAATGCTTCGTCAAGCGCGCATTCCTATTACTTATTTATATACATACATTTTTATTTAATTAACAAACGGAACTTCCTTTCTGGAAGTCTCTCAAACACGACAGATCCAATATCTTCCCGTTCGCCTTGCTCTAAAGTCATCCACTCGCGTCCACCCCCATCCCGCCCCGTTCCGCCCCACTCGTCCCGCCCCATCCCGCTCCGCCCCGCTCCGCCCCGCTCCGCCCCGCTCCGCCCGGCTCCGGCAAGCTCCGCCCAACTCCGCCCCGCTCCGACCCACCCCGCTCCGGCCGGCCGGCCCGGCCCGGCACTCCCCGCCCCGCTCCTCTCCACCCGCCCCGCTCCTCTCCACCCGCCCCGCTCCTCTCCACCCGCCCCGCTCCTCTCCACCCGTCCCGCTCCTCTCCACTCGCCCCGCTCCTCTCCACCCGCCCCGCTCCTCTCCACCCGCCCCGCTCCTCTCCACCCGCCCCGCTCCTCTCCACCCGCCCCGCTCCTCTCCACCCGCCCCGCTCCTCTCCACCCGCCCCGCTCCTCTCCACCCGCCCCGCTCCTCTCCACCCGCCCCGCTCCTCTCCACCCGCCCCGCTCCTCTCCACCCGCCCCGCTCCTCTCCACCCGCCCCGCTCCTCTCCACCCGCCCCGCTCCTCTCCACCCGCCCCTCTCCTCTCCACCCGCCCCGCTCCTCTCCACCCGCCCCGCTCCTCTCCACCCGCCCCGCTCCTCTCCACCCGCCCCGCTCCTCTCCACCCGTTCCGCTCCTCTCCACCCGCCTCGCCCCGCCCCGTCCCCGCCCCGCGCGGTCCCCAGCGTGCAGACGCCAGCTGTCGCTCCGGCGTCAGGCGGCACAAAAGCCCGGCCACGAGCCAGATATTAATATTCAGTGTTTTCTTAGCCCGGAAGAGAGAGAGAGAGAGAGAGAGAGAGAGAGAGAGAGAGAGAGAGAGAGAGAGCGGGTTAGGCGGCGCCTTCCACGACGAGTCGGCGCGCCCGCTCGCTTCCTCCGTCACCGCCCACGCGCCCGCACCCATGCCGCACACGCAGCGCTTCTACCGACTCCTCCCAACCGGCTCCACTTCAGTCAAGGTACGTCAGGTTCCTCTCCATCACGCCTCGTCACTGCACGCCGCGTTCCCTTCCGTCGAGCCATGCCACGCTCCTCTCCACGTCACTCTCACCTCCGACACACTTCTTCCCGCTTCTCTCCGACACGTCACGTCAAGGCTTCTCTCCGTCACGGCAAGCTCCTATCCGTCGCATCACAACACGCCTCGCTCCTCTTTATGAGGGCAAGCTCCTGCGTACATCGCGTCATGTTCCTCTGCGTCGTATTGTGTCACGCTCCTCTCCGTCCCGTCACATGTCACACTTCATCCCCCCACGACATGCTCCACTCAGTCACGCCTTGTGACGCTCCTCTGTCATGTCCCGACACACGTCACGTCACGGCAAGCTCCTCTCCGTCGCATCACAACGCGCCTCGCTCCCCTCTGTCCCCTCTCTCCCCTCTGTCAGGGCAAGCTCCTGCGTACATCGCGTCATGTTCCTCTGCGTCGTGTTGTGTCACGCTCCTCTCCGTCCCGTCACATGTCACACTTCATCCCCCACGACATGCTCCACTCAGTCACGCTTTGTGACGCTCCTCTGTCACGTCCCGACACGTTCCCTTCCGTCACGACATGCCACGCTTTCCTCCAAAACGTCTCCTCCAAGGCTTTTGATTGTCACGCCACGCGTATCAGACACGTCACGCTTCTTTCCTTCTTTTCAATGGTTAGTTCCCTCCATGAATTCCACTTGTCTGTTTCGTCACACCACTCTCAGACATCATGTCACTCTCCTCTCCGTCACACTGCATACCGTTTTTTTCCACCATGACGTGTAACGCTTGCACGTCGCGACCGCCATGTCATAACACGCTCTTCCTTGGATGTCATTCCCTTCATCTCGTCTCGACATCCGTCATGTCTGGCAATGCTCCTCCCCGTCGCGACACGCCTCGCTTCTCTTCACTTCACATTTCTACCACGTCCAGTCACAATGTCAGTGGCGTTGCGCGAATCGCGCATTTGGGTATGCTCAACAATAAAGCGAACTAGACACATCATGATCATTAATGTCCTCTAGAATCTAAGGTATCGAAACAAATGCTACAATACTTTAACATATTTATGTCAAGAGACTTGACGTAAATTGAAAGCAAATTATTCAATAGTTCAGCTTTAATTCTCATACGCGATTAGCAATGAAGTCACTTGTAAATTCATACATTCCAGGCCAAAATAATATTTATTATAATTAAGAAAGAATTCAACTTCTTAGATATTAAGAATTAGTAGGCAAGCACTATCTCTACTCTTTGTGTCCCCGACCAAGTACAGAACAACCAATGAGAACGAAAAATATTTCACTGACACCCTCAAGTGTGCTGCGCTCTCGTGCACAAACGAACAACTTGTTCATAAACCTTTTCTCATGCTAGAGTATCGGGACCCCGGAAACTCGCGGACAGGAGTGAAGTGGGGGAGGGTGTAACGTAGTAGTTATGATGGTTGCAAGGTTTATGATGTTCTGCCTAGCAACAGGAGTTGTTGCTAAAAAAAAAAAAAATGAATGCTTAGAAGGCTTTGAGAGGTCGAAGTGAAATGACCTGAAAATATTCTCGTGTCCACAAGGAAGTTCTTGAAATATTTCTATCAGTGCAAATGGTGTTAGAAGTTTGCAGATTTTGATAATAATAAATCAAATTGTTGTTTTTGATAAAAAGCAATTATTCCATAAGAGTCGGCTGGTGCACGACTAACTTGACGTCGCTGACGATTGCGACGGAGCTCATCTAACTTGGCGTCGTTGACGATTGCGACGCTACAGTCAGGTGGTAAAATTGGTGGCAGCGGCGGAACGTGCCTAGTATAACGGCATATGAGATGAACTTGACTTTTATTTGAAGAAGAAATTTGTGATACGAATCCAGAACATTTTATCGGTGTGCTGTGTGGTGTCGTGCGGCAAACAGAAACAGAGACTTAAAAGACTTGTTATTGAAGACCTTTGTGCGGCAAACAGAAACAGAGACTTAAAAGACTTGTTATTGAAGACCTAATTGCAAGATTTATAAAATTGTGAAAATTGTCAGGAAGTTTGAAGCTTAAAAAAAAGGTAAGTCAGCAGATTTCAAAATTTTAATCTGGCAAGGGTAAAGTTTTTAAATATATTCAAAGAAAGATTATTATCTTATTAAATAAACCAAAGATGTCGAAGGAAATTTTAATGAAAGCGGCTATTGCTTTGGGCATTGAAAATTTTGAAAGTCTCACTATGCGTAGGCTAGAATTGGCAATAAAAAGCCATGAAGATTATGAAGAGGAATGGTATAATAATTTTATATTTGCTGAAAAAGAGGAAATGTTAAGAATAGCAGCAAAAGAAAAAGAGGAAATGTTAAGAATAGCAGCAAAAGAAAAAGAGGTAGAATTGGCTAAAATTAATGCAAATAAAGAAGTAGAATTAGCTAAGATACAAGCTAAAGCATCCAATGGACGAATTCAAAATGAGGTGTTTCTAGAATCTGAAACAGAGCATGTTAAGAATATTAAACTTAATTTAATGCGAAATTTAAAAGCTTTTGAACCAGAAAGTCACAATATTGAATTGTATATAAAAAATTTTGAAATATTTGCAAAGGCAGAAAATTTAGATCGTAAACATTGGGGACGATATTTAATGTCTCTATTGCCATTAGCAGAAGCAGAATATTTAATTCGTGAGCAGAAAGATGATATAAATTACGATCAGGTAGTTCAGTTGTTGAAAGAGAAATTCAAATCAACACCTGAAAAACTAAGACAACAATTTTATTCAGTACGTAAAACTCCGGATAAATCATGGGCAGATTTAGCGTATATTTTAAAAGTTAATTTAGATGGTTGGACAGAGGGATTAGGGATAAATTCTTTAGATAACTTAAAAGATCTACTAGTCACGGAACAAATCAAGAGGTGTGTTCCTATTATTGTCAAAGAACAAATGCTTGAGAAATGGGTTACATTTAAAGAAGCTAAAGATATAGTGAAGGCTTTGGAAAACTTTGACCAAGTTAGAAATAATTTTAAGTTAAAAACTTGCGATGTATATTTGAAAGAACAGTTTAATAGGCGTAGTAATAGAGAGAAAGACAGTAAAAAAATTGTAGACAGTCCAGATAAAAAGGTTTACGTGCACAAAGAAGGTAAAGTTAAAACTGAAGATTTCGAAAAGCGAAAAGACATCCAATGCTATTATTGTAAAGGTTTTGGACATATTAAGCCTCACTGCCCAGAATTAAATAATGTTAAACCAAAACAATTAGCATGCATAGAATCATCACAAAATGATCAGGGAATTAGTGAAATAAATCCTTATTTATTTAAAGGAAAAGCCAATGATTACGATATTAATATATTAAGAGACACAGGATCAGACATTGACTTAGTTCCTAGGAAGTACGTCTCTCAAGAATGTTATACTGGCGAAAACATATGGGTACAAACACCGATAATGGAACATTTAGTTTGTCTTCCGATTGCGGAAATCAAACTGGAAGGACCTTTTGGAGTTTTATTTACTAAAGCGGCGGTAGTATCAAATAATTTTGACTCCAATAAATATTTATTAGGTAATCAAACTGCCAAATTAGTTAATATGAAATTTGATACTTATATACTAAGAGAAGTACAAACTAGAAACATGACCAAACAGGAAAATGTTACTAAAGACAATTTAGATGAAAGTGAAGGTGAATTAGCGGAAGAATATGTTTTACAAAATGCGGTAATTGATGACAATACCGATGATCAGTTTATATCAGATTCTGAAATGCAGAAAATAGAAAGTTTGCTTAAAGTAGATCATAAATCTATGATAGAAGAACAGGAGAAAGATTTAGATTTACGTGAAATAAAAGTTAATTTGAATCAATCGAAACATAAATTCTTTAAAATGAAACAAGATTTATTAGTATTTGAAAATCCTAATATGGGAAAACAGGTTAGATCATTAATTGTAATACCTAAATCCATGAGAGAAAATTTAATGAAACTAGCTCATGAAATTTTAGGAGCTCATGTAGGTGTGACCAAAACTAAACGCAATTTAAATCAATATTTTTTTTGGCCGGGATGCTACAAAGACATAGAAAATTATGTCAAAACATGCGATACATGTCAAAGAATAGGCTACGGAGGAGACAAAAGACGGAGTAAGCTCCATCTTGTTCCGACTATTGGTGAAGTTTTTAAACGCATTTGTATTGATACTTGCGGGCCCTATAATATTACTACGACTGGAAATAAGTATATTCTGACATCAGTATGTGTTGCAACGAAATTTCCTGAGGCTATACCAGTTCCTGACATAAAATCCAAAACAATTGTACATACTTTATTGGATTTATTCAGTAGGATAGGATTTCCTGAAGAAATTCAAAGCGATTTGGGTACATCATTCGTAAGCGAATTGACGGTACAATTTTTAGAGGATTTAGGAATTAAAATAATTCATAGTTCACCATATCATCCTCAGAGCAATAGTGTAGAAAGATGGCACAGAACCATGAAAAGATTATTAAATGGAATGTGTCTAGAGCAGAAAGGTGATTGGGACAAATATATCCCTAGTGTGTTATTTGCGTTAAGAACAACAGTTCATGAAACAACCGGTTTTACCCCTGCCGAATTAGTTTATGGGAAAAATTTGAGAACCCCATTGACAATATTGAAGGATAGGTGGGAAGGTACAGAAAAAGAAAATGAAGAAACAGTGATAGGGTACGTATTTAAAATTATTAACACACTTAGAAAGTATCAGGAAATTGCTAAACAAAATGAAGAACAAAAGAAAATAAAAAATAAAACATATTATGACAGAAAAAGTAAAGAAAGAAAGTATGAGGTTGGGGATAGAGTGTTAATAATGAATCCTAGTGAAGGGAAGTTCTCCATAAAATGGAAAGGTCCAGGGGAAGTAATAAAACAGATATCAGACACTAATTATTTGGTTAGATGTTTCAAAAACAATAACTTTGAAGATAAAGTTTATCATCACAATATGATAAAACCATATTTTCAGAGGGAGAAGACAGTAAATGAAATTTTAGTAGTACAAAATGTGATAAACGAAACTAAGCCAATTGAGACTGTGGATGAAATTCTTAAGGCTAGTCAACTTGACAGTATTTTATCACAATCACAGATCAAAGAAATACAAGCAGTGGTTCTTCAATTTAGGGAAATATTTAATAAAAAACCTGGGAAAACGAATTTAGTGTTACATGATATAGAACTGACTAAAGAAGAACCTATTTTCTGCAAACCATATAGATTTTCCCCACGTCAAAAAGAAATTTTAAGAAAAGAGATTAATCAGATGCTTGAAGATCATATTATAGAGGAAGGAACTTCAGATTATTTATCACCCATGATACTTGTAGAGGTGGAGGGGAAAGATCCTCGTCCATGTGTAGACTATCGTAAATTAAATAATATTACTAAAACAAAATTTTATCCCATTCCTAATATTGAGGAAAGGATAGAGAGGGTAGCTCAAGCAAAATATATTACAATTTTAGATTTAGCAAAAGGTTATTGGCAGATCGAAATGACTCCAAGGGCAAGTAGATATGCTACCTTTGTGACACCATTTGGAATTTATAGACCTCTACGTATGGCTTTTGGGTTGAGAAATGCCCCATTTGATTTCTGTTCTTTAATGGCAAAGATATTTAAAGACATTCCTTTTGCTTGTCACTATTTGGACGATATTGCTGTTATTTCTAATACTTGGGAAGAACATGTCAATCAAATCACAATGGTTTTACAAATAATTAAAGATACAGGACTTACGGTAAAACCGAGTAAGTGCAAATTTGCTCAAGAAAAGGTACAATATCTTGGACACATGGTAGGACAAGGGGAATTGTCACCATTAGAGGCAAAGATAAAGGCGATATTAGATTTTCCACAACCTCAGTCAAAAACTGAAATAAGACGGTTAATAGGAATGATATCGTATTATCGGAAGTATCTGCCTAATATTTCAGAAACGTTAATGCCTTTAACATCTTTGACAAAAGGAAAAGAAAGGAAAGGAAAAATAATTTGGAATGAAAATTGCGAAAATGCTTTCAATGAAATTAAGAAAATGTTAACAACTAAACCAGTTCTAAAAGCACCAAATTTTGACAAACCATTTATCCTTTTGACAGACGCTTCTAACTATGGTATAGGAGTAATTCTTTGTCAAGAAGACGAAAAAGGAGAAGAGCATCCCATTGTATATCTTAGCAGACAATTAAATAAATCTGAGCAAAATTTTGCTGTTATTGAACGGGAGTGTTTAGCAATTTATTGGGGAATATCTAAATTAAAATATTATTTAGACGGGATGATTCCCTTCAAAATTGTTACGGATCATAATCCTTTGGTTTATTTAAGAAATAAAATGTGTATTAATTCCAGAATAACCAGATGGATTCTTAGTATCCAAAGTTATGACTTTGAAGTAATACATAGGAAGGGTAAGAAACATACAAATGTCGATTTCTTAAGCAGAGCTTTGCCAGAGTAGAATTTTACTATTCTTGAAAAGCACAGAAATCTGGTGACTATATAAATCGAAATTTATTGTAAATAATGTAAATAATTTTGTGCAATCTTTTGTGATAACTACGAACTCTTACTATGTTAACTCATAGTTTTGTTGAATCAATATCTCTCCAACAAAACTCTTGAAAGGTTGGGGGAGTCTGTAACGTAGTAGTTATGATGGTTGCAAGGTTTATGATGTTCTGCCTAGCAACAGGAGTTGTTGCTAAAAAAAAAAAAAAATGAATGCTTAGAAGGCTTTGAGAGGTCGAAGTGAAATGACCTGAAAATATTCTCGTGTCCACAAGGAAGTTCTTGAAATATTTCTATCAGTGCAAATGGTGTTAGAAGTTTGCAGATTTTGATAATAATAAATCAAATTGTTGTTTTTGATAAAAAGCAATTATTCCATAAGAGTCGGCTGGTGCACGACTAACTTGACGTCGCTGACGATTGCGACGGAGCTCATCTAACTTGGCGTCGTTGACGATTGCGACGCTACAAGGGGGAACCTGGCCGTCTGCACATGCGTCATTGCTCGTCGCAATCTCTCGGCAGACGCTAGAAACATTTTAGCGTCCATGCAATCAGAGGCCAACTTGTAACAACGTGCCGAATTCAATCATAATAAATCACTTTAAAATTAATACAAAATGTGTTTCGCTTAATGTGTTTCACTCACTTGGACGATTATGAATATAATATTTAAGACTGTGGATGATTTTGGCTGTCTGGGTGACGCCGTGTCCAAGGCTGTGTTGCCGACGTTTCGACCATCTTACTGTGGCCTTCCTCAGGGCTGGTCTGCCAAGTGATAAATTTCCTCCCCGTAGAGGCGAGTTAAATGAAATCGTAGGCTTCCGCGGCCGGAGTCACGTGAATGATCTTGGCTGTCCGGGTGACGCCGCGTCGAAGGCTGTGTTGCCAACGTTTCGACCATCTTATCGTGGTCTTTCTCACCCTGACCACCCCTGACGGGCCCGAGACCAGCCCTGAAGAAGACCACGATACGATGGTCGAAACGTCGGCAACCCAGCCTTCGAGCGGCGTCACCCGGACAGCCAAGATCATTAACATGATTCCGGCCGCGGAAGCCTACGACTTCTTTTAACTCGCCTCTACGGGGAGGAAAAATATCAAATTGGCAGACCAGCCCTGAGGAAGGCCACGGCAAGATGGTCGAAACGTCGGCAACACAGCCTTCGACGCGGCGTCACCCGGACAGCCAAGATCATTCACGTGACTCCGGCCGCGGAAGCCTACGACTTCAATATTTAGGACTCTTTGATTAAAATTTCCCCTGAGGATGCTCAGCATCTTAGCGTCCCCTGACGCTACGTATTCCTTCATCCCCCACCATCCTGTCCCGCCGCAATCGCTCCCGCCGCCTCTCACCGTCTCATCGCCACGCGCGTCGCGGATTTGTTGTTTCACCGCTCCGCCCTCTGGTTGCCCTGCGGTTCGCTGCGAAAGCTTTCAATGCGCGGAGCCCCACGAGTGCGCAGGCCGCGCGCCTTCCGCCCACGGCGATCCCTTCCAGGCAGCGCTTCGCAAATTGGCTGCGCTTATTGAATGTCTGCGGCAGCCCACACGGTGAAGAAGGTTGGGATGAGAACCCAATGCTACGACTGCGGACTTGCAGAAACCTGCGAGGAACCCGACGTCTTCACACGGTGATTGTGGCGGAAGTTGTCATCCGAAGGATTTTATCTCATAACCGGTAAACTCTTTTTACTAAAAACATTTATATATTCTTATTTGAAATTCTGATAATTCTTACCATAATTTCTGAATAAAACATTTTCTTTGGAGGTCTTAAAGAAACAGACCTTGCTAGAAGTGGCTGAGATTCCGGAATTACTTAGTCAACACAGAAAACCGATTCTGCTATTTCTTTCGTCGGGCGAGAATATTACAGATGACGTGTACAGAGAATAAACACCCTTTAATTTCCAATCAATATAATTACTTAAGTTTCATATTCACTCTGTACAACGAATTGTTTGCAATGAATTGTAATTAGGACCAAGACCTTTAAAGACAGATGTTCAAAGTGTGGAGTTATTAATGTTATATTTTTAATTACAAATGTCTCATTATGACTACAATTTTGTTTCACATCTTCACCTCGTGTCGAATGTTCCTCAAAAACAGGAGAAAAAAATTATAAAATCATATATGTAATGTTAACTTGAAGCCACCGTTTCTGAAAGACGAATTCTTGAAAGCGAAATAAATATTTTTCAATTAAATCAGAATGTAATTTGAAAGTAATTCTATGCAAACTTACGCGCAATCTTAAGTTTTTCCTTACATTTCTGTAGAAGTTATAAACACCAAAGGCGATAAAGAATTAAAAGACTGAAAAATACTTCTCAAAGAATTGATAGAACAATACAACTATGAACTAAAAATCTTAGAGGTTCGAAAAACTTAGAGGGATTTAGAGCGCTTCCTCATCAGGCAAGTAAGATAATTCGCTTCGTATGAGCTTCAAAAATATTTATATTGTGAATATTTTCAAACGATTTGTGTAACAGTTTTACAAAAGAGCACAAGTGGCAAAACACGTATCGGTATCATCTCAACTGGTTCAGGCCGTAATAAAAGCAAAAAGGAACAGTATTTCAGTTTTGTTTACGTCTTTGACATGTAGCTTTGTATTGTTTATGAACTTCAGTAACTTTAATGATCCAATTAGTAAATAGCCATTCAATTAGTTAATTCCATTTATCTTTCGGAATCAGATTCACTGGCGACCCAACTCATCCACGCGAACCACACCGCAAACCCGACTAACACGTCCTTGTTCCAGCCCATTGTCCCAAATACGAACCTCATCCCCATTCCAGACGGCTCGACTCAGGCCGATCCCCCCCCCCCCCTGGTTCCTCCTTCGCCGCCTGCTCGTTAATGCGGAGGGCCGCCGAGGAGCGCGTAGCAGCAGCATCTGGGGCATTGTCTCGCAACTTGCCCCTCACGGCGTCGCCGGCGCCACCGCCGCCGCCGCGATACGCATCGCTCGGTTATGCACGGTCGTTCAGGGACACGCCCCCCTCCCCCGCCGCCACCTCCGACGACCCCCCTCCCCACCCACCCACCCTCTTGCGGAGTTCGGAGAGTCATCCATCAAAGGACGATAGCATCGGCGCAGGCGAGGCGACCGCCTTCGTCGCCCAGCCCCGCCCAACCCCCGCGCCGCGCCGCGCCGGGCCGCGCCGGGCCGCAGCTGCACAGTGACCGAGATTCGGGATCTCTGTGCACCTCTTGCACACTAGGCGGCCATGCATGTAAACGCCATTATATCGGCACAAAACAAACGAAGGAGCCGCGGCAAATTACATCCAGAATTGCACTCGTGAATGTGGGGTCGATTCTGTTAACCTAAACGAAAATTTTAACCTAAAATGCGCATTTTAATACAACTAGCGTACCCGGGCGAGAACTCTCGCATGCTGCACCCCTCTCTATTCTCTATTTTTTCATTCCCATATTAAGCCTTAATATATATTTTTCTTCGAGACCCTCTGATCATCCGTCACTTGTTCTATACATCACCTTGTAATTGATAACATATAATACACCCTTGTCAATACAAACAATTCTTATTTAACTTTTATCAAGCAAAGAGACACACCCGTGTAATTCAATGGCGTAGAATATCAAGTAATTAGTAATTTCACATACATTTGCAGATTCTTTAGGCTCTAAACAGGTGGGGTAGAATCGAGAATCGTCGAACCAGCAAATATGCAATAGAATGGTCAGGAAGATCTCATCCTGTAGATTAAGGGGTGATGAACGTTTCTTTAAGACCCTCAAAAACTTTAATTTTTAAGGCTCTATAACTCTTCGTTTAGGAGTTATTTAACGATATAGATTTAAAATCCTGACGTGTGCCGCGGGTAGCATTTTACATGAATATTTAGATGCGTTTTGTAAACAAATCCTTCATGTTTTTAAAGTGAAAGTGAAATTTGTCACGTCTCCGTGAAATTATCTTTCTATAGAGAGCTCATTTATAACGATTGGTTGCGTGTAAGAGCCGCAAAGGGAGGGTATACCACTGAAATAATATAAGAGACGATTTTGTTTAACGCAACACGCAATACATCCAAGCGGAATTGAGGAGCGGGGTGAAGATGGCGGAGTGTTATATAAACGCAGCGAATAGTAAACAAATACTCCGATTATATCCAGCGACTCTAAAATAGATATCTTTCAATTCTCCCAAAATCAAATATTACGATCCAAAAGTTGCACAAATGCGTTTACAAAACCGAAATGTGCATGTAAACATGTGCAAACAAGAAGCAGTCACCAACACAGAAATATCTGAATTTATCCATATTTTGTTTTCTCTATGGTTAACAAAAAATACACAAGTGAGACTCGTCATGGCTGCCCCAACAGCTTCGAATAAAATATGTGGTTGAAGTTCGGAAGATGTACCTCGAAAGCCACGTATATGACAAAGACAATTTTTTGTTATCGGCGGTGTACCGTTCATAATTTTCATAAATTTAAGTTCTTAGTTATTCTGATAAAAATGTGTACATTAATAAGAAACACGTTTTCATACAAAATATGTACATTTATACCGTATTTCTTCACTTCACTTGTTCTTGTGGTTGAATTTATTTGATTGAAAGGCCCACATACCAAGAGGCAGTTTTTCATTTTCCGTTTTAACTTAATATGAAGAGTTCTCTATGCTTGTTCGACAAAGATACTTCAGATGATATTCTTGATCAGACATGTGCAATAGTCATTTATCACCAAAAACAAATAGGAGAAGTACGATATGCCAAGTAATAACAAGATTTATGTAATAAAATAATACCAATATTTCTGTGGTCATGGGGTAAAAGTTCTTAAAACATGGGTTAGATGATTGAGCCAATGCTTTTTCCTACGCTTAACGCTATTTCCCAATGTTTTTGTTGTTAATGATGCAACATTTAAATTCGGTCGTTTTACTCAAATAAAATACAGGTACTTAACTTATAGTTTTAGAACGTAACCCAATTTCGCCAAAAAACTGACTTAAGAACTCTTACCCTGTGACCACGGATTTATCAAATTGACAACACAGTGTCGACGATCATCGCTCTTTTTTCGAATCACGAAGCACCTCTTGCAAACTCTCGGTGTTATATCATAATGTCGTTAGACCGGCTTAGAGCTAAAATACGTTGTTTGAAAACCGAAGTTCTCTAAATCACAAAAAAATTCATTTGTTACCGATTCTGTACTGTTGAATACTTTTGAATCAGTATAAAAGTGTATGAAAGTCTCTCTGTTCTTCGACAAATTGCAGGAGTGAGTGTGCAATTTAGTGATTGACTCCCCCCTCTCAGACTCGCAAATGCGATCTCAACCACCGCTTTATTTAAATAGGGGACTTCATAAAATCAGTGAGACGTAAGGATTTAACTTTGAAACATTATTACATAGCTTAATCATCTCCCAACACTATTTGTGTAGATCGAAAATAATACTAAACATGCGTGAGCATTTTACAAAATAGTATATTTTATAAAGTATGCATGAAAAAATTACAAAATTTATAATATTATTGCCAGCATTATTTTGCGGAGTCATGTAAAACTGATCGTTTTTGTTAAGTAGTTGTAAGATGTTTGAATGAAATGATGGTTCAATGGTATGAAATTTGTTAAGGCAAGAGGGCAATAAATATCATTTGGGCGAAAAGTCCAAGAAACTAGTGAAAGGAGAAGAAAATGTATATATCTTTATTTATTTTTTACGTTACAAACGGTTAAAATTGTACGTGAGAAATGCTTCATGCAAATCAAGTTGGAATCTATAGATCAAGGAACACTGAAAACACAAACTGAACGATATTTGAAATTAAATTGTCTTATTTTTTGTATTGCATGCCTTGTCCTTGCTTGATAGTAAGGACTGAGTTAGTAATCTTTTTTACACAAAACCTTAGGTAAGAGAACAAGATTACTCAATCGTTTCAAATAATGCTTCTCTTTAGTCTACGGAAAAATAATGTTTCAAGGGAATCGTTAGACATTAGAGCTGTAATAAATCCAATAGTGTTATAAAAAAACGTCTTACGATAGTCTTTCCAAATTCAATTAGTAGCATTTCTATTCTGGTTTGCCTGGGTGGCGTGGGAACCTAAGTGGAAGGCAAGTACACGTTACTCATTGGCGGTGTCCTGAACCCCAAGGTGTGTCCGTAGCACGGGGTTCATTGCCAGTGTCTCACGAGGCTTCTGGGTATCTTAATCCTTCCCTAATTGTTCCACCTAATCAGTGTCTGTATGTGTTTGTAATATGGTGCGTGAATAAGGAAGTGACTCCCTAAATCAAACTAGTGGTGTTAAAACAGCACGCACTTTGTCGTCCGTATTTTTACGCAAAATTACGCAAAATATGCTAAAATTTTCGCAAAATTGCTTATGAATGTATTTCACAATCTATCTTTTAAGAAAAAATTTCATTAAGGGAAAAAAATCTCCATCTTTAATATTGTAGTTGTACGAAGGCTCCGAAAAAATGATACTTTTGCAACTTCCAAAAAATCACAGATTTTAACGAACATGAGACCTGCACCATTCTTTTAAACGTGCTTCACACTATCCAACAACACACTTTCATCAAAAACGATGGAGCCATTTTTTTAAAAAGTTTCAACATGTTCAGGGGCTTTATGTAAAGTACTCCCCTCCCAATAAAAATATCGATTTCAAATTCAAGGGAACGCGACATCAGCCAGATGGATTTGGGAATATCAATTTTGGAGAATATCGGCTGAACGGTTTAGACGATAGCGACTAACAGACGGGCAGACGTTTAGCCGTCATTCGATTTTGCGGTATCAAGGGTCAATTAAACAGGGATTCTGGCTACACCACGAATTAGGGGATTTTTTTCTAAATTTGACAACTGGATTTATCCACTTTTTTGTTACCCGAGCCCTGTGTTAAGAGTTTTTCTACCGAATCGCCGTTTTTTGCATTACATAACATTCTCCCTACTCCGTGAGAAAGTAAAATAATGGACACTACAATTCGGTGGATCCACAAGCTATCCCACGCATAACTATCAGTTGCAGTACTGAGATGGATCTAAGGGACACCTCGGCTTGATGTTCGGAGTGCAGGAAGGGTCGGGATCATCACTGGGAAATATAAGGGGAGCGTCAGCGGTCACGAGACACCTATGGTCCCATTAAAATAAGTTGGTGATTGACAGTTGCGAATGGAAAGGAGAGATGTTGACAGGAGGCGTACCACTGAGCACGTGTTCCCAAGACACGAAAATAAATACTTATGAAAATAACCAAATCATATACTCATTGTTTGATGCTACAGCTTCAGAAACACCAAAGTATCAATCACAAACTTATTTTAATCGGACCATAGGTAGTCCCGTTGTTTCGATAAACATCTGATAGCCGGGAAAGGGATAAAGCAAAAACTGGAGGGTTGCTCCCACCGATAAGAAAATGGAACATTTGCACAATATCATTACTATGCTGAACATGTAACCCAGTTAGATACTACCGAATCAAAGTGGATAAAATTTCTTTTAGTGACATTAGAGCGATAGTTACGAGCGATTTGCAGCTGTCAGGCTTGCCATTGTCAACGCGTGAGTCGTCACGTCGAGGGCAAAAGAAATTCTGAATTGCGAACATAATTTAATCTTTCATTTTCAAACACTATTTTAATAATGATTATGGAAATATTGATATGCTTGTTTTCAAAGGTGTGAAGTTTCAAAAAAGTGTGCTAATTTTCTAGAATATTTTAAAGAGCATGAATATTCATGAAATATAATGAATATTGCATACGTATTTAGTTAGCTAAGCATCGCATTTACGCTTTCTCTTTGGTACACACCCATCTCACGTATATCATTAAATTCATCATATCACATGAAAACACGATCCAATGCAAAATGTAAAATGAATATTAAACATACAAAATGATTCATGGATGAACTTTGACTATGACGCATCACGTTCAAATCCACTGTGGTTGCCCATGGATACCCTCTCCACGGACCATCTCTCCTCTCCCTGGAGCAGCCTCGACGCGGCATCTCAGAACCTCCATAGCAACCTCTTATGCTCCTCGACGCTCGAAACTTGGTACGTCCCTCCCCTCCTCCTCCTCCCTCTCTTTCTCCTCCTCTCCATCCTGCAGCTCCGTGATGAAGAGAAGGTCGGCGCAACTTGAGATCCCGGCTTCGAGTCCGGCGGTGGGGAGGATCGATGCCTCAAGTTCGGGAGTAGCGCGCGCGGCGGAAGTGATTTTAGGTTGGCCAACTTCCGACCCGATAGTTCGCCGGGCGCCAGGACGCTTAAGCAGCCGGGAGGGGGGAGTCGCGGACAGATGAAGAAAAGGAGGGGAAACAGAAGGCAGAGGATGAGGTACAGACGGAAGCGAATGTGGAGGCGGCTCGGTGTTTGAGGAAGAAGAGGTGGAGGAGGAGGTGCGACGGATGGGAAACAGAAGTGAATAAGGCGGAAAAGGGGAGGGAGGAGGCGGAGAAGGAAGGAAGAGTAAGGCGGAAAAGAAGGAGTGACAAGGGCGGAAGCGGCTCCATGGCTGAGGTGGCAAAGGTGGAGGTGCTGGTGGATACGGCAGAGGAGGAATAGGCGCAGGAGGGTGAGGAAAAGGAGAAACAGGCGGAGAAGGGGGTGGAAAAGGAGGAGGAAGTCGGCGGATTGAAAGCAGAGGCGAAGGGGACGGAGAAGGGGATGAAAGTGGCGAAGAGAGGGGAAGTGGAGGAGGTAGTGAAAGTAAAGAAGGAGAAGGCGGACACGGAGAAAGAAAAACGAGACGGAGACTGAAACGAATGTGGAAAAGAAGACGGGAGGAGAAGGAGGAGGAGGAGATGGAGGAGGTGAAGGAGGAGGAGGAGGAGGAGAAGGAGGAGGAGGAGGATATGGAGGAGGTGAAGGAGGAAGAGGAGGAGGAAGAGGGAATGAAGGAGGATGAGTGTGAGTGAAATGCGGAGGAAGAGGAGGCAGTGGCAAAATAAGGACTGGTAACGTTTGTTTCCTATTACCTGGAGCCTGGGTTAGCATTCCGAGTTTTCCCCATCCTCCTTTTAGATGCTATCGTCACCTAAACGACCTACCAGGCCCTCCCGCTCCTCTTTCGACATTCCCAGTCATGAGCACCTTAACGCTCCGCGAATCGCAAAGGTTCATCTCGTTTCTTTTTTACTTTCTCTCTAGGAGTAGAGAGGCTACGCAAAACAACGGCAAATTTTCGACAGCAAAACTCTTATTACAGGTTCCTGGCAAAGAATGAGTGGAAAAGTGCAGTTTCAAAATATGGAAAAAAAACTTTAACATGTGTTGAAGCCAGAATGTTTTGTCAGTCCTTGATAACAAAAAATCAAATGGCGGCAAAACGTCTGTTTGTCTGCCTGTGCGTACGTACGTACTATCTCGTCGTATCGACGTATCGTCAGTCTGTGCCTGAACGTTGTACCGAGCGGACGTGCCTTGGGGATCGCTCTCGCGCAGGTAAAGGGATAATGGGCTGCGACGTGGAAATGTACCGGGCCCGCATCGGCGGCTGGGCCGCCCGCGTGGCGTGCGTGCTGAGAAAGGGTAGCGTTCCTGCTCCCTCTCTGGACGCCTTTGCACTGCTAGTTATAGCAGCGATGTTAGTAATTGGTGGCGTGGAGATAAATCCCGGCCCGGTATCTACGCGACGTGGCGCACCAGTGGATGTTTCATGGAGATGCGTCGAGTGTTGCTACGGCGGTCTGCGAGGTGAAGTGTCGCGTCTTCGACAGGAGTTTTTGCAGGTTACTGCTAAGCTTGGAGCGACTCAACAGGAGCTGCAAGATTTGAAGACAGCAACAAGAGTAACGGAGGTGTAGGCGATAGCAGCTACTGCGACGGAGGAGGCAGTGACGATGTTGGCTCAGCCGGCCACAGCGGTCCTGCCAGTAGAGGTGACGTCGCCAACCCCGGCGGCGAGTTCCCCAAACGTGGTGTCCACGGCGGTGACGGCATCAACCACATTTGCATCAGTTGTGAAAGATTCAGCGGCAACGAAAAATTCCAAAAAATGTGTTGTGTTTGGTGACTATTGTGCGTCACGTAGGTCACGCAAACCTACAAGTAAAATGGTTTCCGGGAATCCGCGTGGAACAGCTGAAATCGCAAATTGAAGCTAGTGACGTGGAAGCCCCGGAAACTGTTATCATTCACGGAGGCTCCAATAATTTACGGAGATGTCGCTCATTTGATCACCTCATGGGCGACATCTACGAACTTGGGGTAGCAGCCAAAACGCGCTTTCCATCCTCGCGTATAGTGCTTAGTGGCGTCATTCGCCGCCGGGATGTTTGGTCCCGTAAGGTGGCGAGGATAAATCGTGACATGGACTTTGTGGCAAAAGCTCTCGGATTCATGTTTGTGGATCCAAACGGGTGGATCTCAGAGAGCTCGCTAGGTCGAGACGGCGTCCACCTCAACCGGAGGGGCGTTGCGGAGCTCAGTGGTCTCTATACCAGAGTAGCTGAATTCTGCACACGCCCTCCCGTCGCCCGTTGACGCTGTGAGCGACCGCCGGTCTCGCGTTCCGCGCACAAATTAAATCTGCTGGCAGTGGCGATAGGAGCGGGGGCTGTGGGTGTCACTCCGGTAACGGTGGCTTCAGCGGAGACGTGTGTGACGGTGGAGAAGGCGGAGACGACGGAGACGACGGAGGCGGCGGACACGGCGGCGGTGACTGAGATGGCGAAGGCGGCCACGGCGACAGCGGCGACGGCGGCGACGGCGGCGACGGCGGCGACGGCGGCGACGGCGGCGACGGCGGCGACGGCGGCGACTGCGGCGACGGGGGCGACGGCGGCGACGGCGGCGACGGCGGCGACGGCGGCGACGGCGGAGACGGCGACGGCGACGGCGTCGGCGATGGCGGCGACGGCGGCGGCGGCGGTGACGACGATGACGACGGCGGCGACGAGGGCGGAGACGACGGCGGCGGAGGCGACGACAGCGGCAACGACTTCGAGGGACGCGCCCTTTCGAGAACACTTCCAGGTGAGGAGAGGGTTCCTTAGGTTGTTGCAGGTGAACTGTCGTAGTATAATCAATAAGGAAATAGAGTTTTGGAATCTAGTTGATGCTTGCGATCCCGACATAGTGATAGGGCTGAGTCGTGGCTAAC
Organism: Acheta domesticus; assembly: GCA_031308135.1. NCBI lineage: Eukaryota > Metazoa > Arthropoda > Insecta > Orthoptera > Gryllidae > Acheta > Acheta domesticus. The sequence continues at coordinate 39,574,696 of JAHLJT010008756.1, read as the reverse complement.
TGAAAAAAATCGGGTCCTCTGAAATTTTTCATTCCCATTACAAGATCCTTAGGAGGGATAGAAATAGTAGAGGGGGCGGAGTCTTTATTTGCGTCAAACAGGACATAAATATTAGATTAGAGTGGGTCAGTAGAGAGTTTGAAATGATGGGAATAGAAATTATTACGTCAGGAACTGTTTTAGAAATTATTGCATGCTATAGGCCTCCGAGCGATGGATATGACATTTTAGATAACATCATTCAGAGAACGGGAAACGAAAATGGCCATCCTATTGTTATTGGAGGCGACTTAAATATTCCGAGCGTAAACTGGGAGGAAGCCATGAGCGAAGGGAAAGTCCAAAGTCTAGTTAACGGACTGGTTTGGGAACGGGGTTTTATCCAGGTAGTTCGGACCGGGACGCGACAGGATGCGATTTTGGATGTCTACCTAATTAGGCCGAAAGAACTTTTCATATCTTGTGAAGTTGTTGACGGCATTAGTGACCACAAAGCGGTTCTTCTTGACTTAGATGGAAATATTTCAAGGAAAGGCATTACAATAGTAACGAAAGTACGGCAATATAAGAAAGGAAATGTAAGCGGGCTTCAAGGTTTCTTTAGAGAACAATATGACCGCTTCGGTATGGAAGAAATATGGGGCGTGTTCAAAGATATTATATACAAAGCTTTGCAAAAGTTTGTTCCATGCAAAATTCTAAAAATAATCCGGATCCAGAATACTACAATGCAAAAATTAGGAGAATGAAGAGGATAACGAGAAAGGCATTTAAGAACAGAAAGCGCAGTAGCGAGCATATGAATATTTTTCGAAATCATTCAAAAGAATTGGAGCGCGAAAAGAAAATTGTTCAGGAGGCATATTTAAAGAATATTCTTAATGGGAAGGGAAATAACTGGACAGGTTTTTATAAATATGTTCGTAGAAGGAAAGGAAATAAAGAGGATATCCCAGTTATTCGCGAAAATGGAAACACGCTAATTACTGACAATTGGGCAAAAGCGGATGCATTTAATAAGTATTTTAGTTCGGTTTTCAAAAATAGTTCGGACCATCCATTTATTCAAGGGCCTTCGGGTGCGAATCACTTTAATATTGAAGTAAACGTTCTATGGAATAAAGTAAAGTCTATGAAAAATGGTAAGTCAAGGGGTCCAGACGACATTTCTACGGATTTAATTAAACTAGCAGGAAAGGCAATATTACCGTACCTAATTAGAATTTTTCACGTGTCTTTGAATAATTCAAAAGTACCTGAAGATTGGAAATTAGCCTTTGTCGTACCAATTTTTAAAAGTGGTGACAAAACTAAATTATGCAATTATAGGCCGGTAAGTCTTACGTCAGTGGTCTGCAAGCTTATGGAGCATCTAGTTGGGAGTTACATTAAGAAAGAATGGGAAATTAAAAAATGGCTCTACGATGGGCAACACGGGTTCAGGAGTGGTTATTCATGCGAAAGTCAGGTAGTCACGCTATTTCAGGATCTAGCAGATGAAATTGACGCGGGCGGGAGAGTAGACGCAGTAGTTATAGATTTTGCCAAAGCATTTGATGTCGTTCCTCACGATCGGCGTGTACAGAAATTAATGAATTCAGGCATAGATCCCAGGGTGGTGGCGTGGATTAGCGAGTTTCTGCGAGATTGAAAACAGAAAGTCCGAATTGGGCAAGAGTTATCTTCCCAGGCAAGCGTTACGTCAGGAATACCGCAGGGGAGTGTCATTGGACTCCTTCTATTTCTAGCTTTTGTCAATGATCTGCCGGCGCAATTAACCTCAAATGTTCGGCTATTTGCAGTCAATTGCATAATATATTGTAGTATTAATTCGAAAAGAGATGAAGAAATACTGCAACGGGATCTTGATGCGTTATATTACTGGGCGGAAAATAACGGAATGTCCCTAAATAGCTCTAAAAGTAAAGCCATCACTTTTGGCAGGGGTCATAATTACAGTGAAACACATTACCGTTTAAATAATGACATTATTCCGAGAGTTTCCTCGTGCAAGTACCTCGGAATTCATTTCGATAGTAAATTAAGTTGGAAGAAACACGTAGATTTTGTGGTAGGGAAAGCCTGGAGATCTCTTCACTTTGTAATGCGCATCCTAAAAAAGAGTACGGCAAACGCGAGGGAATTTGCCTATTTATCTCTTGTTCGTCCAATAATGGAATATGGGACAATTTGTTGGGATCCGCACAAGATTATGCAGTGTAAACACTTGGAAAGGATTCAGCATAGGGCAGCTAAATTTACTTTCAGGGACAAGAAAACGGCAGGGTGGGATTCACTCAAAAACAGGCGATCAGTAGCAAGAATCTGCGCCTTGTATAAAGCTTATAATGGTCATCAAGCTTGGAAAGAAATTAATCGGCGGCTATGTATTCCTACATACATCAGTAGAGTGGATCACAGGCACAAAATAAATTTAAGACAGCAGAGAACGGATGTCGGGAAATTTTCTTTTACAAATCGAACGATTACGGAATGGAATAGATTGCCTGCAAAAACCTTTGAACCCTTTCCTCAAAGTGTTCAACAGTTTAGGAAATTAATTTAGGGTATTATTAAGTAAATGAGGGAGAATAGTGGGTTATATAGCGATGCATAAGTGTTCTATTGTGAAGTGAGGTGTAGTGCAGTGTATAGCAGAGAAATAAGAAGGAAATGATTTCAGGTCTTAGTGCAGTGAAGTGCAGTGTGATACTAGTGCAGTGTGTGTGTGTGTGTGTGTGTGTGTGTGTGTTTTCTCGCTTAATGTAATTTAATGTTTTATGAAGTCAGTTTTTATATTATTATCATTAATTTACCATTACTTTTATTATTTTACCATTATTATTACTACAATTAGTATGTAATTTGCTAGTTATATTACCTTATTCTTATTGTTGTTATTATTATTTTTATTATTATTATTATTGGTATTAGTTCTATGTTACTAAGAGACTGTGTATATTTATGTTTTTGTAATTATCTGCTACCGGATTATGCCCAATTGCAGTTTAAATAAATCTATCTATCTATTTCAGCACCACTAGTTTTAGTTTATGATGACGAGGATAAAACATCAAATCTAATAATGTGCATATTCTCATATGTTTGATAAGTAGTTTTTGGAGTAAATTTGATGTTTTTGACGACTCGTGTTTAACGGATATTTTGAATGTAACAGTCCGCCACTAATGATCACGCAGCTCTCCATTTGCTAACGCGCTCGGGCCGTTAAATACGAGTAGCAAAAAAATCAAAACTACTAAAAAATGTCCCTTTTACATATAGTACATACAAAAATATGTATATCAATGCATTCCCTTCTTATGCTCGTCATGACAGACTAAAAATGTATAGTTCCATTTGAAAAGAAAACAACAAAGTTATGTCAGTATCTTGTATAATTCAAGTGATAAAATGGAAATAAATACATGTGTAAACTATCCCCATTCCTTCGTGCACTTCCCTGAAAACTGCATTGCAATAACTTTAATCATTCAAAAATTGGAGGAGGTTGTAAAGTTACATGACTCACCCTGTTTAGGTTGAAGGGAGCAAAAAAAAAAAGATATTTTGTTCCGCGACGCTGTATCGATGACCCGAGAGTTCCTGGGAGACCCTAGCGGGTATGAGGGCCAGGCTGTCCAACGGTGTGTTTGATAGGCGACAGGTGCTAATGGGGAACAATCGCTCCGGCAATAAAAGCACGGCTCACATGTATATATGTAAATAAACTGGGTACATACCAAAGCCATCTTTTCTGTGATTTCTACAATCCGCGATGTCACACAACCCTGCTTGTACCGCACTCATCTCCTTCCTCATTCCGCTCCCCCCCCCCCAGTTTCTTGCCTCCCCGCCCACTTCGTGTTACGTATCTTATGAACGTGCGTCCCACGACAATGTAAGCATCCATAGGCGCCCGCGAGCGTGAGGTTTTCCAATAATTTCAGCTGCCGCTCTGTTCCCTTTATCCAAATTCGCTGTCTATTCACCTCAGTCTTGAGATAACGTCAAATAAAACACTTAAAGTTCCAAGAAATGAACATGTATTGTTCGTAATTTCTAGACTGCTAATCAAACGGCGAACTGTTACCTGCTTCGCTCTGCAAATATTTTGTTCTATATTCTTGAACCACCGATTAATTACATCTAATACCTTCTCAATGGTTGCCCCAATGCTTTAAGTACTTGAAGACATTACTAATTGATTATTTAAGTAAGTCTATTACTTAAAATATCACGGCTTAACCGTCTTGCGTCCTTATCTTTCAAACTAGCCAGCTTCTTTCAAAACAAATGTGCCTCCATAGCAACCCCTTACATTACTCAATTGTTCGTTCCCTTACGAGTTGATACATTCGTTTCAAGTTCCATTTTCATTGTTACGACAATTTGTCCATCCTCTATGACACGTTACTTCGTCTACATTCCCACGTAGATAAATTTAATACCCAAAAATTGAAAGCTTTAAAAAAGTCCCAATTTAAATCTCAATCTTCCCTTTTTTCTTCAGCCCATAAAAAGTATTTGGGGAAATTTTGAGAGCAATTGTTCCAGTGGTTAAAAAGTTTTTGTGGAATATAAAAACACGCAGATATAAATAATGTGCTTACATGCATACATTCATTCACGCATTCAACTGACACATTTGCTTTATATATTACATTTACAAATTCATTTGTATATTTTCACACTTACTAATCACATTTGCCATAATATGTGGTCATTATCTTGTACACAAGAGTGGTTATGAGAAAGCGGGGACACTTAATGGGGGAAGATGATGCATTTCGACACATAAGGGTAAAGGAGAACTTATAGGAGGAGTTAACAAACGCAGCAATGTTTCGTAGGGTTTAGACGGGAAAGTTACTGAACGAGGTAAGTCCGAGAAGAACGATAAGGTTTGTGTCTCTATGAAATCAACAAAAACTGTTTTGCACAAAAGAGAAAATGTTGGCGAAGAGTGAAGTTCTCTAGATACAAGGGAGATAACACTTAGGTTACAATGCGCAAAAATTCTCCGTATGTTTATGTGAACACGAAGTTTTGTGCGAGTTAAAAAAATGCTACTCAAAAATGCCCCTTTGTAGATTAACTATGAAATTTTGTACGTCTTGTGTCGTCTGTGTTTAATGCAAATTTTACTACTGCACAACGGGAATCTAGTTAATTAATTACACAAACTACGTTGGAGAAGTGAAATTACATCAATTATTAACTACAGAGTAAGAGAGTATTATTAATCATAGAATAACTTTATACAACGTTAAACATGCTTATTACGAAAGTTACACTGGCAAATAATTTTGTGTGGTTGAAATGCAACAGGGAACAAATACAATGCGTAGACAAAATGACATGAATAGCGTGAGCGAGAACCAGGTGAGCGAGAAAATGATATTTTGACACTTACACGTGTTAGGAAATAACCAGGAAGGGCGATATATATAAAGGGTAAATTGCTGCATTACTTGTGAAGGTACATAAAACGAATAAGTTGAAAGAAAATGAATCTAACGAACAACAACTTAGAAGATGAAGACCGAGGTGAAGAAGTTAAAAGGAGACAGGACTACGTAGAAGGTAGACGAAAGCAAAGAACTTAAAAGATAAAGAAATATGACTAGTAGAATAAGATAAAATTGATGAAGTAGAGAGACAAAGAAAAAGAATACTTATACTCTGTGAACAAGAAAAGTGCCACATGTTAAAAAATGTCCCTTGTGAAGAGAGCAATTTTAATCCGAGCGGAGAAGTTTATTTTATATCGCAAAATAATATATTTTACTTTGTATACTGGCAGCTTTGGAAACTACCTGAATGAACATTTTTCAGGTAAAAAATACTATGTTTTAAACATATTTCTTTACTAAAAGGTATCGAACTATAAGATTTATCACTTTTCTTATGAATCGACAATTTATGACGAAGTTGAAAGATATATATTTATAAGATAATAAATCAAAAGGAGACGAAGAGAAAGCAGCAGAAGCAAAAAGAAGCAGAAGCAGCAGCAACAGAAAAAAGGAATAAACAGGCTCAGAAGAAAACCAACAAAAGAAACAAACGAATAACCAGAAGCACATAAAACCAACAAAAGAAGCAGTAGCAGAAGCAAAAAGAAGCAGTAGCAGAAGCAGCAGCAACAGAAACAAACGAATAAGCACGTACAGAGGAAAACAAACAAAAGAAGCAAACGAATGAGCAGAAGCAGAGAAAAACGAACAAAAGGAACAGTAGCAGAACCGAAAAGAAAGAGAAGCAGCAGCAGAAGAAGAAGCAGAAACAGGAGAAGAAGCAGAAACAGAAGAAGCAGAAGACGAATCAGCAAAAGAGGAAGCAGAAGGTGGAAGAAGATGGTATTTAAACTCCGGTATATATCCGCTACCACCTGACTCACCGCACGCCACGTGCTACCTTCGTTGGCAGCGGGCGACGTAACCTCCACGGAGTTGCGCGAGGAACAGTGGGCCGAGGTCGCCGGGAAACAAGGAGCTGTTGTGGCCGCATCGCGGCCGCAGGCAACAGAACCGAGACGCGGCGTAAGAAAAGAATACCCACGCAGCGCCCTGACGCGTTGTGTGAGGCGAGAACCGTTTGCGAGAAAAAAAACGAACACAAGACAGCCGCCGTTGTAAAGCCGTCTCGAGACAATGCGTCTGCGATAAGTTCACGTTGTAGTAATTGCACCGATCACGCAACTAGCGCCTTGGCGATCCGATTTGTCACCGGGGGCAGCGGTAATTTCGCAACTGTCCCCATTCACCTTTTGCAGCTAGATGAAGAGCGCAATCATACGGTAAGAAATTAATGGCGGGCGTTCTCTCAAAGGAACTGTCCCTCATGGTGGTGTGGCGATAAAGTTCACGATTTGAATTCGTGTCTGGCCATTAATTCTGTGGACGTCACGCATGAAAGTAATGCATAACAAGTCGCCCCGAGAACATTAAGTCTTAGTCATACATTCAGGTGTGTACTTTAAACTTCATGTTGTTTTTTTTTCTTTCGAGAAGTGAAATATCATTGAAAAAATTCTTAGCATTTGATGAATGAAACTTTTTTGTTTTCATTCGCAAAATAACTCAAAAATATAAACTTTAAATAGATATCATTGTAGAGAGCTAATTTCCATACACAAGTTAGAAGTCGATTAATTTCCAGTATGTTCTTTATATTCAATAACATTCTTTTTAGGTTTATCATTCCCAATAACGTTCACGCTCCATAGCAACGAGTTTGTAATGACTTTTACCGCTAATGCAATCCTGAGAAAGGTTTTCAGAACGATGTTCATCAAAGATATAAAATAAAGTTCAAAAGTCACAATGGTTAGTTATCATATTTAATATTTAGTTTCCATATATTTATCTTTATGACACTTCACGAATCATTTCTCATTATCATTGATATAGAACAGCCGGAACGTGTTCAAAGTAACTGTAGGCCTAAGTCATAATATCTTTGCTAGATTGTGACTCTTCTACAATAATAATATGACTTTAATAGTTTATTTAGCTAATGAATTGAACCTAGGAGTCTAATCTTACTTAACCTCAGGGGAAAAATGGTGCTAAAGCACAGCAGAGATTTTAACATATTAGATATAGCGATATTTCGAGAAGCATCATAGAAGATCACTTGTATTTGTATCTTCAAAAGTACTAAATCATAAAATACACATGTACGGTACTTCAACACGGCAGATTTCATGCAATACATTTTTTAATTAAAATGACGCTTACGTAGTGATGCCATCAGGGTCCTTCTATGGGGAGGGGGTTAATATAAGTAGTGTCCATTTAACTTCAGGTTTTCTTATCAACAATTTTTCAATTTACGATGCATTTAAAATCAATTTGTATTTGCTGTTTTATTGTCAATTGTATCAGTCACGAACCTCGTGAATCTTGCATTTTTCCTAAATGTTCACAGCATGTTCCCCTGTATGCTTATATAAAAAAAATAGCACTTTATAAATCAAAACCGAAAATAGCTTCACACTAGAAATTAACTTCGACCATTCGTGACAACTCAGCTACAGAATGGTGGTACTCTCCAAACATGGAATAGAACGTTTAAAAATTAATAATTTTATAGTGACGGCAAAAGTATCACAACTCATACCTTTTTGAGGCGACGAATACCCATTTGAAGGGCGCAGAAATTAAACGTAAGACATAATAGGACGATTAAGATAAATATAAATATTAATCTTAAGACCTTCGTCATAATTTATTTATTAGAAGTATCGTATTCTCAAAACTGAAAAATGGATCAAAATTAAACATGTAAGTACAAATTGTTTATAATAAGACTATTACATATATATATATATATATATATATATATATATATATATTTTGACCGTATTGATCAAAACGTAAATATTAGGCACACCACAAAGTTGAAAAGTGGCGCGCGAGTTGATGAATCGTTGCGGGATGAATCGGGCCGAGCCGTGAACGAGCGCCTGGAAAGGGGGGGATTGGTCGGTCAGACCGCGCGAAGGCAGTGGGAAGGGAGCAGTGAGCAGTGAGGAGAGAGGCGTGATGGCGACAACAGAGCGAGGTGGTAATGTACGGATAAATCGAGAATAATCGGGACGGCTGGTGTTAAAGGAAGGAGAATTGTGATAGACTTAATGATGATTGCGAGTAAGGATTGTGGGAAACGTGTTTGGAAGGAATAATCACGAAATTTGGCAAGAGAAGAGAACATTGCACGGACACGTGGGCGATGCTGTTCAGTGGTAGTCGGTGTAGCTATGCGGATGCGGGATTACATGGTGGAGCCGTGTGAGCTGAGACAGTAAATTCGTCGTGTGGAGAAGGAAATTGTGGTGAGACGACGCCGATGTACGAGAACGGGCCGTCGGCGACACGTGGGCAGACAGAACATCGTTGGCGCCAAGGTCACCTCTCGGCAACGATTCGGGGCACACGGTCGCGCCGCGTGGAAAACGACGGTAGTAGAAGGCAGATAAGTAACAATAATTATGAACAAGAATAGATGGGTAATCGAATATAAAATGCCGGTTCAGGGTGCTCACTGAGTAGTAAGGAGAGCAACAGTGTCTGTAGTGGTTCACGAATGGCATGTAGTTTTCAGAGAAATGGAGGTTATATAAATGTAAATAACAAATGTAAAGATGATAGGAATAGCCGAAGATGTGTAGTGGAAACCATTTAATCTGTATTCAGTAAGGATTTGCGACCAGGTCAATGATGTAAATTATGTTATTAATGTGAAGATGTTTTTTTTTCTTAATAAATCCTGTTTCTGTGATGATGGATTCTTTGAACTCAGATAATGATGATTAAAGTATCCCCCTCAAAGAACACCTGTGCCCAAATAAACAATCACAAAATTTATGATATGTGCACCCATGAAACCGACAAGGGTAAGTACGGTCACAATATATATATATATATATATATATATATATATATAATTTGAATTCTATTTGCTACCGGCATTTTATTACAGTTAGTTGGCTGAAAGATACGTTAAATTTTGAAAAAGTTTGTTTAATAAAATATTTACTTCCACATTTTCCTAACATTTGTAAAACCAATTCCTTAAATGGCGCAAACATTTTTCTGTGCTCCACGCGACCCCAGTTTTCGTGGCTTCGCTATCTCTCACACCACTGTTCGCACTCTGCGAAGAGAATCCTCCGGCAGCGAAGGGATTTCAATGCAAAGTTGTTTTGTTTCCGCGCGCGGCCTAGATCGGATTCACACCAGAAGTCTTACCGCTCGCCGAAAACTCGGAAAGCGTCTCCAGTAGCGACGCTAGGAGACAGCGGTGAGAGCGCAGCGACGGAGACGAAGCGACGGAGACGAAGCGACGGAGACGAAGCGACGGAGACGAAGCGACGGAGACGAAGCGACGGAGACGAAGCGACGGAGACGAAGCGACGGAGACGAAGCGACGGAGACGAAGCGACGGAGACGAAGCGACGGAGACGAAGCGACGGAGACGAAGCGACGGAGACGAAGCGACGGAGACGAAGCGACGGAGACGAAGCGACGGAGACGAAGCGACGGAGACGAAGCGACGGAGACGAAGCGACGGAGACGAAGCGACGGAGACGAAGCGACGGAGACGAAGCGACGGAGACGAAGCGACGGAGACGAAGCGACGGAGACGAAGCGACGGAGACGAAGCGACGGAGACGAAGCGACGGAGACGAAGCGACGGAGACGAAGCGACGGAGACGAAGCGACAGAGACGAAGCGACGGGAACAAAGTAACCGAGTCGGAATGGCCAAGACGAAAAGACCTACACAGAAAGCATGGAATTAATGGCCGGGTATGAAGTAAGACGAAGTGTTGGAGTGATAATAAAAGGACGAACTAACGGGATGAAGTCACGGGATTCATTACATTCCCGGGGATGAATTAAAGAACAAGAATGAAATGGAATGAATGGCTTGTAGAGGTCGATGTGCCAGCCAGAAAATTGCTAAGAAGAGGTAATGGGAAAGGACCTTAGAAAGGGACCGAGGCTCGAGGATGAGCACTGGGGTGGACGTGAGAAAATGGATTGCAGGGTCAGCGCCTGGGGAAAGGGCGGTTGGGCTGCGACGGTTGTCATGGGACGGCGGTGGCAGACAAGGATGAGGCGAAGGCAAAGAGAAGATTTATACTATAAGAAGATGCGGGCGAGGGCAATGAGAGTGAGGGAAGTTTGAGGATAAGAGCGATGACGAGGGCGAAGGCGACGGAAAGGATGAGGCCAAGAACGACGTTAATAACGAGTGGAACGGCGAAGGCGAGGCGAATATGAAGGCAAGGGCAAGGACGAGAGCAAAGGTGAAGACAAGGGGAAGGTGAGAGAGAAAGTGAAAGCAAGGTGAAGATAACGGCGAAGGTGAAGGGAAGGGCGAGAATTACGGTGATGGTGAAGGCAAGAGCAAGGTTAAGGGTAAGGCGAAGGCAATGGAGGCGAGGGCGAGGTTGAGGGCGAAGGCGAAGGCGAGGGCGAGGGCGAAGGTGAGTGTGAGTGTGAAGGCGAAGGCGAGGGCGAAGGAGAGGACGAGGACGAGGGCGAGGGCGAGGCTGAGGGCGAAGGCGAGGGCGAAGGTGAGGGCGAAGGTGAGGGCGAATGTGAGGGCGAGGATGACGGTGAAGGCGAAAGCGAGGGCGAGGCGAGGACGAGGACGATGGCGAAGGCGAGGGCGAGGGAGAGGGAGAGGGAGAGGGCGAGGGAGAGGGCGAGGGAGAGGGCGAGGGCGAGGGAGAGGGAGAGGGCGAGGGCGAGGGCGAAGGCGAAGGCGAGGGCGAGGGCGAAGGCGAGGGCGTAGGTGAAGGCGAAGGCGAGAGCGAGAGCGAGGGCGAGGGCGAAGGGAGAGCAAGGGCGAGGGGGGACGGTGAGGGCGACGGCGAGGGCGAAGGCGTGGGCGAAAGCAAAGGCGAAGGCGTAGGCGAATGCGAGTGCCGCGAGCGAGGTCGGTTCAGGGGGCGGAGACCGAACCCGCGCTGGCGGGCGAGTGGAGGCGGCCGGGCGGCGCCCCTTGGGAGGGCACGGTGCGAGTTTTCACTTCAGCGCTTTCTTACGCCACCGATTCGCGCGTCCCTTGTGCGGACGTCGGATCCGTTTTTGCCTGCGGTCTTACGCCGTCGGCCCGCGCGCCCGCCGCCGCGCCGCGCCGCGCCGCGCCGCGCCGACCTGTCTGGTGCCGGCGGGCGTCGGGGAAGGGATCTGCCCGCCCGCGGTGCAGCTCCTGCGTTTTATACCCAGCACCCCTGGAGCGGATAATGATAAATCACCGTCTCTTAGATATATAGGACATCGAAGAAGGACTGCTAGGCAAATCATAAATTGAGCGTCTTAAAATTGGGGAAGTTACATTTTTATGTGCATAATGTCGGTGCCCAAGAACAGTAAAGTGCATTACGCTTTATCATTTTTTTTCAGTTACATGAAGGATACTTCATCATTTGTAAATACTTGTAAGTAGTAGTTTCAAATCATATGTGAAGTTCTTACAAGTAATATTTTATTGTATGTTTATGTATCATAAGGGATACATCTCAATATTAACATTTCTCACTGTCTTTTCTCAAGTTTTATTGTAATTACTTGTAAATAGTAGTTTTGTCTTGGGTTAAGTTCTTACATGTACAATTTCTATTGTAAGCTTTTATGTAGTCTAAGGGCTATATCTCAGTGTTAACAATTATAATTATCCTTTCTAAATTTTCTATTCGTATAAAGAGGTTTTGTACAACAATAGATTTTCAAAATCGAATTTGTTAAGTAGTAGACCAGACGACATAGAGGCTAGAGCCCGGGTACCGGTCTTCTTACTAGGTCTAGGTTGACACTTTCGGCCACGTACACTTTGTGTTATTCTTAATTATGCTCCATAATTTATATCTGTCAAGAGTGTCGAAAGCTTTTTTGAAGTCAATGAATGCTAAATGAGTTTCAAAACTGACTTCTCACCTTTTTTTCTATTTTTTAATAACAAAAATATTATCACTGCATGAGCGACCTTTTTAAAGTTACGACTATAACTGTTTCCCTATTGAGTATGTTTGAACCAACTGAAAATTTTGTTTTCCCAACACTTTGAACACTTGCAAAATTGGCATGTCAAAGTATACATAATTTTCCGTTTTAAAATGTTGAAATAATGCTTTCTATTTCATCTGAAAAATGTACTTAAAGACCAATTCATTTTCTTTCAATAAATCTCATGTCGTGTTTCCGGAATTCTACTCTTTAATCTCAAATATTGAAACTTCAAAGGATTTCTCTGCGCCACAGAATATTCCCAAGAATTCCCCAGAAAAGTTAACTCTCAAACTACCAGGGAAAGCCACAAAGCATTCTGGCAGAAAGGAAATGTTTGAAAATGTTACTTGAAAATTCCTCTTAGGGGAAAGATGACGATAGTTGCAAAGAGAACGAACGGTCTACTGTAGGATGATAAGGGAAGAAGGGAGTTCAAATCTGCTAACACACAGCGCGCACGCTGAGCCCTTTGTATACCTGCGTAATACTTTTCTACTTAGCTTCCCAATCATGATTTTGTTTCCAGTTAACCACCAGTTGGAAACATTGTAAGCTCGGTAGTTTCCCATCAAGGTATTTAAGATACTAGCAGAATAATGGATTGAAACGAGAGGAGACTGCGAATCTGCGTGACGAGGCGACCACCACAACTTAGTACTAAATCATACAATAGCAGAAGAAAGATGACCAATAACTGATAAGAATTAAAAAAAGAAATTGTTGTCGACAGTAATTTACGTAACTTCTACAAAAAGTAAGTTTTTTATGTAATAATGAAATGTTTCCGAACGAGGCGAAAATAAAAGCGAAGTCCTAAATTTTGAAATAAGTTTGCCGATGACATTTTCTTGCGAGTTGTCTCCTTGATGGTTTTTTTCGGTGGGGAATGAATTCATGGAAACATGTAAGTATGTTGTCTTGGAATCAATGTCAATAAGCGAGATGGCAGCCATTTTCATTTATGTCGCTTCAGTGATTTGTTCACTTCGTGGTACCCACTTTTGCATTTACTTTGTGCTTCGCATTTCGCAAAGTATTGCTTTGCCGTACACCTACCGCAAAGAGCAACTTTCAAATCAACAAACCGTACACGTGTGTATCGGTTTTCATACACTACTTTTGTAAAGTATATTTTGATTTAAGTGGTATTGCTGAAAAATATTTTTTTTTGATTTGAGTGGTATTTATAATGCAGAGTAATTAATGTCCGAACCTTCATTTTTCAACAGTCATTTTTATATAAATAAATGTTCACATCACATTTGAAATAATATCAAATAAAATATATACATCACATTTAAAATACATAGTTTATTTATTTATTTTATTGTAACGTTCGTGGTGGTGAATTAAAAAACACAGATTTATTTTAACAAAGGTGTTTATTTATGTTTCTTAATATCACACTAAAATACTTGATTTATTTACATATTGGCCTCACAGTCCTTGTGTTCTTGACTTGGTTATTTATTTATACACGGCACAGTCCTCTTGATTATTTATTTTCACTGTTCACTTCTCATGCACTGCTGCACAGTCCGATGCGCTCACCGCTGTTCTATGCACTGATTACAGTCCACTGCAATGACCACAGTTCACGGCGCCGACCACAATCCACGGCGCCGACCACAGTTCACGGCTCCGGCCACAGTTCACGGCTCCGACCACAGTTCACGGCGCCGACCACAGTTCACGGTGCCGACCACAGTTCACGGTGCCGACCACAGTTCACGGTGCCGACCACAGTTCACGGTGCCGACCACAGTTCACGGCTCCGACCACAGTTCACGGCGCCGACCACAGTTCACGGTGCCGACCACAGTTCACGGTGCCGACCACAGTTCACGGTGCCGACCACAGTTCACGGTGCCGACCACAGTTCACGGTGCCGACCACAGTTCACGGTGCCGACCACAGTTCACGGTGCCGACCACAGTTCACGGTGCCGACCACAGTTCACGGTGCCGACCACAGTTCACAGCGCCGCCCACAATCCAGTACACTGCCGTCCACAGCGATGCACACACACAAACTTCACAGCTCGGCTCCTGACTAGACCAGACTGACTGACTCCGGCCGCCGACAGCGACGCATTTATACCTGGCCGGCGTCCGCCTGGACCCTTCTGGAACTCGCGGCACACTTCTTGACTACCCGCGAATACCCCGGAATCGTCCAGTTCAGGGGGCGGTGGCAGATGATGCAATCCGCCCAGCGGATTCCGGCAGATGACGCAATATTCGTTACATTATAAAATACATAAAAGTATGTATTTGAAATGTGATGCAACTATTTTATTTGATATTTCAAATGTGATGTGAACATTTCATTTTAAAAAATGAAGGTATGGACATAAATTGTGAAAAATAGAATAATAACAGTCAGAAATATAAAAGAAATATTTATAATGCAGCCTGTAATTACTTTAATAATTCAATTCAATTCAAATTTTATTAGTAATGTGTTTACAGGGTTAACCAATTACAAATTGCTGTGTATATTCACATCTCTATCATAAATAATTTGATTACAAATAACTTCTAATTACTCGAGTAATTAATTAAATAATAACTGAGTAATAATAATAATTACTTGAATTATTCTATTAAAAGCATTATTGAATTCATTCCCAAATTATAGATTTAACAGTTTCGATTCTGATTCTAATACCAAAAAATAGTTTTTTAATAATGAAAATAATAATTAGTTTTGAAATTGAATTGTTCAAGAACTTAATTAGAAATATTCTAAGAATTAAATATCTACTTTATTGAACAAATTATTTTAAATTTTGAAAAATTTAAAAAAAAACGCTGACACCTTTCCAAAATACCTTTAAGAAATCTTTCAGCCGAATGATATACTATCTGATGTGGACACTGGAAAAATACAAATAGTGAACTTGAAGAAATAGAATTTGTTACTAAAAAAGAACTAGTTAATGAGATAAGAACGAACATTAATGCCACAAAAGCTACTGGTTTTGATCTTATCACGGGTGAAATTCTGAAACAGTTGCCAAATAAGGGGGTAATAATGATAATGCATTTAATCAATGCAGTCTTTAGACTAAAACATGTTCCTAGTGTATGGAAGGTTGCTGAAATCATCATGATCCCCAAACCAGGAAAATTGCTCAATGACGTCACGTCTTACAGGCCAATAACTTTGCTGCCCATCATTTCAAAAGTCTTTGAGACGTTGTTGTTTAAAAGGTTAAAACCAATAATTGAAAGAAAAAAGTTGATCCCCAATCATCAGTTCGGATTCAGACAGAAACACTCTACAATAGACCAAGTCATCAATACAATAGAGGAAACATTAGAAGAAAAACTGGTCTGTTCAGCTATCTTCCTTCATGTAGCCCAGGCGTTTGATAAGGTCTGACATCACGGGTTGATTTTGAAAAATTTGGAAGATCAAATTAAATAAGTCAAAATCTGTACACATAAATTTTACAAACAAGAGAATTGTAAGCACCCCTTCTCTCATGTTAAATGACCTTCCAAAACAAAGTACTGCAAAACATTGTAAATGCCCCGTGGTACATTAGAAATAGGATCTACATCGTGATCTTAGAGTTCCCTATGTGTCAAGTGAAATTAGAAGATTCGCTGCCAAACATGAAATGAGACTGCAGGAACATGTTAACTTAGAAGCCATTCAACTTTTGGATAACCATAACCAGCGGAGGAGACTAAAGAGGACCAAGCCCTTTGAATTAGTTGAATATTGACAATAAATTTATTTTGATATTATAAATTAAATACATACTACACTATTGAGTGAACATGTAAATAATATTTTAACTTAGATTTAAGAATATATGTAAATTGATGGTTGGTCAATTGTGACCAGTTTCAATCTTTGACGCTCTGGCGTATTAAGAAAAACAAATTTTTAAAAATACGTACTTTATAATAAACAATGTTGTTTTGTAGAACAATGACCATGAATTTGGTTGTGGGTCAAAGTCACCACAGTTTTGGCAAGATAATCTCACTTATTGCTGTTCATCATGAACATTCTATATGTTCTAAATTGTAGTTAAATTCATTTAACGCTTTTCTGGATTTCAACACACGTTTCAATCGAATAACCTTGCGCATGCAAAATGTTGCTCATGAAAACCTAGACATGATACTGCGTATGCGTACGTCCACTAAAACTTGGAATCGTTGGTCAAAAGGAAGCGTAAAAATCTAGTCTTAGAGCAGTTAAGAGTGCATTTTCGTTCGTTTGGTCACGTTAAGTCAATAATAATAGTTTAATATTCAGAATATAAATATTTTGCATTTAAGTCATTCACTTCTTAATTTTATATTTATCTGGTACACAGGTAAAATTCTGCCTTGCTTTCTTCTTGTATATCCTACGTCTTGCTTTCTTCTTGATCTGTACAAACCAAGTGATGAAAAAAGTTGCAAAGCGACGTTAAAGCATCGTTTTACTCCCTCTTTCTATGCACATTAATAACAGCATCAGTATCTCAAATTATTGGCTGTTAATTTTTGCCGGTTTTATTTCATCAAGGTAGATTAATTTGTTATCTTCTCTTTTGCACTTACCCCGCATGCAAAGTAACCTCGTTTTAGGGAATATGAGAATCGTTCTAATTATAAATTTCCGCTAGTTAGCTGGAAGTATTAACCACAATTAAAGAATTCTGGAAAAGTAAATATTAAAATAAGAAACGCCATTGTAACATTTTAAAGAAGTCAAAGAATTGAGTTAAATATTACGTTCATATATCCCTCATTTACAGAGTTTCTTCAACTCGGAGTACAGACTTTGTGTATTTCTCGTCTTTGCTCAATTTGCATCAAAGAAATAATAACATACCAGACGTGAAAAGCAGAGATGGAAATCTCCGGACATCTCCGCTAACATCTCCGAAAATGAAATTCAGCACAATAAGCGACAAGATGAAAGAATTGCCATGCGCAAAGCAAGCTTCATAAGGAAAAGTGTTCTTGCCTTTAGATGGAGATTTGTTGTCACTCAAAAATGCAATTACGCTGTAACGAGCACATGAAAATATTAAGAAAGAGTAATAACGTAAAAATAAAAACTAAACAGCAGTGAAGCTAGTGCTGGTACTAACAGTGCTGTTACTTTCTCGTATAATTGATATTGTCCAAGTAATGTTGTAATGATGGAAATTTCATCTTGCTAACACATGACACGCCCATACCCTCCCTGTTAGCAAAATTGCGACGTTCCACAGTTTCTTCTTTAACAATAACATTTTTCAATACACGGATATAGAGTCCTATCGATTCTCATAAGCCATTGATTGAAGCAGTGCACTCTTTCACTTTATAAAAACTGAGAAATAATAAATTTTACGAAGGGTTTTGCAGTGACTAAATTTAGCCTAAGTGCAGCTTCACGTAGCTTATTAAATACTAAATAATTGTGAAAAGTAATATTTATAATATACAGTTTTAGAAAAATTAACAAACTGAACATCAACATTGCAATATTTTTTAACTTACAAAACTGTAGGCCTAGCTATTTTTCAAAACAAGAAACGGCAACCCAGCTCTAGGGACAAGACGAAGCAATTTTAGGTAACTTAACGAGATCAATTACAATAATTGTAGCGGAAAACTCAATTCATCACGCACGTGTGAGACATCTATTTAAACTCACCTAGAGTTGCTAACTTTAATCGCGTAATGACGTTTGTACCGTCGTTATTCAGGCACAGTCCAATCTTCTTGCAACACATTTGTTCAAAACATGTGTTTCAAATTTATAACCCTTACATTAACTTAAGAATAGAATCTCAAATGAAATTCTACAAAGTCCTGGCTATCACAAGTGGATTATGTGAAGTGAAAAATGGACAATAACGAAAAAAGACGAAAACAGAATTCAAACCACACAAATGATATTTTTGACATCTACTCTAGGGATGTAGCGATCCGAGAAGATATAAAATAAAGAAATTCGCAAAAGATTTCATGTAAGTAGCTTAAACACAATGATAAGAGAATACAGAGCAAAATTCTGTGATCACCTACAACGAATGCTGACAGCAATAACAACATGAACTTGCATAGTTGCATATTACTGGTGACAGAAAAAGTATTGTATGGCACTCAGTACAATGTATTTTCATGTATCATCGTTTATAATATACTATTACTGATAACTTTCACGATATAATAGTAGGATTATAGTTGCTCAGGGAACAGATCCTGCAGGAAATATACTTCACAATAGGACTGACCATTAGAATTCCTTGGTTTTGTCTCGTCCAAATAGGAGCAGTCTTTTGTTTTGGAGATGAGGTTACTCCTATATAAATATTACCGTACCTTTCTCTTATATGACAACGCAGAGCTCAGAAACACGCAGTGTTTTCATTCTTAATGAGAGTAATCAAGAACAGAAACTCAAACTAAACATAAAAACATATTCATTATATAACTTTATTCACATCACCTCGTATATTTTCACTCATGCAGATTAACCGAAAACTTACGTAGCAATTACTACTCTTCTACATTGTCTCATTCGTTCTCAAAACAAGAAACGAAAAATTAATTAAAATATAATCTTCATTTTCGATTTGAATGTTATTAACTAGTGACGTGTAGCGAAAGTTCTGCCGCACAAAAGCACACAAAATGGTTTTCCAAAAACTAGCACGCACTCTGCTAAAAAACAACGAATAAAATTTTAATATAATACCGCAACAAAGTAAATATTTTATCACAAACGAACTCCGTGAATACGGCTTTGACACAGTATAGTGTAGTATGCATACAATATAAAAGTTCTTTACATACCAAGAATACGAAAAAAAAAGCTACAGTTCCGTAACTCAAGACATGAATATCAAATATTTAACGGCGATAAACCTCTTCCTTGCTGGAATATGATGCCATTCAAGTCATAAGCAATGACGCATTGTATTCGGACTGCACGCGCAATATGAGAAATATGTCGATAAGCGCAGTATGATAATATGCGGATTTAAACAATAACAAGTTTGCATTCTTTAGTCAAATTTGAAAGTAATTCGTTGCTTTTAGGTCTTTCGCGAGTTCCTGAGTACCAACCGAAACCGAAGACATCTCTCATATGACCGGAGGCAGCAGTTTTCTTTCAAATGCTGCGCGCAAAGGAAATTGGTAGCAATAATTCGGAGTAATTTACGGTTTACTTGCAATGCGATAATTTCTTCCGCGTCTCAATTTCGTGTGCTCAGGCAAACTTCGAAAACAATTACCGTCAAAAATCTTCAAACTAATTAAACACGTTTCAAGATAAGTTCAAGAAGCAAGTACAAATTAAGTTCTCTTAAAGATCTCAACAACAAAGAAGAGTGCACTGTATTAATTTGCTTTATAAAGGAAATTGAAGTGTATAACAACATTTAACCATATATGTATAATTCTACGTTACTGTGTTAATTTGTACTGACTGTGTAATTACAAAAGTAGTCGCTAATAACTCTATGTAGTTGGTACGACTTTAAAAAAATCAAATCAAATCAAAGTTTCAAGATAGTTATGTTTACATAAGTATCAAATTCATTTTGATAGAAACAAATGTTTTCAGCGGATGGAACTCTGCATGTTCTTTTAAAATAACTCTGTAGATGGTTGTGTTCAATATGAATTCCGCGGTGCCTTTTTCGCCATTTTAAGAGATCACAAAGGGCGCAAGCAGCGGAGAAAAATGCTCGTCCTTCTTTGTGTGCAGGCCAGCTGGGCCTCGCCACCGCACGCCAACGAGATTCTACGCCTTCTCTCATCTCCCTCGACATAACGAAAAGGTTAAAGAGAGCACGAGAGAAAACGCCAGTATTAGCTTAAAAAAGTATTAGTAAAAAGAACTGACAAAACTTCAGACCGCCTGTTTATAAGGCATAAATGTTTTCTTTTATTTTGCTCTTATAAGAATATATCGGTTTTGTAAATCAAGATAGGAGAGAAGGGTTATCGGAAGTCATTGCGCATTACCTAGGTAAGTCTCTCTGGTAAATAGAAGAGACAACCTACTCGACTGGTCTGGACTCTTTGTGAGTTGTCGCGCCAAATTCGAATAATAAAATGTAAGCTCTGAATGACTAACAGATTTTCGCTTTTAGATCTGCACTAGTTAGATCCAAAGAATACTATTGTCAATATGTGTAATCAACTAGTGAACGTTCGAGTAGGCTTCTCCTTCTGAACTTTTTTTCCCTTTTTCTATTTTAACCAAACTTTAGATATAAGGAGCGTATGAGTTTTTCAGGTTTCCTCACCTCAACCACAAGTCCCTAACCCGGTGAGTGAAGTATATGTCATAGCCGATAAATGGTGTTCCTCCTTACTGGAACGTGAGGTCAGGATTAGGTCCCCTGCAAGTATTTTCCTTAAGAGACCACCGCCCCACCCGAGACGACCTCGAAGCTCGCTATTACTCTCTCAATATGAGTGGAAGTGTAACGAATGTACGTGTAAGTCTACATGTCCATAAAGGAAGGGGAGGGTTAAGGATGCTTATGAGAAGTTCGCTCATGGTCCGTTTGAGGTAATTTTCAGACACTTCCGTGGTTTGATAGCGAAAAGAAAAACACTGAATATTATCAGAGTGGCTGTGTGCTAGAATCCTCCTACGGTCATCGACTGAATTCGACCCAGCCATAGCGCTAGAGAGAAAATCTGACATCGCCAAGGTCGTGAAATTAGTTCATAAGCATTCGTTCTCGTCAGAAGAATAAAAAAAATGTTATGCTTCGAACTGGAAACAATGAAAAAGCTGTGGAGTCAACGTACGGGATCACATAAAATTCTGATATGTCAATTCACTCTCTCAATTCGTAACAAACATTTTGCAGACACACCCTCCACCTCCTCCACTGCGGCATTGCTCGTGTCCCGTATCGCAAACACCGGGGACTCCAGACGTTTGTGTTTGCAGCTCTATGGCAAGCGGATCCACCAGAGGATCGGGGCGGCCTGGGGAACAGACCTTCATGTAATGCAAAGCCAATGCATTTTTCATCCCAGGCAAATCGGAGAGCCTGCCCGAGAGAGAAGGCCCAGATGAAAGTGGATGCCACGAGCGACAGATTAGCAAGCAATGCTGTACGTGAGTGAATAACGTGGTAAATCTCTATTGACTTCGGTCTCGTTAGTGAAGTACATGTTTTAATTGGGGGAGGTGGCGGCCATCTTCCCTCCCTGGATGGTGAGGTCCGTTGGTGATCTATACGTCATCTCGCGGAACGTTTCCCAATCTCCCCGAGCTGCAGTTCTACCGAAGAAAAGGAATAAACTAATTACAACGAGAATGTTTTAATTATCCATAATTTTTCAAACGTTGTTGATAAATTACTTTATTACCACTCATTTTATTTTCAAAATTTCAAATTAAATATAAATGTTTACATATATTTCTATTTACAATGCTATTATTTCTTCACAACAAAGTTAAAAAACGTTCTGACTAAAACTGTTTACGTGAATAATGCCCTAAGCTTTATCCCGTATGTCGCGTGCATCTGGTGTCGAGAAACCTGACATTCAGATCATCAAATTTATCTTGAGGTGAACGTCTCAGATACGAGATCTAAACCGGAAGAGGAAAGAAGTGAATGGAGAGAAGACACGACAAGATCGTCGCCAAAAAGTGTTTCCATTTGTGAAATGAAGAGCAAACTAGGAGATATACAACATGATAAGCGACGATATAGTATTTCGTATTTGAAAGAATATACTACGAGGAAAAGGAAAGGCGGAAATGAAAATATACCAGGAGGAGAAGAAGGCAAGACTTAAGACATTAATATTACTCTCTTATTGTGAGCGTGCATAATTCAAACTCTTTCAAAATTGTGAAGCATAGAATGAAATTAAACAAATTATATTGCAAAATTGTGCGGTATAATTGGCTCTTATAAAAACAAATAACTTTCATTATTACATATTAAAAGAACGAAGTTTCAGAGCAATTAATTGTCTAATTGAATCTAACAATTGTGTGTTTCAAAATGTATGCATCAGACATTTAAATAATAAAAATAATTATTTGATTATGGCTTAAAATTCTGCAAATATTGTTTTCATAAAACCTCACAGTGCACGCAAGACAAGTCTATTTTAAATAGATATTTAATGATCCACATTATCATATTCATTTTTCAATATAAAATCATTTAATTTCTCGCTTTAATTAAAGAAACCGTTTTCATACTTACAGAAGTAAACTTTTGTGGCGGGCATACAAGAATCAATGTCATAATTTTTTTCCACATGGTCACTAAATTCCAAACAGGGAGACGGTGAAGGAAAAATTTGTGGAAGTGGCCTTCACGACGTTCCTGTCACTTTTCGCGAAACAACGTCCTAAATCCAGTTCATTAGGCAGGTACGCTCCAATCGCAGGGCTCAAATGTAGAACTGTTACTTCAGAATCTCGTCGTTTAATTCAGAAGTTCAGAAGCGTTCAGAAGTACCTTTTCAGTTATGCTTAACAGACGAAACCAAATGATATGGTAAAGGTAATTCATTGAATATTATACATTAAATTACGATAATACGCATAATACGAGTAATACATAATAAATGGAAATAAAACGTATATGACTGGTGATTGTTGGCTCATTAGTGAACGAAATAATTATACCAATGTAATGTGGTGTTTAGAGCTTTTAGAGAAAAACGTGTTTGGTGAATCTCTGCTGTCAAAGAACAAGGGATTTTTCTCGCTCTTGTAAGTTGCAAATTACATTCTGAATTACGTAGTGTAGTCGAACCAGAAATCACGTTTATGAAATCATACCGAAAATGCCTTTCCTTCGTGTGAACAACACTAGCGCAGAAACTGTGTATAAGATTTTCACAAAAATGAATACTCCTCAACTGACCTGATGTCGCGACCCAACGCATTTCAAACGGACTTTCTAAGTTTTGAGATCCATTTCATGAAGCTTCTAAACCATTTTCAACATTTTCTCAAACAATAGTTCCATAGTATGTATTTATTAATATTTTTGCTTCAAAAGAACAAAGTACGTTTATAAAAATGGCACAGGTCCGATGTTCAGGAAAACCTCAGAATTTATGAACATTGCAAAAATCAACCTTTTACCAAATACATAACGGAAGAAATATTATGATTTATGAAACCTTTTCTTCAAAATTGAAGTTTTAATTAATGTGTCAAGCTTTTTAACACATGAATAGGTAATTTTCCCTAATATATGAATGAAATGCACCACGCAATGGATAAAAAGAGAGAGGGCAGCGGAGGAAAGAAGGCGAGAAGGAAGGAAGGAGCAGAGGAGGGCAAAGCTATACAGCCGCTATCGGGCGCGGGAGCTGCCGGCGCAAGCGAACACGACCGTAAAGAGCGGAGTTCCTCCTGGCGACCACCTGGCCTCGCACGAGACCCGGCGGGGGGTTGCAGCCACGAATATTTCATTCGATCCTCCTGCCCGCCTCCCCAAGGACTTCGGCTCTGTCTTGCGTTATGACCCCCGTCTCCTCTTCACGACACTGTACCCACCACTCATGTTTCTTGTATGGGGGCGCGCATCTTGGATTACGACACAGTAGGGTAGAGGTAGAAGTGGAACTTGTGGTGGAAGAAGAAGAAAAAGAAGGAAAAGAAGCGATAAAATGAAGAGTTGCACATCATGGTAACGTGACGCAGTAAATAGAGGAAACCTCCATAAGGTCTCTTTATTGGACGCAGCTGAGAAACAAGCCCATAAAGAATGAGTAGACAAACACATAAAGAATGTGTAGCACATAAAGAATGTGTAGATGTTTGAAGAAATTTAGCGAAAGGATTGAATTCCATTTCTTGATTTACAAGGAAGAAGAGCAATAGGAAAAGTAAATGGTAAATACATTCATAAAAACGTACAATAAAATTATAATAATTAGTGTGACCACAATAAAATAACTAATCCATCTCTTCAAGAACGTAACATTTTGTAATGAGTACTAAGATATTTTATTTACTCTTATTGCGACTAATGTACAGATGTGAAATAAAGATTGCCATTTCAACTCCTTTGAAATTTACGGCAACTAAAATATTGTACGCAGGATCTGAAATGAATACTGAAAACCAACGGAAAGAAACAAAAAAATATATACCCTCGTGTATTTTTTCACTACTCTACATTAATGTGATGTTCAACAGCAACTGTAATTAACATCTGTGGAGGACGAGACATACAGAAAGAAATATAAAGCAGCACTGATTCCTATGTACACACAGCAAATTCAAACGCAACAAAGCTGCGAAAAATGCTCACAAAATAATAGATTGAGAATGCCAGAGGTGCACTTTGATGTCATTTTCAACACGCAATCAGCAAGACTATGCAGAGACATGGCCACTACAGACTTGACCTAGAATTATGAAATTTTCGACGAAAACCCAAATGTAACGTTAAATGCCATGACACAAAAACCCGACCTTGACCGGACCAATATCCTCACATTACAATGAGGATAGAGACGACACTGATGTGATGGTGTCGGCAGTAGTAATAGTGGTCACTGGGATGAGTGACGAATGAAGGTCAATGTAAATCGAAGTTACTTTGGCGCCGTAGTAGTGTCGTTATCTGTGCACGTTCTCGCCATCGTGGGAGAATATGCGGTATTGTTTAGTATGTGATGGAGACGCGAAGATGCACGTTTGTAATTAGCTTTGAAGACAAAGAGGTAGTCGAAGGGCGAGTGTGAGCGGGAAATGATGTGTGAGAGCTTATGAACACATGTGGGAGAGGATGAGAGAGTGGGAGAGGATGAGAGAGTGGGAGAGGATGAGAGCGTTCAAGAGCAGGTGAGAGCGTGAGAGCGGGTGAGAGCGAATGAGGGCGGATGAGAGCGGAAGAGAGCGGGTGAGAGCGAAAGAGAGCAGGTCAGAGCGGGCGAGAGGAGTGGGAGTGTGTGAGAGCGTGTGAGAGCGTGTGGTTTTGTGGGAGCGTGTAAGAGCGTGTGAGAGCGTGCCAGTTTGAGTGGAGAGGAATCCGTGAAAGGCGAGAACAGTGAAATCTGGTGAGATTGGCTGAGGAGAATGACTAATAGCAAAGTTGGATGACAATACTAAAGATGTCGAGAACTGATGGCAGTGAGTGAAGATGAGAGACAGGAAAGATGTGTACAATGGTGAAGATGAAGGAGGACAAACGACCCATGCCAGGTGGCACCGCTGTGAGGTGTGGAGAAGGCAGCGGGTACTCACCGCTAGGGCGAGAGCGAACGCGAGGGCGAGGAAGGGAGGGTGAGGGTGAGGGTAAGGGTAAGGGTAAGGGTGAGGGTGAGGATGAGGATGAGAGTGAGAGTGAGAGCGAGTGCGAGTGCGAGGGTGAGGGCGAGGGCGAAGGCGAGGGCGAAGGTGAGGACGACGGCGAGGACGAGGAGGGCGACGGTGAGGGCGAGGGCGAGTGCAAAGGCGAGAACGAGGGCAAGTGCGAGTGCCAGGACGAGGGCGAGGGCGAGTGCGAGGGTGAGAACGAGGCCGAGGCCGAGTGCGAGGGCGTGGGCGTGGGCGAGGGTGAGGGTGAGGGCGAGGGCGAGGGAGGAGGCGAGGGCGAGGGTGG
This sequence comes from Acheta domesticus, assembly GCA_031308135.1. Lineage (NCBI taxonomy): Eukaryota > Metazoa > Arthropoda > Insecta > Orthoptera > Gryllidae > Acheta > Acheta domesticus. The sequence goes on along the minus strand of JAHLJT010008756.1, from coordinate 39,548,600 downwards.
AGGCGAAGGCGAGGGCGAGGGCGAGGGCGAGGGCGAGGGCGAGGGCGAGGGCGAGGGCGAGGGCGAGGGCGAGGGCGAGGGCGAGGGCGAGGGCGAGGGCGAGGGCGAGGGCGAGGGCGAGGGCGAGGGCGAGGGCGAGGGCGAGGGCGAGGGCGAGGGCGAGGGCGAGGGCAAAGACGAGAGCTTGCGCTGGCGGTGTCGCCAGCCGAGAGCGTGACCGAGTGCAACGTGGGGTGGCGGTGCCGTCGCCGCCGCTGCAATTTGCATGAGATGGGCGGACGGCCGCGTGCGGTGGCGAGCGTGTTAGCAGGCAGACTGGAGTGGCGGTGCGCAACGCAGTGGATGCACGGGGACGACGGACAGTGGGGCAGAGGTCGCTGCCAACGACAACTGTAGAATTTATAAGGCTGAAGTCGAGGAAGCAAAACCCATCGGAAAATGAAGGAGAAATAGAACTGCTCTTATTTGAAATATTGCTTTTTTCGTAAACAACAGTAATTACTTAAAGAATTTAATGATGAAAATATTAAGTATGCCCTGTTTTCTTTCGGAAAACGAGAATTTTAATCAGGTGAAATGTAACTCATGTACATTTCTAGCTAATAGCAGAAAGTGAGTACATAATTGAAAACACATGGAAGTAAGGTGTAATGTGCAGCGAAATTATTTTCTTATTCAACCCAAAATGGGTTGTTTACCTATTTACAAAATCACGTGTCTGGAAGCTATTGAGGCGTTCTGGTATGTTGATGAAATGACTAATGGTAATGTTGGTGATCTCAATGGCTAGGAAGCAATAATGGCATGAAAGGCAGGTGCAATAAAAAACATGGCAGACCTCGAATTAACCCAGAAGGGAACCCTCTTTGTTCGTCAGCAACTCCATTAGGATGAGACAGGGATCGAACCCTTGCAGCAATGGAGGACAGTAGACGAACCGCTACACAACAGGTCGAACAAAGCACACAGAAATCACGAGCAGATGAATGTAAAGTATCAAGTTCATTGCTGTCAATGGCATGCGAATGATCACTCAAAATAATGGAGTGGGTGGTAAAAGTCTTCAAAGTAATTCATCGGCAAGAAGACAGTGTTGAAAAAGAAACAAAAATAAAATATCTGCGTGAAAGAAAAACCAGAGAGGAATATATCTTTTCTCGCTGACGTACGTGAGCTTCGTTCAAGGCCGAATGTATTATTCCGATGAACACTACGGGTCGATGATGCATTGTTTAGAGGACAGTAGAATGGGAGACGACAGCGGCGGGTTGAGTCAAAGCAAACCAGGCGAGGCACTGCTATGACAAGGCGAAGGCAGTTTGGAGTGGCACGATGCATGTACGTGTCTGAATGGAGAACTTGTGCGGAGGCGGTCGCACTCAAGAATGTCAAAAGTCAATGGCAAGAGGAAAAGTTTTTCATTTGTTTATCCTTAATTCAAAGTACTTTGAGGAGTACATAAAACAAGCTCTGAGCACACTGAAACGAAGACACTATTAATGGGAGTATTCGTACCGTTCATTTTCATTACCAGTTTTTTTATTTGTCAAAATATGTTTGTGTGGAAACAGCGCGTTTCCTTATAAGTACCATAAAACATACGATTTTTAATTTTTTTAAATAACATATGATTTCAAAAGGATATTTTGACTTTTATGACACATTACATTCACTCTCAACATTTAATTTTTTTCACAAATAGCTCCAAATGTTTTGTTTAATTGTTTCTCGAAAGAAACGAAATATGTTGATGTAAAAACCGCATGTCTCATTTTCGTTGAATTTTAGAGTAGACAGAAATTGAGGTATTACAATATTAAGTAAACCGTTTTAATGCGAGAAAGAATGCGCTGTTGTAGCGCCACTAGTTTATTCATGTTATCCCCACCACCAGCCACAAAGTGCTTCCCGGAATTCACAGCGTATACACCATTTTCTGGATCTCCGTAGCTTGTCGGAGATTTTCTATAATAGAGGTGTGAGTTGTATGAGGAAAGGACTTCCGGTCGTGTTAACTGCGACACCGTAACATTAGTTCCGTTAGCGTAGTGAATGTTTTCATGCCTGAATGGGGCGGTGTTTCTTTCCCACTGGATTCTGAAATCCAGTGTCGACTGATACGTCTACTTGCGGGAGGACTCCCCTCTTCAGGTGCCTTCCCCCTGCGTGACACCGCCCATGCGGGACACCGCCCTTACGGGACGAGGTCTAAGCTCCCAATTGGGATCTCGTCATAGGTACTACAATAGTGCACGTTTCTCTGTGTGTGAGGGGAGAGTAACGGACAATGATGAGAAAGGAAAGATCCATTGCCCGGTTCGCGGTTTGTTTGTTAGGGTACTACTTCGGCATTCACCTGACATTGTTCGTAGAAACCCAGACAAACTACTGATCAGAGCAGCCGCATGTTAGAATTCTCCTCTTGACAGCAGCTAAATTTCATCTAGCTATCTAGTTAGTGTCAATAATACAGCCACCGTCGTGACTCAAACCCTAAGATCTTCCGGCCACAGTTGCTGCCGATACTGAAGCAATTATGGCTCTGAACTAAATTCTTCCAGTCCGGACTGAATGGTTTTGGTAAATAGTCCATTTGGGACAAATAGTTTCGATAAATGGGCGATATTGATCTTGAAATAATTTCATTATAGAGAAATACTGAAATGATAGGCAGGGAAAACTAGACTACTGGCGGAAAAGTATCGCCCGGAAACTAGAAAACCACCTGGAGCCCGCTTTATTCGCTATAAATTCCACGAAAGTCAACTGGAATTTAAAGCCATCTACGCACTGGTAAATTGTGTATGGTCTGACCCCTGCGCGACAGATCGCTGCTTAGAAGAGGGAAAGCGGAAAACGCAAGAGTGACGTCTTCGAAATGCGTAGCAGAAGCCATCCGTGTGGTCGCTGTCCGAGCTGAATATTGCAGTTGGCGAGTTGACGAAGGACTCGTTCGCATGCCCTGTGGCACGCCGCGTCCGTAGTCCTCCAGTGAATAGGTGATGTGGGAGCCCTGGAACTAATGCGCAGGAACTTTCTTTGTTCCTTAACTTGAAGGGGACAGTCGATGAGTATCACAGGCCCATGCTTGCTCATCGGTTAACTTAAACTCGTTATGAAGAGAGGCGATGGAGATGATTGATTGATGATTATTTCGTGCTTATGGATCCGTCAACTGCTACGGTAATTAGTCCTGAAAGTGTAGTGTAATTTTAACACGGAAAGTGGCGCTGTTCTTCCCCCACTAAATGGTGAGATCTAGTCCCGATATACACGGCGGGGTTTGCCCCATATAGTTATCTCCAAGCAGCGGGACACCACCCTGCCGGGACAAGCTCTAATCTTTCGGCTAGACTCCGACATGTGATTTAGTGTAGTTTATATAATACACGTAAGTGAGAATATGGGGTGAGAATACGGGTGAGAATATGGTAAGGAGAGAGGAGAGGATGCGACAAGGAAGAGGACGGAAAGATAGCGTGCGGTACATGTCCCGTTTTGTAGGGTACAACTACGGCATTGGTCGATAGTTGATCGGAGAAACCATGGAAAACTACCGGTCAGAGCAGCGGGCCGCTAGAATTCTCCTCCAGACTGCGGCTATATTCCACTTAGTTATCTAGTATCGTCGATAAATCCTGCCACCGTCGAGATCGAAAACCTGGAACTCCCAGTCAGAGGCATTGCAGTGACATTAACTGATGCCCTGAGCCACCTCAGCCGTTATGGAAATGAAAAAAAAACAACTGCTTTCTATTATTTATCCCTTCACACCAGATGACCAAGTACAATTGTCTAAATTAGAGTGCGCCTCGAATTCATATTCAATAGCTATTTATAATGAATGTGAACTTGCATCCAAATTAGGTTTCTTTCATGAAATGGTGATGAATGAAATGATCAAATAAATGAATCAATGGCTGAACGAGGGGCAGGAAGAAACTGGTACACCGCTAGGAAACCTATCGCAAGCTTTGTCTGCCACAAATTCCACATGGAGAGTCAGGGGTTTGAAACCCAGTTCCAGCGGTGGAAAGTGAGCTGTGTCAACGGAAGCACGGATGGAGGCATCTTTTTTCGAACGAGTTTCAACTAAGCGTGAAGGTTTAATTTTACCATTTCCTCTCTTGATTCACGCGCGGGATATATAGAAAAATCATTGTCAGTAAAGAGGAAATTAAACCGATGTAAACTGTTTTATGTTGTTTAATTATGATAAACATTATTAGACACTTTTACAGAGTGACAAATCCTTTTTGTTCACTTCGATATAAACGTCATAGTTTTCTATTTTAAGCGGTTTCCCTGCACCTGTGAAGTGAAACATCCAGGGGAAGCTTTAAAGTACGGCACACCCTCCGTCTCACACAAAATTATATATTTCATCAGTCGAAGCTATTTGATCACGACACAAACATACGAGTTATTCACGTACAAAAAGTATCTGAAAAGAATTACGAAGATCTGAACAGATATATCGCTTTCTGCCGGAATTTTTGACACATTTTGGAACCAGTCGCAAATCTCAGTAAAAGCTACCATAATCATTTGATATTATAATTCAGCGTCTAGATGAAATGATTGAGTGTAACACATACTTTGTTTTGACTGAATTCAATATTTCGTTTTACATTACAGTATTACTTAATACTGCTTCTTTTAATGCATAATTAATCCGCTTGTTCTATGAATCAAGGCGATAGTTATGTAGACTGGAATGAGTACATTCTCTTAAAGAAATATTGTAAGCTACCGTGAATATTAAATGTGATAAGGACACAATCAATTACATAAATTGACAACATTGTTATTTAAAATTTGGCAACTTTACATGATTGTCTTCTGAGTGGTCTCAGACCCTGGGCCCGTCAATCTATATGATATCCAAAGAAGACTGGTTGCATGGAGCTAAGGTCACTGTGAAACAAAATTTATATGCCTGTTTCATATTGCATGTGTCATTCAAGCTGTTCATAAAAAGCCATGAGGTCCTGTTTAGACCCTGCCAACTACTTATTCTCCGCTAACTTTATGCAATCCCAATTTCGAGCAGTATAGAATTATTTCTGTATACGAGTATTTCCAGTTTCCTTATTACCCTTTAACACGCACTAAGTTTCAATCATTTCATATTCACTTGTCTAACACCCTTCCCTAGCGGGATCCAACTATTCTAATTTGGGAAAACCATAAGGATAAACTCTTTAACCTTTCTTTGATATTTTGTTTAATAACAACTTTAAACACTCCCATAAAGTGATTAAATCAAAATTTTAAAAAATTAAATGTATGAATTACAGATCTAATAATCCACTAATTATATTTTCCTTAATGTTACTGTTAACAGCAATATCTACAAAATCATAAATGCACAAACAATAATCTTCTAAACAAAACTGATAACAAAATCCCATATTTCAAGGAAGAAGTTTACACTGGAATATATCTGCTTCGTCACTCACTCCAGGAATAAAGCTTTTCTGAAACATACAATGGGCAAGAGAAGGGAACTTCATAACCTCGTCATTCGTCATTCAGGCTGCAGTTTGCAAAGTTTCTTATAAACAAGACTGACAGAATCATTGCTTACTTAGTACTAAAATATTAAACCCGTGCTTACAGATTTCGAAGTCCGTAAGACCTCACGCAGGAAACAGTAAGGAACACTGCTCTGAAACCAAGAACTACAAATCTCAAACTGTCGGAAACTTTTTGTTTCGTTTAATTTCCTCTATTTAATTCTTGCACTCAAAAATATTTAATCAATCTAATGGCGTAAAATGAAAATTTATATTTGTCTATTTTAATATTATATCATGTTACTTGCTTAATTTGTACCAACATATATTTAGGGAAAACTAATATTTTATTCTCTCGGGATATTACTGGCACTGTTAGTGCGCAATCGTACAATGATGCGTCTGCCCAAGGATATCGCCTACCCGACTATGTTTCATTTGAAGCAACAGAAACAAATGACTTTTAATTATCTGGATGAAAGGATTCTAGAGGATTTATTTCTGCCTATACATGGTAATAATGTGTTTGTGGGTGCAGTACTGCGTTGTAATGTATAAATGCTATTAAAATTCCGCTCCCTCCAGGTTAGAGGGTTTAGGCAAATATTCTTCTTTGTTAAAAGCGCTCTCCGACCTGAGCGAGATTTATTAACTTACTGAGACTAGTTAATTTATTTCATAATATTGCTAAATACAACAAATAACTGAATGATTTAATAACACAATACAAAACAAAAACAAAGAATTCGCCATTCAAACATATATTCCTGACACTTGGCAAAAATGTTTATAAAAGGGAAAATTTAGTAAGAAAATAAATATCCAATAGTAATAAGTAGTAAAAACATAAACATAATACAATTTTCTGTTATTTGATAGAATAGATTTGGCAACCGTATTTTTGTATGAAGCCAGTATTCTCCGCCTCGTGCTTCAGCTTACGCATGTACACCCTCTTCTGGATTTTAAGGGGAGATGGTGCGGTGTCAGGGTTGTCCGTGCTCGTAGGAGCGCCGGGCTCCCCAGGGCAGGCGAGCTAGTAGCTCGGCGTTGTCAAGATCGATGTCACAAGCGGGAGTCCGTGGCACGAGTGCCACGACGAAATCGCCTCTCATAATCATAACCTAGCCGAAAGAGACAATGCCATCACTATTGTAAAACGGCGAGGTTACTAATAGTTTCCTCTCCTGACGCTAGTGGCGCAGAGAAGCTCGTGGCATGGCTCAGTGCCGTGAGGCGTGCAACTGCCACCAGTAGGAGACCTTGACACAACTGCAGTAGCCCTTGCGGGCGAGGTTTAACGTGCTTGATCAAATAGAACGTTCAAAGACGAATAATTTTGTTGGTAACGGTAAAAGAAACCCTCGTGGCAGTCTAGGTACAGGAAAACGTAATTTTAAAGGCTTGGACTTAGTTTTCGGGACACGTGAGTAGCAGATATCGTGCGTTGCAGCCGAACGTGTGTTTTATAGTGTACTGGCACTTCATGTTTTCTCTCGTCATAATTAATTCCAATTCTTTTTTTTTCGTTTTAACTCTGTTTGATGAAAGCCTTGGGGTAATTCTCTATCCATCAACAGCACTCTTACAAGCTTTAGTGTCAGTAGTACAAAACCGCCACCTGCATGCATTAGAGATAAAAAGGATACCTCCGTGACTTAATCAACATTGTTTTCCTGGGGAGCAATTGGAATCGAACGCAGGTCTCCCGACCTAGACAAAGTGCCGGCGCCGAGCGCTATCGACCAACCGCGCGCCCGGCGGTCCCCTGGGGAAACCCTAGCGCTGCCACATGCACCGTGCGCGGCGCGTTGCGTCACCGTCTTCCCAAACAAGCGGCGCGGAGGCCACGGCGACGCTACGCTACTCGACGCCCCGCCCCGCCGCGCCGCGCCACGTCACGTGACGCCCCTTCATGTCACTTGACGCCCCATCACGCCGCTTCACGCCACGCCGCTTCGCGCCACGCCGCTTCGCGCCACGCCGCTTCGCGCCACGCCGCTTCGCGCCACGCCGCTTCGCGCCACGCCGCTTCGCGCCACGCCGCTTCGCGCCACGCCGCTTCACGCCATGCTGCTTCACACCACGGCCCTTCACACCACGGCCCTTCACGCCACGCCCCTTCACGGGAGATAACTGTCCGCTCTCCCGGCGCGAGGCAGTTCGTTTTCCCGTGAATAAAACCAGTTCGTTATCGCGGGCCCGACCAGGCCCGACTCATTTTGTCATCAAAGGAATTTTAAATATTTTGTCCGGAAAATCAAAACTTATTATTTCTCTACTGTTGAAAAGGGAACAAAAGTCTTAGCCTTTTTGCAATTCCATGTAGTTGGCTTGATTTTTAGATATTCTATTGAAATAGTGCTGCACTTTAAAATTAATATTTCTTCCTGATTGCTTATGACATTTCGAAGCACGAAGGTCGTGAGAAGCTTAACAGAAACGTTTCCTGTGTATCGGAGTCTCATAAGAATAGTTTGAGATTTGAGGAAAGGGAAGAAAACTCGCTTTCATAAAATTAGTAAGGTTCGAGGCAAACTACTTAAGCGCTAAGCTAGCGCTCCGTTCAATTGCGGGGTTCGTCGACACCATCGAGCGCGAAACTTTCGATTCATACAGTACAGCGGAAAAGCGCCTCGTTTGGCATTACTGTCGCTATAAGAGACCGTACTTCATTCTTAACCTCGGACGCGCTATAGAACGTGACAAACTGGCATCGATAGAATGTGAGTCCCTTTCTTAAAATCTGAGAGTGTTTCTTGGGAATTTTTATCACAAATGGCCATACCATTCTATTTGCATAAGCGGGTTCGGGTAGAAAAGTCACGGCAATTATTTTATTTCTAAATCACACAATTTTATTTGTCACCTGGATGGAATGATGTACTAATGTGTATTCATAACAGCAGAGGACTCTGAAGGTTTAGCCCAGAAAGCAAAGCGACGTGAAATGAGTTGTCCGACTACCGCCGTGATAGGTCAATGTAACCTGTTTTGAGCATCCTTCGTACCTCAAGATAGCCATTCTCCATGGATTAAATACTCGAGAATGTCACAGGAAATTGGTGGAAGTTGTTGGGAACAATACTTTTTCATACCGGATAGTCGTGGGACGGGCAAGAGAGTTTCTGCAAGGACGCCGAGAAAACGTGTGATCAGCAACGCACGTGACGACCTTGTGCGTCGCACGTTGTGGCATGAGCTCTAACCGAGCATCTGTCTCATCGGACCTTTCGAATGGGTACGTAATGCTTTACAACATGAAACCAGTACTGTGATTTAAAAGACCTTAATAAATATGAGATATACAATTTGTTATGGTGTTAAATATCCATGCACTTCGTTCATACCTAGCGCTTTCAAGCGTGTATTTTAAAATTTCTACTTATATTCGTATTGTTACAAAAGTATGGTTGTCATGACATATAACTCATCACTTCCATCACTTGTATCAAAATAGTATTTGTGTTTGAGAAGTTTGGGTAAAGAAGTTTGGAAAGTCCGGCAAGGAAAATAATTAAATAGCCTTGCGTAATGCATGTCAAGCGTTTTATTTGTAGGCTGCCGACGATTATGGAGGTCGAAAATAGAATACATGCCGGTATGGTGAGACTGCAACGTTGGATAGGAAATTTTAGACTGTTTTTTGTAAGCGATTTTAAGAGTATAAAAAATAGTCTCGAAGTTACTCCACTTTAGTCAATATGAGATTTCCAATGAATTAACATGAAAAATGACCGATTCTGAATTCTCTCAATAAAGGTAGAGTGTAAGTTTGATATACATCTAGATGTCACAAGAGTTCATGGTAATAAATGGTAATAAATAAGATAGTGTTTGACAAGTAATTCGTAATTCACACCCTAACGTAGCTTTACTATATGGCGATATGAGAAGTGGAAAAAACGATTAGTAGACAAAATGTGGGTTGAGTATGAGATATTTTGCCTTTTCGTCTCTATGTAGAATAAATACATAAAATAAACAATAATATTGGTAAAAAATTACTCAATAATAATAACAATAATAATAATAATTTTAGCGTTCAATCGGTGGATGCAAAATAATTATTAATTCTCCGCATGATGTAGTTACAAGGATGTCATTTCCATTGCACTGAATTTCAGAATCTGAAGGTGAAAATAAATTTACTGAACTGTCCTTCTGGAAGTTTGTCGCGACGATTGCGCAGAGTCACGGTTATTTAAATATTGATAGAAAATATGATTACAAAGCCACGTCTATTAAGATGGGAAAAACTAGGAATATCTACCTGTCTCCTTTAAATATCACATTTAATTTATCTTACTGACAGCGTGGCAAATCTTTGTGATTTGCAATTTTTCAAAATGTCTGTCTTTAAATTTTTATGTAGATATTTGCTTGTAAAGTGTTCGGAAACTAGCACCACAACCAACAGAAGTAATATTCATTTAGAATATTTCACAAATAAAATTATAAGAAACATAAGAAGCACAATTCAGATATAAATTGTGAAATTAAAACAAAATCACGCTTACCAGTGAAAATAATCTACGAAAGAACTAGGTTCTTAAATCTCATTTAGTCTTTGTACCAGACTTGTCGAAATTTTTAAAAACTTCACTAAAAACAGCTAATCTGTGCATTCAAAAATCAAGGTGTATGTCCGTGAAAGGAATCAAAAGAATTGAAATTGATATTCATTGCCAGATCTTTTATTACCCCTTCCTCCTTTTTAAGAGTGAAAAATTATCTGAGACGTCTCAGGAGAGGCCATTATTAAGACACTTGATTAATTAATAATGTACTTGCAAATTCCTTTAACACCATAGTTAACTTGGCGTAAAAAGTAAACAGTTAGCCAAAATTGTCTTATTAATGAAGAATAAGAAAAATATTGATATGCGATCATTTAAAAGATTGCATTTCAATATTCAAATAATTTAAAAACACCATTGCAAGAGAACAGGAAAATATTTTGTCATACCACATGAATTCGTGTGATTCAATAATTATGCACCCTATTATATGTACAAAACAAAACTAAAAGTAATAGATTTTGCACTGTAATTAAGAACAAGAAACTATAGTCATCATGAAAAAAAATGAAAAACAAAGAAACAAAATTAAAATTACAGAAGAAAAATAAGGTTCTATATAGAAGAAGGATTTTGTAATTATACTTACACTTTTACTTAAATTCTTTTCTTTTATACACAATGCACGAAAGAAAGAAAAGGGGATAGGAAATAACAAAATAGACGAATTAGTTCAATTTCACATCATCTTGGAGAAGTAAATCCATGAACACGACACACCTCTTAGATCAGGGCTGTCCAACTTAGAAGAGCTTTTGGGCCACATATCATATTCGCAACCGCACTGTAAGTCGCAAACCGCACTGTAATTTAAGATTGTTTTCATCCTAACTATTGAGATTATACTGAAATATATATATATATATATATATATATATATATATATATATATATATATATATATATATATAAAAGTTACGAGTTTTATGCCACATACTTAATAATTAATATACATACAAAGTGAAAATTAATATATTATTAACTAAAAATAAGATGAATTGTACAATTGTATATAATACATGATATTAAATGATACGGCGGGCCGCCAGTTGGAAAGCCGTGTCTTAGACCTTCACTGAGGAAGACGCTAACATAATTGATCATCAACCACAACGGGAGATCTCTTAAAAGTACGAAAGTGATAAGTTTATTTCCCTTTATAAAGCAGGAAACAAAAGAGAAAAAGCAAACTGGGTTGTAGTTGTAGCCAATAACCTCAGCAGTCTTGCATTTTTCAGTACTCGACTGCTCAGGCGTGGTTCATTATAGGAGAGACTACCTCAGGGCATTTTAACTCCCATATAACGTGGTGGAGACCTCTACAGTTGCGCTCTCTCCTATATCACTTTCTTACAGAAACTAAAATACGAACTGCTGCCAACAATGCTTCAAACGTGCGTGGCTGCTGCGTAGGTTCGTGAGACGCCAGCAGGAGCGTAATGTTACAAAAGAAAGCGTCGATGTTCGCGCTTTCTTCAGGGGTTCCTTAGATGTACATATTACGAATAATTGAACATTTAGACAATTTTCGTATTTCTCAGAATGTTAATGTTGACGAGCCTAACCTGCAGCTGTACTCGGCGACACTAGCGCCTCCTGTAGTAGCAACCTTAAGCTTTGTCTCCGGTTCTGATGGAGGGTTGTAAGGCCCTGGACTACCTTACGAGATGCTCGCGAAAAACAGAACCCCCCGCCTTTACCCACATCGCAGCAGCAGCAGCAGCGCGGCGCGGACTCACCCGGGTGAGCGACGCGCGCGGTGCCGCGAGGCGATCGCGTGGCGCTGGCGGCGACAGCGGGCTGCCGGGCGTCGCGACGCTGCCTACGACGCCACGTGCTCCCCACGCCAGCCCCGGCGTCCCGACGCCGTCTGGCGCGCGCGCGCGCCCCGGTCGCCTGCCCGCCGCCGAGCCGCTGCTGCGCCACGCGGCCGTCGCCTGAACTAGCGGAGAGCGCGCGCGTTCCTGGCTTCATCGGTTCGTTCGCACCGCTCGCATCAGCCTACACGCTACAGATCGCTTCAAACCGCGCACTTCAGCCCGTCCGATTCAGCCCGCCCACAACAATCCCCCCAGATTCAGCCCATCTGCTTCAGTTGGACAGCTTAACCACGCCCGCGTCAGCCCGCCCGCGTCAGCCCGCCCGCGTCAGCCCGCCCGCGTCAGCCCGCCCGCGTCAGCCCGCCCGCGTCAGCCCGCCCGCGTCAGTCCATCCGCTCCAGTCAGTCCGCTTGAGCCGTCCAGTTCAGCGCAAATCTCCACCGCTTCAGACCGATCGCGCCCGACCCCACACACCTACATCGCTCGCTCCCGTCCGCCCGCAGCCTTCCACCCATCTGCCCGCATGCACTCACCATACGACCACCTACCTTTGCTCACCTGCTACCATCTACCCGGCCACCGCTCCCCAAAAACTCGCGTCCATCTAACTCCTACCTCCTCTCATCACTTACACCCGCTCACTCCTGCAACCTATCCGTATGCCCCACCTCAGCCGCTCTACCCTCACGCACGCACGCACACACCCTTTCCTCTCTCGTTCTCCGTTCACGCGATCACGTACCCCAATAGCCCAGCCCACGCTCGCGCTTTCGCTCAGCTCCCGACTATCCCCTCCAGAACTGCCACCTCATGCCTGCTCCTTTCCCGCCCGCACACCTCCCTGCCTCCATACGCCTTTTCTCGCACACGATCGCCCCCTCCTCACTCGCCAACCCTCCCTTCGTCACAACGTCCACATCCGCGCACTCCCTTCTCCTCCCGCGGTCTCTCCGTACGCGCCCGCGGTCTGCGCCCGTTCACGACCCTCACTAAGCGTCAAGGCCCTGCGGAACCCTCGCTCTCGCTCTTTCACCCTCCCGCCCATCCTCCCGCGCCACCGCCCCATCTACCCTATCTTCCCTACCTCTCCATCCAGCATTCCCATCTTCCCTACCCGCGCACGTCCCTTGCTCCCTATACTTCCTTCTCGCACACTTCCGCCCCCGCCCCACCCGTGAACCCACCTGTTCCTCCCCCCGCGAACAATCACACTCTTCCCTCTCCGCCCGTGCCCACGCCCCGCGCCCGTTCTAGCCCTCCCCCGCTTCAAGACCCTGCGGAATCCCCGCTCCCGCCCCCTGACCTTTCTTCTCTGACCACCACGCCTCGGCCCACCCGCGGACCCTCCTGTTCCACCCCCCGCGAACAGTCACTCTCTCCGCGTTCTGCGCCCGTTCACCCACTCGCCCCGCTCCAATGCATTGCGGCACCCCCGCCCTCACCCCTCTAGCCACTCGCCTCCCCCCGCCGCGCCCCGGCCAGCGCGACGCACCGCCTCCGTGAGTGGCTTACGCTCTCTCGCAGGGCGCGCGGAGGGGTAAGCTGGAAAGCTGCGCGCGCCCTACGTTACCTGCCAAAGCCCCCGCGAGCACCTGCCGCCCCGGGCTGTGTTTGCGCTGCAAGAGATGCTGTCCCGCCGCGGCGTGGCGCCACTAAAGCACGCCGCCAAACGTTTTTACCGCTGCGACCGCAACGTTCCCCATTCTGTTTTGGGCCAGTAAACGCATTCCACTTTTCCAATGTTATACGTTTCGCTTTACTTAACACAAACGTTTTGTTATTCATCCATTCAATTACAAATAATCGCTTACTATTGTGCTATAAATCGACTGTGTTAATTGAACTTCACCCTGTCAAATCATACGAAACGATGTTCAATTTATTTACGATATATGTTTTTGACCAGTAATTCCAAATAAAGCAATTTTTCGGTAACTTGTTTCGAAAAATAAATGTTATGAATATTCCGAACATGGAAGAATCTTTCAATTTCCACGCAGATATTCTCTTCATTGGCGTGGACTCTCTTGGTATAAGGACTTGAAAAAGCTAAATGTCAGGTGTCTTGGCAAACATAACCAAATAGAAATATTTGTATTAGATGTCTACATTCGGCGTATAAATTGTGCGTTTTAGTAAAGCGAAAGTAGGAATATTCAGTATCACATTCCTGAAATAAAAAGAGAGCGACCATTCTACCATCAATCATAACAATTTGTATTTAAATATTTATTCAACCCAGCACATACCATCTTAATTGATATCAAAACCCATATCTTAGATCGTCAACATTTAAGGACATGAAACATTGTGATCTATAGTTTGGATATTTTAAAAGCAAAAAAAGTTGAGTATAATACAAGTTCATAAACATCAGCTATTCGGCAATTTTACTTTTCTCGCATGATGCCAACGCAATTGGCATTCTCATAAAACAATTCACATTGAGACGTCGCCTTCTACGCAAACGGATGACTCCCTAGCAGTCGATAAACACTAATATCATCCCGCTGATGAGAAGCTCGGTATAAAGTACACAATGTGTTAAGATGATGAGCCTAGCCTTGACGTACACCACGCAGCTCTTAATTTCTGCACACGATGAAGTCATTAGAATGAATGAGCTCTGGGCAGAGACAACATGCGTTACCGGCTTCCACAAATAAATCACAGGGAAAGTAGCAGCAGATTTTCACTTTTCACATATGAGTGTAACGCTTCATACATTCCTAATGTTTATTTACATTTTACATTGTTATTTCATAAACAAGTAACATGTGATGTACCTCGCTTGTTATGGGAATTAGGTTAGCAACCTATGTATATATATATGTATATGTATATATATGTATATATATATGTATATATATATATATATATATATATATATATATATATATATATATTAATGGATATTTATGAATATTGGGAGATAGAATTGAAGGTAAACTTGTTTCTCTAAAGGAAGTTGTAAATTTTAATATTATACGAACTGCAAAGATATATATTACAATATTGAAGTACATTGTACAAGATAATTAAATAAAAATTAAAAAATGAGAACTGAAGTGTTACTACTAAGAAAAAGTAGCAGCAATAGATGTAACAGCAGATGCAACAAGAGAAACTTGTTGGCAGAGTGCAACGTTACAGAAATTCGTGGCAGCGTGGAACGTTGTACGTTACAGAAATTGGTGGCAGTGTGGGACGTTACAATGAGTTGCGTTATTTATAGAATGGTATTTCCGTAGACAGGAATGAAGTCTTTGTCAGGGGGGTGTGAGCGTAAAATCAACGAATAATCTAAGTTGCCACGCGGGAACATTTTTGTTTTGACCGATATATTCGCGGGGGAAAATTCCTCTGTAGCGAATGTTCTGTCTACTGTGATGGAAAACACTCGTAAATTAGTATCATACCTGCAGAATGAAAATGCTCATAAATTAAATATTGGAAATCGATAGGCTTCATATTATTCCGTTTTTCTTTAAGTAGATTCTCTTACAATGAGGACACTACTGTATTTTCGTTTCTAGAACTGTACATCAATTATCCCCATTAGCACAATCCGAAATGGTCTTGTAAAGGCGTTGGTTTCAATGTTCTCTCAGTTCCCCGTTACCTCCGATATACTAGAAGCTCGTTGTGCTCCTTGGGTATGTGCTTGATGCCCATAACCTCCAGTTGCGATGACAAGTGGAAAATACTGAGCAAATAGCCCATACATCATAATGGAGCAAATTCTATTGGTTCCATACTCTGAACTATTTACTAAGCAGTTCCCAACGCAGCTGCTTGAATAAGTGATGGAATTCATGTTACTCATATGAATAAAACGTGTTACGAAACAATGTGTGTTGAGTGTTAGTTGACGATGTACAATTGTTTCAGTAAGTCGAATAAGTTATCGTATGCTTTCATAATAATAGAACTTACGATGTATAGAAGTTTAATTACAATAAACTAATGAAGTACAGAAAGACTTTTTATCTACAACAATGAGGAATCTAACGGTCGGTCTGATTGCTCATTTCCAAACAATTCTAGACGGTCATAGTACACACGATGGGTCACGAACCGCGTTCAAAGCTTCCTTCATCTTGCTCCTCCTTCCTTACGTCGATGGGATGGCAGAATAATTTTAGCGCTTTATAATAATTACATACTACATAATGCTTTCTTAGTCGTACTAAATATTGTAATTATGTCAATAATATTATTTTTGTAGTTCAACATCGCTTAAAACTTTGCCTTGACATCTCTCCGACAATATGCACGGAGATATTTTCTGGATCAGTGGAGGTTGGACAATGGATGATCAGCTCATCGCTCCGTCCTAAGGGTGGGGAATGGGACCGGATGTCAAAGGAAGGATCCAGTGCGGCCCGAGGCCCGTATTCCAGGGTAGTGTTCCGGCATTCGCCTGGAAGTGATCATGAAACTCACAATAACCACTGATCAGGGCAAGTGACCTACGAATTCGATTACGTAGGAGCAAAAAAAAAAAAAAAAAAAAAAAAGACCGATGCTAGGCGCATCACGCAAATTTCCGGCACCTGGCATTCATCAAACCCGCGACCTCCCAACTAGATAAGTGGATATTTTTAGACATGTGCATATGTATACACCTACGTTGCTTGCAAAAGTCTGGCAAAACACCTGGTGCCCAGACATTTTCTTTTTTCGTTCAAATCTGGTGCGCATCGTATAATTGCTAGAAACTGCGAATAAAACACTAAAACAATATTTCTCGAAACGTGACACATTTCAAACTTTATTATTTCAATATAATATACTACTTCCTATGGGCGAGACATTTTGAACGACAAAAGTAGTAATATTAAATTGCTTAACTTTGTAGCCCTTACGCAAGTTTTTCAGTGTTCAACTTCTGACTCGACACAGCTGTGTAGGCATTATGTAATAACAAATAAAGTAGTTTCTGCTGACGAGCTTAATTTCATTCTATAAACAACTTAGTTGAAACCCTGACACGTTGCGCGTCGAGTAAATGAATACGTAAAATGACTGTTCTCACTTCAAAACGAGATTCATATTTTTTGCCTCTCTTTAACGAGTATTCAATAGCTGAAATATTCTATTAACAATGAATTGTTGTAAACCACTTCGTGAAGTCTCATGAAAACCTTGTATTAATTAACCTAGAGTGAGTAGATGAAAAATTAATAGGGCAAACGATGTAGTGAATTCATCCGCATGTTTGTTAACGCAGGATCACGTTCGGCGTAATAGGATAGTACGCTTTGTGTCATCCTCCAGGAAATTATTATATAAAACTACGTAACTCACCGATAAGAGTAACTGGCCTGTACAGTAATTACTACACCCCAAGCATAAACTCAACAATTTTCTGAACCCGGTAACTAGCTCACGACGGGACTTAATCACCATCAGGTCTCAAACCTGGAATTCTACGCTCGACGAAGGTCTGGTCTCGAGCTTGGAAGTACAATTCACACGCACACGAGTTACTATCACCATAAATTATTTCCTAACCCGCCTTAACATTCTTTCTCATATGAAGCCTTGAGAGGATTAGAAACAAATGTAATATCAAAAGAAGCAAAAGTTTCAAAATTAATTTAAGCCGTTATAAAAGTTTCGCTGAATGTGTAACACAGACATATCCGAAAAGAGTTATAATTAAAACCCTCATGGATTACATTAGAAATCCTCGACATTAGCTTCCTCCCTCTTCCCTTCATTTTTTGTAGGCCTAGAGAGCGCAAGTGCTTGGAGAATTTGTGTCCAAGGTCACATTTAATTTCGGATCATTTGGTAAGTAATGGTATGTTTTACCTTGCTATCACTCCATTTAGCACCCTTCAATCTCAGATATTATCCTTAATATCTTCTTATTCCCAGTTTGAATCTGACTACTCTCCAAGGGTCTCGAAGGAGGAATCAAACTATCGAGTGTCCTTTATAAAATAGTAGTACTAAACATACGTATTCGAAGAGAGTACAAAAATATAATATTTTGGCATTTTAGAGTCGGATTCATCCGATTTTTTCCAGCTAGAACAATGACATGAGTCACGAGCTACATTAATGGGTAAAGTGGCAGATACGACGACACTCTCACCCAGGTGATAAGATTCAGTCGAGGACTGGCGATGTTTGTCGGCGTCGAAAGGTGCCTGAACCCAAACCACACATACAAAGAAAGAAGAAAACCTGAAAAAAAGATTTAAAAGAAGCTATATGTCCCGATAACTTCAACAAGAGTCGTAGTGCAAATAACATTAAAATAAAATCAGGTTTCCCATATAGTAGGCAAACTACAAGCACAATAGAACCATTGTATAGCTAAAAAATTAAAAAGCTTAGAAATCCAAGAATCTTCACATTAAAGCTTTCATATTGACATTTTTTCATTAATACAAAATAGGATACAGTACAAATTAGAGAGATATTCTTTAATCAAATCCCCTTTCTTATCTCGTTACTACTCTCAATTAATTATCTACACACGTCAAAACTCTTCAAAATCGTAAAGACCCGGAAAGGAAAACAAACTTGAAAATAAACTACATCTTCTTTCCAAACGATTCAGTTTGCTCGTAAAGACCCTTGGAGGGCCTAGAGCGAGGCCTGGACGACCCTTGGCACGGCGCCCACGTGCGCAGGGTAAACTCACAAGCAGCGCGTGCCCTTTGTTTCCACCAAAGCCTCCTGTTCCCTTGCGTGGGTGGCTTTCGCGCACCTAAAAAATCGCCCACCTTTGAGCTTCTTCGCAGGTGTCGCACGAGGCGCGAGATAACCCAAAACACAACGAACCTCAGACAATTGTGATCTTTAGATACTCTTATGAGTAATCTACCCCATTGTAGTAGCAATAGTATAACTAGGTTAAGCATAGTTTAAGTTAGTAGTAAGTCATCAATATATATGAAAGAGTGTTCTACTGATCTATGTACAACCCAACAAGCAATAAAAAAATATATAAAAAAAACACAACGAACCTTGCCCACTTCTTATGAGGTTGTTGCTCTATTCTTACGAATTGTTACGTTATTTATAAATAGTTATGTATTTGAATACATTACGTTGATTGATTAATTATTATTTCATGTTTCCGGTGCGTCAACTGCTTAGGTCAATAGTCCCGTAAGTGTGGTACATTGTTTCCCTCAGGATGTTGCAGTGATCATCGCCACTGGATGGTGAGATCCATCACCGATCTTTGTGTCAGCTAGCGGAGTTTTCCCCAACCAAATATCTTCCACCTCCCAGCGGGAACTAGTTCTAAAATTCCGACTGGTCACCCGGCTTATGTGATAGTGTTGTTCGTAAGTGTGTGTAAGAGGAGAGGATAGGACAAGGAACGGAAAGGAAAATTTACGCGTGGCCCGTTTCCCGTTTGTTAGGGTACTGCTCCGGCATTCACCTGGTGTTGATGGAGGAAACCACAGAAAACTACCGATCAGAGCAACCGGCCGCTAGGATTCTCCTTCAGTCATCGGCTAAACACGTCCTAGCTCTCCAGCTAGTGTCGAAAATCCTGCCACCGTCGGGACGGAACCCTTCGACTAGGATTGACACAGGCACTGTAGTGGCATCAGTGTTTGATGCCCTGCGCCACCTAAGCTAGCCCGTCATTTATAAATAATTATGTGTTTTGATACAAGAAATAAATATAAAGTAGCATTTTTCAAACCGTGCTCTCGGGTGTAACAAGGGCTTCTGTATTAATAAACCTGTAACACTTTTCAATATTAAGTTTCATAAGAAAAAATTACCACTGTTAAATCATTATTGTGTTAACAATTATTTACTCAAACTGTACTTTTGTTGCTTTCTAAATCTAATTGAATATTCGACGCGTTCTGTAATCTTGCTATAAATTAAATACAAAGATTTTCAACATTAAAATTAGATGTGTATCAAACATGTGAACGCAATTTGAACATTATGACCCTGTTTTGATGTCCTCCCGACTTATTAGTTTGAAGTTGGAAACTTTGCAAAGTGTGCCTAATCACGAAAGCGGAATAAATGGCTACAGGAATTTTTTATTTTTCGTAAAATATTTAGCGGTCGGCGAACGTTAACTATTCTTCCGAACGCCGTTTTTTAAACAAAAGAACAAATGAGCTCAAGTTCGAGATGGCCTAATATTATTTCTAAGGAAGGCAAAGTTATTTTTGTGTGATTTTTCTTTTAAAAATGGCATCATTTTGAATAGTGTTAAACGGTATTCACCCTACGGCACAAATAATAGACTCGACTCCAATGTATATCGTCTGGCTTTACAAACTTCGAGAACATTCATTATTTTCCTTCAATGGTTACATAACTTTAACAATCATTATGGTGTGTCGTCAAATTTCCAAAAATTATAAATTATTTATTTTTATTAACAGTAATAATGAAACATCATCTGTAAGCCTCGGTTACGTTCATTGAAGTCCACTGAAGACATCAAAAACAGCTAATCTTTTAAAAAAATAAATATTTCAGAAAAGTCATCTTTCCTACTCGAATGCCAATGCAAAGAATATCTAGTTTGAATTTAGCAAGGTAGATTTTAACAGGCAAAAAGGGATGAAATTATTCATTTAATGTTATTATAAAATATTGAAAATTTGTTGATAAAAATGTTATTTAGGAGAGAGATTGTTTCCCAACGTTTTGGGTTTTAGAAACCCGTCAATTCGAGTAATACTCTCCACTGATGTGCAAGTATTTATGAACTTTTTTGGTGCAAAATCAATAAAATTCAATTCTATATCTAGTATACATGTGATACAATGGTAAAATGTGGTACAAATCTTTAATATTTGAATTACTATTACTAAAGATGCCACAAAACGAAAATACTGGTTGCAAAGTTACGGTGAGTAAGAGCGTAGGCTTCCGCGGCCGGAATCAATATTAAGTTGGCTGTCCGGGTGACGCCGCGTCCATGGCAAAGGTGCCCACGTTTCGGTCGCCATTCTGCGACCTTCCTCTTATTACGCCCTGAGGAAGGTCGCAGAATGGCGACCGAAACGTCGGCACCTTTGCCATGGACGCGGCGTCACCCGGACAGCCAACTTAATAAATATTACGGTGAGTAGTCAAACTAAACAGCTTCCTTTTCTTGATTTACACGGTGCGCACTTTTCATTTCTTGGTTTATTGACTACATTGCCAACAAATAAAGGAAAATGTCTGCACATTGAAGTTGAAGACCTGTTTAAGTCATAATTTGAACAGCAACGGTTTGTGTACGGAGTATTGCATGACCCCTAAAACTCACGACGAGGCTGACACGAGATTATCTATTTTATTCGTACGCGCTACCTTATGGTCAACACAGAAAGATAGGTCAACGTAAACAAATTCTGAAGTAGGACGTCGGTTGTTTAAAAACATGTCGTATTCGTTCCTGTACCGCATGTCACTAGATCATAAAACGCAAAGGTTTTGGTTCCGATCTTTTGCTGAGTATACTTGTAATCTGTTTGTACACGGACACCTTTGGAACCATTTATGTAAACGATAATAATTCTACTTTTACCAAGCGAAAAAAAATAAGATGCTGTATTTGCAATTCATGATAGTAAAAGTCGAGGCCACGATAGTAAAATCTCGAGGATGTCAAAAAAATTTCTTTTTCATTATGAAGGTTTCTGGATAAACTGAGATTTTACGCGCCTTTTGCAGAAATAACAACACGAATATTAACACAAATAACGTAATTTTATAAGCGGCACGGAGTCATGAGCTTTTTAATATATAATTATTACTTTCTCACCTAATAAGTTCTTACAAAATAAAAGGAAATTATTTTAATGCCGCAGCGGAAATTGGTGTCTTTTGTTAAAAAAACTCTTATTGTGCAACCGTGATGTTGAAAAAGGGAATAAATCATGTTCCTTTATGTAATAAATTACTTCCTCTAACTCGTATTGTGGGTTCTTGACATCGAAAAATTGGTTTATAGCAAAATCTGCCTGTCTATCCGTCGCTGTCCAATCGTGTCGCTAAAACCGGACAATTTTCTCTAAAATTGTTATTCCCCGATCTATCACGCCAAACTTAAGGCACTGAGAATTTGCAAAGGATATTTTGATTTTAGAGGCTACCTTACATGAAGTTTCAACATTTTCAATATTTTATCAAAAAAGGCTCAAAATGTTTTGAATGTTTTTTCTAGGATAGAGCAAAAGAAATTCATAAAAATGGTGCAAGACCAACTTCTGGAAAATTACCTGTAATTTTGAAAACAGCAAAAACTTAACATTAAAAAACTGCAAAATTGATGGTAGAAATATTTCCTTAATTAATTTTGTTCTAAAACATTAGATTTTTAAATAACGTCATGCACAATTTTTTCAAAATATGAAGCGTTTTCATGCAAATTTTTTGCATCAAAGAACACGAAAAAATTATAAAAACCGGTTAAATTGTTTTCCTTGAATAGAGCAAATTACACGACAAATGTAAGCAGCTCCCATTTTCAATGTCTATCTGAATTTTCGAAATTAGCAAAAGTTACAAATAATTATAAAATTTGTTCTCCGAGCGCAATAGCTTCCAACAAGGAGACGGGAAAGGTGACAATTTGTTAGCACATTTTTCTCGGCGCGGACGAAGTTCCAGTGACTTTCGCCCACCTGGGCACTCTTCGTGGTACTCCCACCAAATTATGGGAGTTCCATGCTGCACCAGTGTGTTATGGGGGCGCCAACTCAAAAATTCGCGCGTCCCACTTAAAAAATTTAAATAATTAATTAATTAAGAAATTAATTAATCATTGTTCCCCGCGCCTCTACGCATGGGGCGTCTTCTTCCGCCGTGCGGCTTCATCCACGCCGCCGACACCGATGACGTCACGTCGACATCGTCATCATCACCGCTGCCGCCGCCGCCGCCGACGTTGCTGCCGCCGCCGACGTTGCCGCCGGGGCCGGCGCCTCTGCCACCACCACCACCGTCGCCGCCCTTATCTCCCCCCGCCTCCGTCCGTCCGCCTCTCCCCGGCCGGCCGGCTAGCCACCCCCTGCGATGCGCCCGGTGTCATTCTCGGGGCGGTGGACAGAGCTGGCGTGGCTAGCGGGGGAGAGTGCTGGGTGGAGCTGGGCCACGACGGAACGGGACGTGCGGTGGGCAGCTTATCGCTCCACACGGGAATGCTCAAAAACTTTGGCGTGAAGCATTCCCGTCAGCGAAGGGCATTTCTTCTATGTGCATTGAGACCCTCTACTAGACAGCAGTGTAAAAAGGAGGAGCTGTGGTACTATGAGAGTAGTCTGGTTTGAAAAATCTAGGCATATGTGCCTCGTAGGCTTCAATAATTCTGCAATGTTTACATTAATTTAATTTTCCTTACTGTATCAGTCAGGTAGCCTCGCCTAGTCAGTGTACCTTTCATTTTGTGTTTTCATAGCAACGCAAGAGTTTTGTGAAATTGTTAAAGTTTTTTGTATTCTTTGACACAATTATGAAGTTACAAATAATGCGTAAAAATATTACCTGTTATAACACTGCAAGTTTCTCTCGCAGTAACTTTATGGGATTGGAAACTTCTTTCACTTTTTGTTAGATCGTGTTCAAATGGTTTGCCGCCCAATTCTGCATGAGAAATTTCGCTCATGGGGCTTCAATTTTACGCCCTCCCGACCAGACCACGCAGGTGCGGTCAAGGAAGGCAGAGCCTGCACCACGAGGAAGAGGTACACGTGGCCGGTGCTTGTCCTGTGTCTGTTTTAAACTCTTGAGATGTGCTCCTCGAGAGAGAAAAATTCTTCCTGTCCACTTGTATATGTACGGCCAGTGTGTTGTTTCACTGCCACCGTATCCCCAAATTAGCCGTATACTGCCATATGAGAAGCCTTGACCACTACTCTTGCTAGAAGGTGAGAGTTCCTTACTCGAGTGCGAAAGAGCTCTAGGTATTCATACAAAGGACTAATAATTAGTGCAATTCTTTCACTGAACGGGGGACTTAAAGCATCACAGTTCATCGCAGCCTGCCATTTGTGATTGAGATTTCTCGCCAGAAAACTGGCGCCTGCATACATGTGCTTCGAAAATTCATATGTTGTCATCGCGATCAACTTAAAGCAGGGCAAAAAGTAAAAATTCATAATTGGGTATACAGGGGTCCACCTAGACCAAAAATCACCGACGTGTGCACAACCACAAGTCACCGCCATGTGAATCTTGTAATAACGAAAAAGACTGTTTTCTGAAAAATGTTTTTCAAGAGTGTAATAACGCATTTTCCCATGGCATGCAACACAATCGTGCACCAGCATAATGAGAAGTACAGACATCATAGCGGACGAGGGTTTGTTTTAATTTGGACGTAATATGTTAAATTTTTATCTAACATTTGTATTATCTAAAATATCTGCTTTTAATTACGCAGTGCAATATTATCGCATTCCCAATAAACATTTTCTGTTGTATTTTCCCAAGTCGTGTGACACGGATCTTTTTTTTTTTTTTGCTATCCGCTCGCGTAGGGAGGGCGGTGTCCTACCCAAGTCTGTAACCAAGACCTTCGTTCCCAATTGAGTCTACTCCGCGTGAACAGTCGAAATGTCATTGCGGTCCAGTAAAGGCAGCAACTGAATAAAAGACTGGCATTGTATTGTCACTCAGCCGGTGAGAAAGAAACTTCTAATTTTCAGACGCTCGAAAATTTTCAAACGCAGCAAGGTGATACGGCGTGGAAATCTTTCTTTGGTAAACTGCTTAGCGCAGAAGCATTACATACAGGTATGATCGATTACAAAAATGGTATAAAATGTATTGGCAGAATTTTGCAGTAATTGGTTATTTTTATTCGAATTTTTCACAATAAGGAGTTAAAATTTAATATGGATAATTCCAAACATCTGGTATTTCTCATGTTCTAATGCGATTTCAATCGGTTTTGATCGGTCAGGACTCGATGTGTTTGGTATGGATGAACGTGCTATTGGAGTGCTATTGTAGATGCACAAGGAAGTTTAATGAATGCGCATTACGACACTGGTCATGAACAATGCTGGTTCCTTTGCTTTTAAAAAGTGGAATTATGCATAAATCCTTCCGGAAGTACTCGTTCCCTCACGCTTGACTTTTCGTAAAATGCAATATCATAACACAGCATCCATAATTATTTACAACCCACATTATTATCATAAAATCATACACATTTTTTGTAATATCAGTAATGAAGGTATGAAACACGGAAATTCAACAATACATATTTTCATTAGTTGGGTAACACTCATTTTAAAAAAGACAACAAATCTTCAAATAAACTTCAACATAGTTCACACTTCAGCTATTGACCCAGACTCACATAACACACATCTGTTCAATTTTTGTCACTGGCGTCAACTACCTTTCAGGTTACACAATGTGCACTGTTGCAATATTTCACTCCCTAAAGTACACAACAGCATCGCAGCAGATGCGCAGGTGGGCCCTAGCAAGAAAATTGCGTTTGAATCTATAGATGCACTACACGCGTCTCTACGGGAGAGGCGTGCGCGCGAGCGGGCGATGGCTCGGATGAGTGCGAGGGCAAGTGACAGAGGGTGAGCGAGAGAGGGCGAGGGCGAGGGTGAGGGCGACGGAGCGAGGACGATGGTGAGGGCGAGGGTGGGCGAGAGCAGGGTAGAGGGTGCGAGGGCAAGAGCGAGGGCGAAGGCGAGGGCGAGGGCGAGGGCGAGGGCGAGGGCGAAGGCGAGGGCGAGGGCAATGGCGAGGGCGAGGTCGAGGTCGAGGGCGAGGGCGAGGGCGAGGGCGAGGGCGAGGGCGAGGACGAGGGCGAGGGCGAGGGCGAGGGCGAGGGCGAGGGCGAGGGCGAGGGCGAGGGCGAGGGCGAGGGCGAAAGCAAGGGCCAGAGCGAGGGTGAGGGCGCGGGCGCGAGGGTGAGGGCGCGGGCGCGAGGGTGAGGGCGCGGGTGCGTGTGCGGGCGTGGGCGCGGGCGCGGGGGAGGGCGAAAGCACGAGCGAGGGGGCAACGAGGGAGCGGCCGAGAGGAAATATTTTATTCGCGAGGCAGCTTTGATAAAAAGAGACGAATGCGCGCCGCCGTGGATTCCGCCGCTGCGCGGAGATGTGCGCGCGGCAGGCGGCGCGTTCTCGGATGCAACTCGATTTTTCTCCCGCGATCGGAGCACGCGCCGCCGCCACTGGCGGAAGGGGAGGTGAAGGTGATGGAGTTGGTGGAGGGAATGAATTTGGTGGAAGGGGAGGAGGTGGATGTTTACGAGATGGAAGTGGAGGTAATGGAGGGAGTCAAGTTGGAGATAGTTGTGGTGGTGGTTTTGGAAGTGTTGGTGGTTGTGGTGGTGGTGGTGGTGGTGGTGAGAGTGGTGGTGGTGGAGTGTTGGAGGCGGAGTTACTGAAGGTGGAGAACTCAATAAGGATTATGTATATGCGAAGTTTGTGGAAGTAAAGGCAAAGGTGAAAGTAAAATAAAGGCGGATTGGGATGGAGGAGGGTACGGAGGTGGAGACAACAGCAGCGAAGTGCAGGTTACCAGATCTATGTGGAAGCGGAGACAGTGAGGGCCGCGTACGCGCAGGTGGAGGAGGAGATGGGGTTGGCATCGCGTTCGCCTTCGAAGGGTTGGGACGTGTTTTAGCGGGGATTCTTTGCACATCTTGTCCCTCTTTGAATACAGCACTTCCAATATTACTTACGATATATAGCAGAACATTTATTTATACATTGCTGATTGTAATGTGTTGAATATAATTATAAATATCTAAAGGCTGCTATAAGCAAAAATGAACAAAACTACACAAAAAGAGGTTTCCAAAAAGTAGCTCGTACACCGCTAAGAATAAATAAAATACACTTGTTTTATTACTAATTCTAAAGAAATTGATGTGAAGCTATGACTGAGATAGTTCCTAGGCTTTGAGTTGTGATTCGGCTGACATAGCAATTTAATTCCATTACATTTCGGATTCCTGTTATTTAATTAATGTATAAAATATATTTTTTTCTTTTGAATTGAAACAGCCGAAAATCGGAGCTGTCGCGAAATATTGCGTTGCAGGCAAGCACAGATATTTTCACTCTTCTCTTTAATACTCGTATTTGTTTTTACAGGTATTTTAAGTGAAATTTACAAAATATGGTAACATATAATTTAATTGTTTTACGAAGACCATACACAAAAGATTAGAAAATAATTTTATTCACTTATTTTCGGTACAAGAAAAAATTCTTACCTTTGCGCACTCTTTGTTTTGCGGAAAATTTTATTTATTTATTTCGATCAAATATTGATTGCTTATCATTTTTGTGAGATACAATTGCTGGCTTAACAAGTCTCTCTTTCAACATTGTAGAGCTTTGAATGCCATTACAGGTTTGATCTTCCAGAAACTACGTTCACCACTTGCTACTGACGATAACAGGAGAATAATCTTAAAAGGAACGGAGACGTTTCGTAATTTATCCTAGAGGCACATTTACTAAAGAAAGCCTATATTTCACATTGACTTTGCCCCAGAAGTGCACAATATTGGAGTTTGTATTCTAGATAACTTATAACTCCCTAGAGGTCGCCTCTGCTGTGCTAAGAAGGTTCACAGAAATTATGCTGTTCAGCACTTTGCACCCACGCTAGAGTTAGTGCTTTTTCAGTCGGATTTTTAATCTTGGGACAACTCCACTTGAGTTAATTTTCTCATGAGTTCAAATTGTCATCTTCACACCCAAGGTTCACGTTCTTTCATTGTCATACAGAAAACGCCATCTACGTCCCCTCCATTAAGTAGCAGGCATTTACAAAAGGCTAAATGTGTAAGAAAATCATTACACACACTCCTCACTCATCGCGCCATTCACGTCAACCACCGCGCCACCCAATCACCGCCTCATTGTCTCCATTATTTCCCTCCGCTCCCGCGTCACTCACACCAGCTCGCCACCCGCGCCACCTACGGCGATTCCTGCACCATTACGTTACCCGCTCTATCCAACGTCCCATCCACGGCTCCTACGTCAGCTTCATCGTCATCATTGCGCACCCGCCATATCATCAATCCAGCCGCGCCAACCACAGTGCCACCTACGTCATCCACCGCCCCGACCTCGCCTTCTACGATAACACCTCATCTTCACCGCCCAACCCGCCACCCTTTCTACCTACGCCGTGGAAAGCGCCCCCCACACTATCACGTCACCTGCGCCAACCACGATACCTTCACCTTTACGATTCCTGTATCCATCCACCGCTTGACCCGCGCCTTCTACATCAACCTCCACCTAATCTTCATCGCCTCACCCACCGCCCTCACTGCCTGCGCCTTCCACCACGCCACCCACACCATGGCGCCACCTTCACCACCCAACGAACCATTCACGCCGCCTTCACTTTCTGTTGGATTAAGAAAATTTTTAAGAGTAGGAGCTTAATACTATATTGATCTCTTCGACCATTAAATTCTTACATGATCTGAGTTCAGACCGGTGTGAGCCTGGTTGGTTTCTATCTCTATTTATAATTATGTATTTTAGTACGACCACCCGCACAACCCACGTCACAAGTCGTCAACTGATATCACTGCAGTGCCTCTGACCACGAGGTGCTAAGTTCAAGTCCTGACGGCGCGCAACAGGACTTTCGTTACTAACTTGTCAGATAGGTCGAATTCAGTCGATGTCTGGAGGAGAATTCTAGAGGACGGCTGCTCTGATCGATAGTTCTCCGAATTTTTTAACCAATACAAGTACCACGAGAATGCCGGAGCACTACGCTATAAAACTGGCCGTGGACCGCGCGCAATCTTTCCTTTCTCTTCTTTGTCATATCTTCACCCCTTAATTGTACACACAAACAAACACATTCACTACACTACCCCAAATATAGGGAGACTAATCGGGAGCTTGTCCCGACTATGGCGGTGCCACTCGCATGGGGGATAGCTCGTTGGGGGAAACTTTGCCGACATGTGGGTTGCCGCTGACATGTAGGTTGGCGCTAGGTCTCATTATCCAGCTGGGGAAGATCATTTCCCGAGGAAAAGTATGCACTAAGTCATGGGACTAATGTCAGCAGTTGACGCGCCCGGAATCAGTAATCAATCAATCAATCAATTAACCCGCACCACCCTCACCAACCGCGCATTCCACATTTAGTGGAGTCATTAATTTCTTGATATTACAAAAGGAAATTACCCCCATTTTCACGACTTTTTTGTAAATTTTCGTCAACCCCGACTAATAAGTCTTTTTTTACCTTTTTTTATTACATTTTTAAAGCATTTTTTGCTGATTTAATCGATTTTAATTTCATTTTTATGGCACTTTCTTCAAATAATATTTACGAGATGTAACAAGTGTTTTCCACAGAATTACTAAGTATTCGATTTCTTCGCTCGTAAACTACAATGACAGACGTGTGTAATCAAAGGTTCCTGTGACCCTTATCAACGCCATTGTCAGTTCGGCTAATTTAGGGATTATCAAAAGCAGAGATTTCCTGCTTAAGAACAGTCCAAACCAAAAGTTCGCAAGCTGAGTTCATTTGAACAATGGGAAGAAGTATTCATCTCCACAGCAATAACCAACAGCTTGAGTTTGAACTAGTTTTGATAAAAAAATTTACGTCATTTTTCTTTGTGCTTAGAGCGTTTTTAAAGAGCTTTAAGAGCATTTTATTGATCATTTTTGGAGATGTTTTAGGTCATCAAAATCCACTCCCTACACATCATCTACACCACTGGAACACTCCCTTCCCCCTCCGCCACCTGCACCGACGCGACGCGAGCAGTTTTCGAGCAAACGGGTGGCCCGCTTTCGGAGCGGAGCCTGTCAAAACTCCACCGCCGCAGCGCACGGATCACAAACGCCGCGCCCAACCCGATCCCGTGTGAAAAACTCGTTTCCCAGCGAGGACTCCATGGAAGGCAGTAACCCGACGCAAAGTGCGGCGTAATCCCGCGTGACGTTCTTTCGTTTTACGATGCACGCCGCTCCATCGACCCCGCCCTCCGCCCTCGCGTCTACCGTCAATGCCGAGGAAATTAATTGGAGCAACGTGAAAGAAAAGTCATTCAATTTGGCGGAAGGAGCAGAAATATGTTTCGGAGGGACGCGTTTTTTTTCCCCCGCGAAGCCATTCCGCATCCCTTTTGAATTCTCTAAAAGTAAGGCTGTCCGAGGCTCCGAAAAAAAAACTGGGAGCTATTTTTCAAACGGCGGCGTTTCCCGCGACGATTCTCGGAGAAAGAGGAAATATTTGTGGGGAATTCTGAAAAAATGCTGTTGTTGCCAGTCTAACAAAGAAACGTACTACGTCCTAGAAAATGGGGGTGTCAGCTTTAGGGGTCCCTTGAGGGTGTCAACATGGGTGCGGAAGGATAAATCTAAAAAAATGTATTGCTGTGACGTTTCCATCGAATCAAACTGTTTTCCCTCAAACCACAAATCTCGTTAAGCTGGGTAGGTGTGAGTGAAAATATAACAGAAGAGAGGAAATCGAGCTCACACTGCGGGGAATGTCAAGTTTTGTCGAGACACTGTTGTAGTAAAAGTTCCAGAAATTATTGAAAAACTTCACCTTTCAATGCTTTTACATAAATTATAATAAAAAAGGAATGAAGAAACAGAAGAAGCAAGTGTACAAGAAAAACACCCAGCACTTAATTGTAATTGAATGTAATGTTTGGCAATAAAACAACAATATCTGTTGTACAATCTTTAGTACTGAAGGAATTGCAACAATAAAAACATCATGGATACAGTAATTATTTTATATTTTCTTAATATTTAGTGAAAATAATCAAAACCCACAAAATTGTTTTAGTTTCAATATGGACAATATGCTAATTTGCCCTCCTTTTCACAAGTATATACATTGCACTTTTAAATTGTTAGGCATGCATTAGGGGAAATTTTACAACTAGAATATTTTTGTTTCACTGATTTATTCAGGAATTATTAAAATAGTTCTTACTGACTGCCATTTATTAAACCTTTGGTTAGATACAAGATTCAATATATATGCAGCTTTATATTCAAAGCTAATAACGTTTCCGAACTTTAATATCGTTCTCGAACAATTAAATTTTCCATCTTTATATTGATAACAGAAGATTCTTTATGATCTACATGTTGTTGTTGTATTAATGAAATTCACTACGTCCAAAAATCGGGAGTTAAATTTTTCTACTCAATATCCATCATCGATTGGAAATTAAACAGGTTTTCTTTCACATACGTTAATACATATAATAATGCTTTTAAGAAAGAAAACTATCATATTCAAAATTGGACTTTTACTGCTCTGTGACTTATGTAAAAATAAATAATCAACCATTTAGTCCACTCAAACAATTGGTCATGATCAATTTCACTAATCAAATCAACAGAAAAAATAACAGAGTAAATAACTATAACAGAGAAAAAATGAGATTAGTGTTTCACTACATAACACGAACTTATCCGATTTGTATTTGAAACTTTCTCATATTTACAATCTTTTTAACCGTAACTATTTGATGGAATAACAAAATACCGACTTCAAAATATATCTCCTGTTTAGTGCGGCACGAAACTTTTCGCCTCCATAAACAAACACCTGCTTCGGATGCGCGAGGTCGACTACCTGCCAGGCCGTCAGCCGTAACTTTGTCCTCTTACTGCGCGCCCTCTCGCGGGGGAGTCCTGACGCCTCCTCCTCTCCTCCCTCTTCTCCAAGCCGAATATTTCCGGCAATTTCCGCGCTGCAAACTCCCGCTGCGAAGCAAAGCGGGAACACTACTTCGTCGCCGAGAAATTCTATATATTGGGAAAGATCGAACGTAGGACCCATATGACCGTGTGTTCAGCACCACACTGGGGAGTTTTGTTTTGTGATGTGCAGGGACCTCTAGACAGGCTAAACCTAACCAAAGGATACAGGCCGCTAAGCGTATGACAAACTCGTAATAACATCAAAATACAATATTTTATATAATAATGTATAAACCAAATCTATGTTTGAAGTACTTTTAAATAGCTCCTAAATAAATACGTGACGCCTGCAAACCCCTCTCCCTCATTTTAAATCAGTAAAAATAATTTATACAGCAGTACAACAATTTTATTAATTTGATTTATATTACATAATAGTCTCCTGTATTATTTCAGTAGTATACCGTTCCGTTGCGGCTCTCACACACAACCAATCTTTGTAAATGAGGTGTGTAATGAAAGAGAATTTCACGGAGACGTAACGATTTGTACTTTGACTTTAAAAATGTGAAGGATTTGTTTTAAAAAAACGCATATAAATATTCAAGTCAAATGCAACCCGCAACACTTGCAAAAGTTTTCATCAAATAACTCCTAAACCAAAAGTTTTGGGGCCTTAAAAACTAAAATGTTGAGACCAAAGGCTTCATAGAAACATTTTTCATTCCATAATCTATAAGACGAGACATTCCTCGTCATTCAATTAAATTTTCAGTTCCGCCCTTCAATACTATCAAGGCCACCTCAATATTTCAGCCCTTGATGCTGGTAGCCATGTTTGTGAAGACACGCTTAGAAGGCTTAGATTACTCACTCTTATATTTACGCTTTCTGTATACACCGTGGTTTTTGTGCAGTCTGATTAGGTTTATTAGCATAATCATTAATTCAAGATTTGCTCTCCAGCAACAACTAGAAGTACTATTATAGTTGCTTGATACCTATTAAGATTGTTTCTTACGCGTGTAGTGAAACTATTCAATTAACGTTTTGCCATGGTCTGTAAGCGCTGTGCACTCAATTGTGGAAGGATGTGAGTGTACAGTGAAGAGTGAAGACTGTGTTTTTGTTTTACCTGTACCAATATTTTCGATATCATTCGATGAAATTTTCAAGTCAGCGGGTTCAGACACGTAGCTTTCTCAAAAGTAAAAAGCTAATATTTTTGTGACTATCACGAAAAGCTAAAACTTAACTGACAAACAATATTGGATAATTACTTCAAATGTTTTCTAGGAAGTGTTGGGAATAGTTCCAAGAAAATTCTCCATGATATTGAATAAATATTTATTGAACATTTCTTTTACACATCAATTGCATTGTTTTTTATTTTTATTCGTTATTGTGTTAGTACATTGCAAGTTACCTGTATAGATATTTAAACAAATAAACACGTTTCTTTAACTACTTTCCCTCTTAGAATGAAAATAGGAGAGGGAGGAGTGTGGGGTCTAACATGCAAAAGTTCTAGCATGGGTACGCAGAGGTAGTGGGGGAAACTTGTGCTATGGCACAACAAAAGAACAAACTTTTTTAAAGTAGCTAAAGTAAAATAGCTTGAAATAAATGAAAAACAAAAATCAAAACACGCTAGCCTACAATACTACGTGAATTAATTAAAAAAACAACTAAATTGAAAATTACAGAAAGAATAGTGCAAGTCACTCAACAACTGCCAACGATCGCAGTCCAAACGCACGATTTAAATCTTGGCGGTATCTAGAAATATGTACATCAACGCCCAGCTGCAACTACGTATTGTAAATAATACACCGTTTGATATTAAACTTAAGATGTCGGTTCGTTAAGACATTCAATACGCAAACATCATTTGAGCAACATTTCCCTGTACCGAAGTGAAGTCTAAGCCTACTAAACTGTTTCTAATGGCAACAAATGGTATTCAGTACTCAAAGATGAAAATATTAGTTTGATTCTTTTTTGGCTCCGAATTGCTTTCTGTATGTAAGAACGCAGAAAATAATCCAATACTTTTCACTATGCAAATAATTTTTGCATTTTTGGACCCCAGCAAGCTGGCACCCTGACTCTCCAAAACCCCCTCGGTTCCTCGTAATAAATCAAGGAAAGTTAAATAATAATGCAAAGAGTAGGTCTGTACTTGCCCCATCCGGTATTTTCATACTACTTTACTTGGCTTTCTGAAGAGTAAAAAACTTTTCTATTATTTTTGTGACTATCAAGGAAAGCGAAAAGCTAACTCTCAAGGAAAATAATTTCTTCAAATGTTGTTTTTAAAGAAGTATGAATTGTTTTAAGAACATCTCTCTATAATGCTGAATAAACTTTTATTGAAAATTTGTTTCCAACAAGTGCATCAATTGCAATGTTATTTTGTTTGAAATTCTGTAAGTAAGTTAGTAGTTCCTCTCCTTCCCTCTCCTTCTCTATGGAAAAGATAGACAAATGGATAGGGAAAGGGTAGGTTTTAACATGCGAGAGTTCTCGCAAGAGTACGCTAGTAAAATGTATTATCATTAAAAGATTAATTCGTGATGCTATCTGGGGCTCTTTAATTAGATTCTAGAATGTAGATCATTTTTAATATTTTCTTCGTAATTTAATAGATTTATTCAATGTACTATCGATGAAAAATATTTCTATTTATTGCAACAACTCATACATAATAACGTTTTAATTTATATTTTAAAATTTAATTAATTGCTAAATACTTGAATGTTTAGTATAAGAATGAATAAAAGAATTAAATTTAAAAAAATATTGAACAATTAAAAAAAGATCATCGTTACAAAACACCAATCTAACTCCCCCTACACCTATGTAACGCAGTATAATCTTGATTTCAACCTGCTTCCCTTCTCTATAGTATTACGTTTATGGACGAACACTAAATAACTTGCCATAATTCGAATAGAATCTTGCAAAGATTACCTTGCGACATTTGATTTATATATCCCCTATAAGAAAATCAAAATAAATAAGAGAATTTTTTTTCACTACGAGGTCGTTACAAACGTAAATAAAATTTCCATTTTTTCTCCACATAAAAGCTACGCATATTAAACATCTATTAGATGGTTCATTGGATTCCTTTCTCTGAAAGTGTTGACCCACATTTCGTACTCTATGGTTCATTTCATTGTTCGTATATTTGCAATCGCAACTCGCTGACTTCCTAAATAGGCTCCACTTTTCATGAATATTCAAAGCAAATGTAACAGAACTATGAAATATCTGCATTCCTATTATTGGTAATCCATTAAACTCAATTAAACGGAAGAAACTACGTTCTCATTTTCAATAGATGTTATTAGGTGTAATTTTCCTTCCATATAAGTTATATAATAGTGTTATTGTAATAAGTTTATTTGATATAGTGTTATTAATATTGTTATTAATAAGTTATTTGAGTCACTGTTATTTATTCAAAACGACACATCCAGATCCACGTCCAAATGGCGGTGAAATTATTTATAAAACGCATTTATTAGTTGAAGGTCTTTTCCCAAGTGATCTAAAAAAATTTAAAACTTGATACTGATTTCCATTATTAAATTATACTTCAGAGTGTGACAATATTATTAAATTTCTGTTTGTTACAAAATTAGAAAAATATTTATAATAGTTCCCTTGTTAAAAAATGCACATGCTTGTAATATTAAATGTAATCATTGTTGAATGTTTTATATTGACAAAATATAATGTTAAGAAATATTCTATGTTAACAAAAATTTAAATTTTATTATAATGTAAAATTGTAAAATAGATTTTCATAGCTTATTACAAAATAGTTTCACAGCGATCTAAAATGCATTAAATAAATTAAGTCTCAAGAATACTACTGAGTAGACAAGAACGTAGTAGAGAATACATACTGTGCAACAGTTCTTAACAGGTGAAGAAATATTTTTAAAAATGCCCTTACATAACGCGAAGTAATTAGCGAGTATAAATAGCGAAGGTGGGCGACTTCTATCATGGAGCCCTGCTGCTACATGACGTCATCTGTGTTGTAAGCAGTGATGCATTGAATATGAGAATTTAGTCACAAGGCTCAATGTACGAATAGGCAGATTAACACAATCAAACATTTGCATTTTTCAGTCAAAACTGTTTCATTGCTTCGCGCTATTTCATTGGATTGCGCAATCTATGGTCTTCCAGTCTATCATGCTCCATTTGCGGACTTTCAAACTCATTTCTCTGACTCAGTCGCTTTATGTTAACATTCTCAAGTGTGTTTCGCAAAGCAGCAATCAAGTTTTTTTTTACCTATTTAAACACTGCTGTAATAAGCACCATAACCTGAGAGTTCACTCTCCTCTCGGGGGCACAAATACCACACTCCTGTTGATTTTACTCATTTTGCATATGTACTTTTAAAGAGAAGACGGATAAAATGTTTCTTACCCGTATGTTCGACAGACGAATTCGTTGACGCCTGCTCCTGGTAGAGGTGATGGGATTTGTTTAAGATCACGCTCCACGTGGGCGTCCCCTGTAGTGCCTTGACGAGACTCATATTCACAACAAGGATTCTCAGTTATGATTTCTTGTGAGAACGGGATACTACCGGGTGAGTGTAATGTTGTCGGGAAATTGCCAGGGTTTATTTACAAGCGGGAGTCATGGAGCACTGACGATATTTCATTTTTCGAAAAACCCCACCGCCCGCAGCCGAGAGGGAACCCGCAAGCGCGTAATGCGAAAGCGCGTGTCACTGCACCTCCGTCCCACCGAGACGGCACTCGCGCTGAGAATCGTCGCGACGATTGTGTGCGCAAACAAGTCCCCCTCGGAAAGGAACACGGCCCGAAGAACCCGCGAGGCTGCGCAGCCACTAAACAAACGGAAGGCCGCGCGCCTCGGGTACAAAGCGCGCAGCGACTCGAGGGCTTAATTGAGCCCCTCCCCCGCGCTTGTCGCATGCACCCCCCACCCCCACCCCTTCCCCTCCCCTCCACTCCCCGCTTCCAGATGCTGGAGACGCGGACGAGTGACGCGGAGAGCGCCCGAGGCGACGCAGTTTGACTCGAGGGGGGATGAACGCTGCGTTTAACGTCACTGCCACTCCCGTCGGATTAGAAGGAGAGGGACACGAAGCGAAAAAGTTACAGGCTGAGAAACATACTCAAGTTTTTAAAGGCAAACAAGTTTAATACGGCGAGAAAAGCTTATTTACGTTAATAACACTTTCTCGGCTTGTAGAGTCATTGCCAACTGATGTTTGGCTTCTCCGGAAAGGTCTGAGAAGAGTAGTTGCAAACACTTTTAATTTTTTATTGTTTTTTGCTTCAATTATCTCTTTGTGAAAACGTAACAATATCGTCAACATGTACCAAATTGAGCTATTTCCTAATACGAGGTACAATTAAATAGTGATGCTCATACTAGATCTGTTCACAAACATGCACATCGCGGAGAATAATTTACGATTCGCAACAAAACACATGCTTTTCAGTATCACTGATATGCAGATAATAAAGGCCATAATTGATTTAAAAAAACGAAAAATATTTGCAATGGACTTACGAAATTTAATAAATTTACGATATCGAAAACATTAATTTGAAGAATGGAAGTAATAATATTCTGAGCAATTTTGCAATGTGTGTTTCCGCACTTCCCTGATAAGTGAGGAAATAAATGGAAAACTATCAGACTTCCACCAAATCGCGTAGTTGGGGTTTGATTCCTTCATGTTTCGGGGCGCGTCAACTCTCGGCGTCGGTGGTGTAATGGTTAGCGTATCGGACTGTTACACCCAAGTTTGCAGGTTCGAAGCCGGGGATTTTTAAGGGTGAAAAATCCTCCACACGCTTCTCTCGGAAGAGAAGTAAAGTCCGCTGTCCCAAGTTAGTATATTTACTGCATGTAAAAGATTCTCAAGCATAAATGAACGCTAAATTCAAATCGCCTGTTTTGTCGCCTAAATAATACCTTCTTTCTCCGCTGGTTGGTGAAAGGAGCTAAGCGAAATTTGCGTGGTCAGACGGAACAGCAGACCTCATGGCCTGAGTCTCGCCACGTAAAATAAGGCATCAATTCAATTCAATAGAATGTCATTAGTACCGTGAGTTCAGTGTGACGCCGACCTACACGACAGTTTGCAAGTTTCCCCTAAAGGTATACCTCCTCGCGGGGCATCACCCCATTGAAGCTCTAAGTTCCGTCCCCAATATGAGAGTATACGATTAAAACGAAAAAATAGAAAAAAAAATTATGCTCACAAGCAAATTTTCAGAGACAGGAAATCAGCAATTTTACTTATTTACGCAGCTAAAAGAACGAGTTCGCAGAGGAATATAATCGACGGTCGCTCCCATGTACTGACAACAATTACCAATTTATGAATCGAAATACCTTCATTTGTTCCTATCACAGGCGCTTATTTCCGTGCCACCCTCGGCGAATATGGGCGCCAGCGTAGCCGTCAACTGAAGCACAAACTGTCTCCGGCGCTGCGTAACTTTCACAGCGCAAAACGAAACCCGACAGGATCATTAGTTTCCAATATAGCAAGTGCAGCAGGGGCACCGGGCGGTTGTTAATGAAAGGCCACATGGGCCGTTGTGTGCGGAAGAGGGTGTTCGTCGGCGAGGGCAGGGAAGGGGGCGTGCAGATTTACTACAGCAGGGTTTTCGAGAGCCAATGGGGGGCGGGGGCGGGGGAGATGGGATCGGGGGCGATGGGGGCGGGGGCGGCGCCGATGAGGTTGACGTGGGCGGGGGCTGTAGTCGCGCGATGCAGAGAACTTTATTGGGCGGCCCACTGTTTACTTGCGCCTAAAATTAAAGCAATGAAATTTTGTTGTGGGGGGGAGAGCGTCGGGTGAGAGGAAGCAGAGGCAGCGGGATGGAATGGGAATGAGGTCGAGAGCGGAGTGGAAAATGGAGAGAGAGGGAGCGGAGAGAAATGGACGGAGGTGAGAGAATAGATGGGGCAGGCGGGTAGAAAAGGGTTAGGAGAGGCGGAGTTGAATGGTCGAGAGGACTGAGCGGGAAGAGAAGAGGACCTAGAGAGCGGGAAGTGAGTGAGTGGGGAAGGAGAGAATGGGGAATGAGAGAGCGGGGAGAGAGCGGGAGATAGTGGAAGAGGGCGGGGGTGAGACGGTTGGAGATTAGAAGGCTGGGAGTTGGAGGGTTGGGAGTGAAGGAGAGGAGCGAGAAGGCGGGAAGAACGGGCGGGAGAGGGGATCGGAGACCGAGAGAGCGGGGAGATTGGGAGCGGAGAGCTAGAGAGCTGGGAGAGAGAGACCCAGGAAATGTGAGGGTGAGAGTAATAGGGTGGAAGAGAGAGAGTTGAGTGTGAGACGTTGTGTACAAGAGAGTGGGAGCGGGGAACAGTATGGCGGTGAGCAGCAGGGGCGGGGAACAAGGTCGGGGACCAGGACCAGGAGGAGGAAGCTCGGGGTTAGGGGCGGGAAATTGCGGAGTAAAGGGAGGGCTGCATGGGCGTGGACGGGTAGGTGGCTACGGCGACGAGAGCAGCCGACTGCGAGAGATAAATTGATTCAATTTGCAAGCGCTGTGGTGGTGGCTGCAAGGGCGAGTTCAGATCACAGCGGCTGATCTTCGGGCGGCGCTAGGCAAAAATGCGATTGACTTTTTCGTCGCAAACAAAATGCCCGGGAAGATACCGCGCTCTTTGGTCCCATAAATTCTACGCAGATTCTGCGGATACCATGTTTTGCAATGAATTGTTTGCAAAAAAGGAACAGTTGATATACCACAGAAAGAATTCGAAAGCGATAGAAGTATTTAAGGAATGGTTGGTCGCTAAACAAGCTGTTTACTTAGTCAATAAATTAGAGCTCTCACACTGGAATTAAGACATTCTTTTAGTATTCACATTATTAATGGGAATATTCGAAATTTGTTTCATATTTATGAAATTATAACAAATAAAACAAATCCATTCCATGTTTTATTTGTTTTGGATAATATTATTAATCAACTTTTACACACTTTTTTTTGAAATTGCAAAATATCTACGCCTACATGGGGACAATGGCTAATCACCTAACAAATAGAAACGTGCTCCCCAAACAAATAAAAAGTACTTTCATTGTTGGAAGAGATAATAAGTAAACTTACACAATTTTCAACGTTGATTCTCAAATCCTTTGTTTAGAAACGCAATTACAAAACTGTGATTAGGTTATTACAAGTGCTACCAAAGATAACAACTGTAATTTCATGTACAGAGGTAGCTAGATAACAATAATTACTTGTTCAGAAAAGGTGACCGTTAACACAGAATTACGTTATCTCTAATGCAACAGTAATAAAATGTGTGTAAGCATATACATACTACGTTATTCGATGCGATAGGCTAGCGCAACAGACTGCTGCTCACAGCATCGAGGTACAGGGGCGAGCGTGGGTCGAAGGGAACAAGTAGAAAGGAGGGAGTGGACCAAGATAACGGGGAGTTAAGAGGCGGGAACT
Source organism: Acheta domesticus (assembly GCA_031308135.1). Classification (NCBI taxonomy): domain Eukaryota; kingdom Metazoa; phylum Arthropoda; class Insecta; order Orthoptera; family Gryllidae; genus Acheta; species Acheta domesticus. Next base: position 39,508,543 of record JAHLJT010008756.1, on the reverse strand, counting down.
CTCAGAGCAAGAACCTAGAAAGTGGGGTCAGAGACGCTGGTAACTGAGAAGACGGGAAACGAGAGGGAAGAGAATGACAGGTCGGAAAATGAGACGGTGGGGAATAAGAAGGTGGGGAATGAAAGGGCGGGGAATGAGATGTGCGAGATGAAAAGGCGAGGAAATGAGAAGGGAAGAGAATGAGAACACGGGGAACAAGAGGACGGTGAACGAGAGGATGGGGCAGGAGAATGTGGGAACAAAAGGTTGGAGAAAAAAGAGGGTGGAGAACGAGAGGGTGGAGAAAGAGAGAATGGGGAACTGAGGGGAAGAGATCGAGAGAACGGGGAATGAGAGAGCGGGAACGAGAGAATGGAGAACGAGAGAATGAGGAACGAGAGGATGGGGTACGAGAGTATAGAGGGCAAGAGAAAGGGGAATGAGAGGGTGGGAAACGAGAGGGTGAGGAACAAGTGAAATTGGACTGAGACGGCGGAGACTGAGTGGAAGGGAGGGTAACGAGATAACGTGGAGCAAGAGGAAGGGGATCGGGGCTTTTACATCAAAAGTCTAGATAGAATGGATCGAGGACAGAGAAACGAGACGGACGAGATCGAGGGAGTAAGGGCAGAGAGAACGGAGGGTCAAGAACGAGGACGGCGGGCAATGGGACGCCACGCTACGAGAACGTGAGGTTCAAGGAGCGAGGACAAAATACTGTGAAATGTAAAGGGGCGGCAGTTGATTGATTGGTTACTAGTGATTCGGGGCTCAAGAGCTAAGGCAACTAGTCCTGTAAGTGTAGTGCATGTTTGGCTCAAGAGGTGGCGGTAATCCTGCTGGATTGCGAGATCGTTGCCGACCTAGCGTCGACTAGCGGGGTTTTCCCCTCAACCAGGTATCTTCCACCAGCGAGGCATCGTCCCAGCAAGGAAAAGCTCTAATCTCCCGATTGGTCTCACGGCATGTGCGATAGTGTAGTGTATGTAAGTGTGTGTGTAAGAGGTGAGGATAGGACAGGGAATGGGAAGAAAATTTTGTGCGCGGTCCGTAACCCTTTTGATAGAGTACGCTCGCCTGGCGTTGATAGGAGAAACCACAGACGACTACCTATCAGAGCAGACGGCCGTTAGAATTCTCCTTCAGACAGCGACTGAAATCGATCTCGCCCACAAGCTACTGTCGAAAATCCTGCCGCCGTCGACCTAGGACCTCCCGGTGAGAGGAACAGCAGTGGCATCCGTTGATGCCCCGAGTCACCTCTCCCGTTGAAATGTGATCATTGGCGTGTAGAATTTGAGCGTGTTTCCAGAGCGGACAGCGAAGACGCTCGGAGGAAGGGAATGGGAAACGAACGTAGGGCACGAGGAGGAGGAGAGCAAGTGGAGAAGGCGGAAGGTAAAGAACGATGATAGTGGGGGCCGGGAGAGATAATCGAGGGAGATGTAAACGAGGATCGAAGAAGATGGGAAGGGAGAAGGCAGCAAGAGAGGTGGCGGGAATCTGTGGCGCGGATCGAGGACGGGGGTCGAGGGAGGGGGGCCAGGACCGAGGTGGCGGAATGGATCTGATTCGCCTCGATGCCAGGCGTTTCGCCGGGACGTTGCTTGCCCTGGGGAAGAGGATTGGGGAATCACGGTCTAACGCCACGCGCCGGAAGAGCGGAGCAGACAAATGGGACCAGATAAGGAGGAACAAGACGGAACACGTACCAATGCTATCAGCAAGGGTCGCTGGTTCCGAGCCACAGGTTCATCCGGACAGAAAGAAGTCGGATAACCCACAGAAAAAATGTGCTACAATGTATGAGGGAAATGAGTGTTCTCATGAGGAGTTTACAACAATTTATATGAAATATATTTTTACACCAGTAAATGATAATCACATCGCTATCACATCGCTTCATTTCAGCAAAACTAGTCTATCAAATTAAAATTTTAATTGAACGAAAGTAATTACCTTAACTCACTTTTAAAACTTATTATTCTATTTTAAAACTAATTTTGCTGTAAAAGCACGTTATTTCTCTAATTATTTGTAACCGTTGCGTTATATTATAATACCAATTAAACTGGCAAAAGGGCGTACAACTGTTACGTTGCATTGTATTACCAAATAAAACCTCTCGGAACTGTTTCCAACCAGCCATTATTTCCTTTCCCGCATACTGCTTACTCAGTATAAAAGAGCATTGTAATGCTACGAGAGCAAAAAAGGTCAGTTTTCGACAGAAAAACCCTTATTGGCCGGGTCCTGGTAAAGAAAAGTGGATAAATTTTGTTCTATTTGAGGTAAATTACTTACTCTAAGAGATTTTATAACAGAATCATTGTTTTGTGGACCATTGATACCGAAAAGTTGTTTTACGGGAAAAATGTCTCTCCGTCCGTCTTTATGCAAACAACACTAGTGGCTAAACTGTAGGTAACATTTTCAAGGGGGTAGTGACATGGTGGCTGCAACTGGAAGATTGGCCAGCCTAAGGCGACGAGGGAAAAATCCTCAGAACAGGATGGGGAGAAGTTGAAAGTAAACCACAATAAGCATTCATCGAAGGCTCGAAAGAAGAAAGATGTTAAACAGGTATTGAAGTTAATTGTTTAAATTAGCTACTTGAGATGCCAAAATGTGCATAAAATATTTGCATGTCTGTAAAATTCAACTTTAAATGTGAGCATACAGTACAACATTGATTATGCAGCGTTTTAGTCAACATGTGTTTCACAATTTATAAAATGACATGTTCTGAAATGCTTTATTGTGAGTTCCGCGAGCGACGAGACTTAAGTTAGCCCGAATCTACGTTTTGCCGTTGATAATTTGGCGTTTGCTAATCTCAAATAAGTTTTATGAAAATCGCGGGGACCCAAAGCTGAAGCTTCTCCACGCACTTGAAAATACGCAAGTGAACGTCACGCTGAGTCGAAGAGGACGGTTGGAAAGTGGCGAGTGGGAGAATACGAGGCTTGGGGCAGAAGTCATGGCAGCCATTTTTTAAAGAAATGTTCTCGGATCACACAATAACTTGTAACTCGGATCACACAATCATTTGTAACGTGAAATAGTGCTGCAGTAGGGTGTGCTCACATCCACAAATTGCTGTGTGAGTGTGTCTAATAGCCCAGAGAGGAACGTGAAATCAGATGTCCGACTACCGCCGTGCGAGATGGCTGTTCCGAGCAGCCCTTGTACTACAAGATGGCAGTTCTCTACGGGAGAAATACCATTCGATAGCTTTCACCATTTCAGGGAATTGGTGAAAGCTGTCGGAATCAATGCTCTTGGGTGAAGTTCATGGGAATATCGGACAGTCCCCCGATGGGCAGGAGCGATTCTGCGAGAACGCATAGCAATCAGTGATCAGCAAAGTCAGTGATGACCTGAGAGTGTGCGGACCGATGTGGCACGTGCGGTATGGAGCATCTGTCTAATCAACGGGTAGTCAATTCCTTTATAACGGGTATGCAATTCCTTTGCAATGTTGTGATCTCGTATGTGCTCAAATGCTTTGAATTCAGAAACAAGTACTGTAGTTTCAAATATGAGAAATACAATTTTGGTGTGTCGTTAAATACCAATGCACTTGGTTCATACTTGGTCCTTTCATGTGTATATTTCACATTTTCCACCCTTGCTCGTATTCTCACAAAAAATAATAGTTGCCACGACTTATGCCCCAATTCTCGTAAATTGGGACAACAAATTGGCATTTCTTGACAAACTTTTAAATTAACTCAACTACTTTAACAAGTACAACGTATTGAATCTTCCCTATCTACACAGCGCACGTATTCAAATATAACCACACACTGACGCTTTAGCTGTTTGTCAAAACAAAAAACAACAAAAAAACGCTGGAACCCCTCATCACTTTCGCTCCGCTCCAAGAGCGTTTTCGCGCAGGTAACTCGCGGGCGCTGTTTACCCCTCGAGCCGTGACACCCCGCACGCGCTCGCACGCAACTTCCCGTTAACAACGCACTTTATATTCCCGGCGACGCGAGCGGCATATCTCGCGCCAGTCACCGCCGCTGCTGCTGCAGCTGTTACGTCCCCCCCGCCCCGCCGTCGCAGCTTCCCCGGGTCCTCACGCTCCCGTCGCTGCTGCCAACGACGGAGTGTGGAATGAGGGGAAGTCCCAGCTGATATTGCGTGCGCATTTAAATTTTTCAACGTAGGTCGTGTGTTCCCTGATCCGCGTGTCTCCTTATCCCAAGCGCTTCTATAATTCAGTGGCTTTGGATGCCTAATATTGCCAATGCGCTTCCCTGAAGATGTATAATTCCAGAGAAAACGTAATCCTTAAAAAATATAGAAGACACAGTGTTCGCATTAAATTGGGAGCTGCTACTGCGTGCACATCTAAATTTTTTTATCGTATGTCGTGTGGTCCCTGGTCCGCATGTGTCCGTATCCTAAGCGTTTCTATAATAACTCAGTAACTTTGGATGCTCATTATTGCCCAGGCACTTCCCTGAAAATATAGAAATCCATTGAAAACGTTGATGTTTAAAATATATAGAAGTGGGACTGAGTGTTCTCATTAAAGACTCGACAAATGTAAATACCAATCATCGGATGTTTTGCGTTAATTGCAAAGTATACGCATTAAATGATGAATACATTTCCGACTTGATTTTAATGTTCCTCAATAGTGTCTTCAACTCTTTAGGCAACGATATCATCATCAAAATCAAAAGCTCTTTTTTCTTCGCATTGCCAAATGATTCAATCATTTAGTGACTATGTCGTTAATACAATGGATTTATAAAAATAAACATCCCTTGTAATTTTAGCAACCTTTCTCCAGTTCTAATCTAATGTTACAACAGTAAGCTCCTTGAGCATCCACTTAATATTTCCAATTCACCGCTCATCAGGAAATAAAAATGAATAGTTAAGCGTAGTTTGTAAACGGAAATATACAAACAATACGTACAATTCTGACGTCTTTTCAGTAGTATTTACTTCGAGCATCGAATTAAAAGAAACAAATAAAATATCTAATAAATGCATTAATTCTGTTAAATTATTCTTCATACGTTGACATCTTTTGAGCAACCTTTTATATCGTTCCACATCAGCCCCGGGTTGTCGCACGCCTGCCCCTTCCCTGCCGCCTCCGCAGGGCGCTGCGGGCGGCGCGAGGCGGGGGACGCCATGATTAATCCTCGCGCTGCACGAGCGGGGCGGCGGAGGCGGCGCTGAGCAGAGCGGCGAATTACGAAACTGCCGCCTCGGAACAAAGTTGGCGCGTGAGGCGCACGCAGCCGAGGACCGACGCCCGGCCCCGCCCCCGCGAACGCTTTGACGAGCGGCCTCGATGAATGATGCATTCGGGTCGGCGGCAACCCCGCCCACGCCGCCTTCGCAGCCCGCACGCCGCACGCCCCCGCAGCCCACGCCGACGGTGTCCTCGCCGCCCTCTACGCGCCGCCATCGCCAACACGTCGCCCTCTTCTCCTCACCTTCCTCACCCCCTCGCCGCCCTCTGCGTCACCCAGCCCTACTCGCCGTCCTCTTTTCTACTCGCCACCCTCTATGACTTGCCGCTGCCTTTTCCTCACCTTCCTCTCCTCGCCGCCCGCACCTACTCGCTGCCCTCTTCTACTCGCCGCCCTCTTCTACTCGCGGCCCTCTCCCTCTCGCCGACCTCTCCCCTCGCCTCCCTCTGCGACTCGCAGCCCTCTCCTACTCGCCGTCCTCTTTTCTACTCGCCACCCTCTGCAACTTACCGCTGTCCTCTGCGACTCGCCGCCGCCTTTTGCTACACGCAGCCATTTCCTCACCCTCCTCTCCTCGCTGCCCGCACCTACTCGCTGCCCTCTCCTACTCTCCGCCCTCTTCTACTCACTGCCCTCTCCTTCTCGCCGACCTCTCTCCCTCACCTCCCTCTGCGACTCGCAGCCCTCTCCTACTCGCCGTCCTCTTTTCTACTCGCCACCCTCTGCAACTCACCGCTGTCCTCTGCGACTCGCCGCCGCCTTTTGCGACACGCAGCCTTTTCTTCACCCTCCTCTCCTCGCCTCCCGCACCTACTCGCCGCCCTGTTCTTACTCCCCACCCTCTCCTTATTCGCCGCCCTCTCCTACCCGCCGCCCTCTCCTTACTCACCGCCCTCTCCAACTCACCGCCCTCTCCTACTCGCGGCCCTCTCCTACTCGCGGCCCTCTCCTACTCGCCGTCCTCCCCTACTCGCCGCCTTCTCTAACTCGCTGCCCTCTCCTACACGCCATCCCCTCTTACTCGCCACCATCTCCTTCTTAGCGGGCTCCAATTCGCTTTCCCAAGTCTCGCCGCCCTGAACACGTCGTCTTCCCACTCATACTTCCTGTCTCTCTCCCTGACACGCACAACTCAACTCGTCTCCGTCTATTCCCCTTTCCTCTTTCGCCGCCAAACCCGACGACACCACGTCGTCCCCGTCATCACTACTATTATTTCTCCCCCTAGACTTTGCTTTACATCCGACCCACTTCCTTCTTGAATCGTCGCTTACAGCACGTCATCCCTTCCCCATACCATCTCTCCCTCCTCCGGATCTTGCCGCCACCGCCGCCGCAGTTCAAGTTTGGGTTACGGGCGATTACCGAGGCCAAAGTGTGCACCAAACGGCGGAGCTTGTTTACTCGAGAAAAATTACATGATTAAATGCAACAGCCGGTGGGCGTGGGCGGGGCTGTCAGAGACTTTACCTCGTCCCGGTTGATGGAGACTTTAGACAAAAACTACGTACCGTGAAACCAACATTTGTTACGTTTTTTGAATTATGCGGTGTCGCGGTGACGTATTCTAAATTTTCAACGAACAGTTTAGAACAACCGAGATAAAAACCAACGGGGGTTCGCATCCTTAAAATGTCAGCACAGATTCGTTTACATGCCGCAACTTTTTAAGCATAAATAATGCAATCTGCATGTATCCTGACATCGTTGCCGCGCGTAGCGGGATAGGGCTGGCCGGAACAGAAAAGTCTGAAAAGGCGCACGGGCATAGCGAATAGAGCCGGCAGAGAAGGCAGAGCGGGTAGAGCGGGTAGAGCGGGTAGAGCGGGGCAGAGCGGGGGCAGAGCGGGCAGAGCAAAAAGAAAAGGTAGAGCGGACAGAGCGCAGAGAGCGGGCAGAGAAGTCAGAGCGGGCAGAGAACTCGAGTGGGCAGCCGCGCTCGAGCAGGTGGAGCGGGCAGAGTGGTTGAAGTGGGAGATGCAGCAGGAGCTAGCTAGTCGGAACCGGAAGGGCAAAGTGGGCGGAATTCGCGGGACGACAGGAACAATAAAACAAGTCCGTACCCAGACAACGGTGGGGAATTAGCTTGTGATGTATAACGTATAGAAATGAATGTGGTTGTGTGTGTGTGTGTGTGTCTGTGTGTGCGCGAGTGTGTGTATGTACTGTAAAAATAATTCTAAAGCACTGCAGTTTGGGAAAGTTATGTATTAATACAAAGCAACTTCGAATAACTTGCATTAATCAAAGTTTAGATAAACAAGTAATTAAGCATTTACAACCAATATCGCAAAGAACTTTCTTCTTTCTGTATGCGGAATATATTTCTGAAATTCTACTGTTGAATTTTGTCACTGTATAACAAGCTTCAGTTGGTGAATATATACACAATTTTAAACATCAATTAAAATTGGTAACAATGGGCATGTTTTGTTAAGTTTTTACCAGTGCACTGGCAGGAAGTAATTCTTTACATTACAAACTAAAACACTACGAGAAACTATTGTCTGCAATTAATAACAGTTAAATTTCCCGGCTTGCTCGAAACATATATTACTAGTGCTGCAACTACGGTCTTCCGAGGCACTCGCTTAAAACATTATTAAATGCTGAACGAGGACGAAACAAAAAGAGCAAAAACTGTTGTGCTTTTGTCGGGAATGAAGGCTATCTCTCGCTAGCTCGGAGAGTAAACAATGTTAACAAACAATGTCAATTGGCGAAGCCAGCGTCCATGTTGAACGTATTTTCGTTTTGTTCGCCATAATACGCTTTACTAAACCCACCAGTATTCGCAACCATTCAGGACAACATTAAGTAGTAAATGCCAGGAAGTGGTAACATCCGCATTATATTTTCGTGGTTTTATTGCGCCAGTCTGTCTTAAGGGAATAATTCTAATGAGCGCATATCAACTCTGAATTTCTAAGTAATGGGATGTAATTTATGAAATTGAAGTCATTTTATTCATATTTGTCACCAGAGAGAATTCATCTACATATGAGCTACATTAAAGAATTAAAAATATGATAGTTCGACGAATTCAAACATTTCACACATTTCACACATTAAAATCATTGTTTATTTATTTATTTATTTATTTACGTCAAAAACAGTTAAAAACTGCGTATGACGAGCTATGGGGAGAAGTGAATTTTGTGCACGTTTTCATAATTCTGTGGTCTCTATCCTAAACCATATTCTAGTCGAATTTTGAATACAGAAAAGAGAGTTTTTTTCGAGTTTTGTTGACAAAATATTCGCTCCTATATAATAAAATATATTTTCAAAGGTAAATTAGCTATAAATTTCTGCCCTGAACCCTCATGTTCTTCATGAAAGAATAATACTTTTTGCCGCGATAATATGAAAAACGATAATTTGAATAACTATATTTCCCACTGAAATTCAGAAGACGTGCACAAATAATGAAGTTACATTTATGTCCAGAAGCAAAACAAGGGACCATCTCAGCATTTGCTCAAGGATCAGGGAAACTGGACGAAAAACCTGATCGAGATGGGGGCCATCAACCCAGAAACTGTGGTACAATACTTGTTACAGGTTCTTTAGAATTATACAGTCCAAATGATAAATAATTACATTAACTATCATTGTTAAAATTAATTCTACTTTCCTTTTTGATGCTCGGTATAGTCTCGAATTGTATAGAAACAGTTATGCAGCAGAAAAGATTTTACTTGGGACTTAAACTTTTCTATTGAATTTAATCGTTTAATGTCTTCTGGCAAAGTGTTGTAGAGTAATGTACATGAATTGTATGTGAATTTTTGTAGTGAGCTGTTGATACTGCCACCTGGTGAATATGATTACTACGTCGTGTGTTATACTTACAGACATCGGCGTTTGCTGAAAATATATTCCCGCCCTTAAGTAAGTCATTTTTGACAAAAACTACTGATTCGTAAATCAGGAGACAAGGTAATGGTAAAATTCCTAGATTAATAAAGAGTGACTTACAAGAATCACGTGGGTTGGATTTGCTTATTATTCGTACAATTCTTTTTTGTAATCTGAAAGTCTGTGAACTATAAGATGTGTTTCCCCAAAATATTATGCCATATCTCAGGCGGGAGTGAACATTGGCAAAATATACACAACGAGCTGTATGAAGGCTGACGGAATTTGAAAGAATTCTGAACGCGTAGCATAATGAGCTTAATTTTGTGTTCAATTCATTTAAGTGTGCATTCCATTTGAGGTTTGACTGAATTGATAGACCTAAAAATTTTGTTACATTAACATCAGTCAATGGCACACCGTTCATTTTCAATGGAGTACAGAATTTTTTATTTGATATGGAAAACTGCATTGAAACTGTTTTATTTTCATTTACTTTTAATTTGTTATTACGGAACCAATTTGAAACGTCTGATATTGTACTATTTACGGTTTCTTTGTTGCAAAGAATATTTGTATCATCCGCAAAGAGAACTGTTCTTCCGTTTCGAATCGCTAAGGGCATGTCATTTACGTATAATAGGAAGAGAATAGGGCCTAAAATCGATCCTTGCGGGACTCCACGTACAATTGGCAAAGAACCGGAAAGGTGTGTACATAAAGTTCCATCATTCCAGTAAGGTATTTCTACTCTCTGAGATCGTTGTTTAAGGTACGAACATAGCCAATCTAGAGCAATACCACGGATTCCATACGAAGGTAATTTTGAAAGTAAAATGTTATGATCAATGACGTCAAAAGCTTTTGAAAGATCTAAAAATATTCCAATAGTTGCTTCGTTTTGATCCAATGATGAGGCAACATCCTTAAGAAAAGAAAAAATGGCTGTTTCCGTACATTTTGATTTCCGGAATCCATGTTGGCAATTTGAAAACGCGTCGTGTTTATTCAGAAAGGTTTCCATTCGCACATAAAAAAGTCTCTCTAATGTTTTTGAAAAAACTGACAAAAGAGAAATTGGCCGATAATTTTGAACTTCATTTTTGTTGCCTTTTTTGAAGAGCGGCTTAATCTTAGCTGTTTTAAAAATATCTGGAAAAATTCCGGTGCATAAGGATGCATTAAATATGTGAGTTAACGGGTGTATAATGGCTGGCGCGCACGTCTTTAACAAACAATCCGGAAATTCATCTAAACCGGCCGAATATTTATTTTTTAATTTACCGATTATTTTGAGAATTTCATAGGAAGAGGTTTCGGAAACGAACATAGTGTCTAAGACTTTTAGGGAAACGTCAGATGTTGAATTTTGTGGCTGAAAACCCTTAGTGAGATCGACAGCAATTCTCGAAAAGTATTGGTTAAAGAGACTAGCCACTGTTGCCGGATCGTTCACATCTCTATCGTTATCTTTTAAAACAACATTCTCTATAAGGTTTCTAGTTGGTTTGGTCGCATTTTTTACTATATCCCACATTGATTTTGTTTTGTTATTTGAGTTCAAAATATCCTGATCGTGTATCATGATTTTAGCCTGCCTTATGACTTTTCTTAACAATGATTTGTATTTTTTTAAAGTACAGGAGGAAATCTTGAGATACGTTATGATGCTTAGAAATGAAAAATAGAATTCGTTTGTTTTTACATGATGTTCTAATCCCTTGTGTTATCCAAGAATTGTTTTGAAAGTAAAATTAGCTTGATGCAAGAATCGAAGTTCGAACATTCGTGAATTTGTTCGTTAACGAGTTAAACAATCGGGATGCTATTATACTTTTCGAAAACATAATAGAACGCAAAAAAAGTCTTCTGATTGTAGCATAAGAAACATTGCTCATGTTTTCAAAGGCCAGTTTTAAAGAATTAGATTTAGAGTATCTAGGATGCATCGCTTACTAGTTGTGCCTGATAGTTCCGTGCATTGCTGTGTTGCGTGCGCCCGCTTCTTTCCTTACATCATTATCTGCAAAATTCTGGATTTGTCACATCAATGTATGTTTAATGCTTTGGGGTGATTCCCTATTCAGCAAAGGTATATTTATGATTCAGATTTTGTCAAGGACATCTTATAAACCCTACAAAAGCCTCATCTTTCCTTAACCTATTTTAAGGGGGCAGATACAGCTTACGGCAGTAAAATGTGTACTACTTTTCCACTTTTTTTTCCCTAATAAATATATACTGCACAAAAGTGAAAATGCACTGACACTATTAACTATCTTTCTTCTGCATGAAAAAAAATAGTTTTTATACTTTTAAATTTTAAAAACATATTTTTTTTTTTAAATCAAAATTATCCAGTTTTTAGTGCACTGAGTTAGTGTTTTCCTGATAACTTTAACAATTTTGAAGATTTTTGCCTATTTCTTTTTTTAATTTATTGGAAAAACTCATAGGTACAAAACCATAAACTTTTATTTGGATCTCTCAATTTAAAATATTTTTGGTTTGAATCTAAAATAAATATACTGATTTTTAGTTTTTTTTTTAAAGATTTATAATTTTTATGACAAAATCTATTATGCTGATGTGTATGATTTTTTATGGTTTTGTAGATAATACTTGTATATAAGCATCCTAAAAGTTTCATTGCTTTAAGATAAATAGTTTTTGAGTTATGAGGGAACGGATGCTAAAAACAGTAATTCTGGAAAACAAGCGTCAAATATTGGTTCATGAGTTTCGCTTACCTTATTACTCTAATAGAAATTAAACTCCCCTGCACCATATGTTCTTCCTTCTAAAGATGATTTCTGGGCTGTTTCTTCCAATCTTAACCTCTTCTTGCATTTTCTTGCCTCTTTGGTTGAGTCTTGCTTCCTTTTCTCAGCAGATTGTATTCGGACTGAGTCTTCTAGATTCATGGCCAGTTCACAAAACTTTCCAGGTTCAACTCCTAATTTTTTAATTACTTCTAACCTACTTTTCATCCCATCATTGAATGTCATGACAGCATCATTTGTGGCAATTTTGATTATATTTTTCCCACAAAATCCAGATTTAGGGCAAATTTTCCAAATTTTATTGTTCAAAGACTCATTCGCATTTTGAGTTTTTGCTCCAAGACATCTTTTTAAGAGTTCTGTGGCAACTAAATTTTTAAATACAGGCTTAATGGCTTCCATGACTGCTTGTGGCAATGTATTTTTGTGCTTGTATTTATCCACAGTTCCATTAGTTACTGCGCGTTGATAGGGACACCACGAACTACCTCCTTTAGGGCACAACATGTGCATGGGATTGGAATCTGATGAACCTTTGTGATGCCATATGGCCCAAATAGCTTGTCTCATGTCACTGACAGAATTAGAATTTTCCCTAATTGCATTACCATAGTAACTTGTCAATGTATTTATTGCAGTATCTGTCAATCTACTTTTTCCACAAAGAGACCTTCCGTCAGAAAGTTTTTACCTTTCAATTCTAATTTTAATTTTCTTAATTGAGTCCCCATCCTTTTTTGGATGTGGCCAACACATTCAATTTTCTTCAGAGGTTTATCAGGTCCATAAGGTGCCAGCTCTGACACCGCCTTGAAAGACTTTGTATCGCCATCACCAATATAATGTGTATATTGAGCACCGTGTCTGACCTCTGAGCGAGCAAATATTTTCTTCATTCCTTCCACTTCCATAGAACCTGCAGAACCCTTATGATTTATTGAACAATTAAGTTCATGCTGCTCTACCCATTCTGCATAGTCAGGAGAATTTTTATTTCCTTTCCAACCTTCACAACCCTTACAAAATGAGGAGAGCACTTTAGTATCCAAAACCTTCCCTGAGTTGCTGCCAATCACAGTACATACACCATACAATGATGTGTGTCCTCTGGTGAGCCATGTACCATCACATGAGACAGACAATTCAGTGCCTTCACTGTGAGCAATTTCTTCTGCTGCAGCATTACTCACACATATTTTCTTCACAGTCTTGGTAGCAATGTTAATCTTGGCATTAATGAGATTGTATGTTGGTTTTTTCACAGGTGGTCTCATATTCATTAAACCACAAAATATTCTAAGACCTGCTAAGCCTTGCCCAATACATCTCATAGCATACACTGCTCTTCTATTGACACTGTACACATTTTTTGTCTTGCCAATCATGGAAGAATTGCTGAAAGAACCTATCGTTCCACACTTATCACACAAAATAAAAAATTTGCAACCTAATCCTGAAACATTGTTAACTTCAAAATTGACTGATCCACCACAAACACACACAAGACATCTTTTCAATTCAGCAATCATTATTCCAATATCCACTATTACATTCCCTGTAGCACCATCATCACTCGAAGAACATGTTTGGGAACTGACATTTGTAAAAGAAAGTTTTTTAGCAGATGCGCTAAATTTTTCACTAATATTATTTGTGGAAGTTTCTTTGGTTATGTTTACGTTCCTGTATTTATTCCCGCGAAACGGTTGTTTTTTACACTTGTAAGACACTTTTCTTTTCCCCATAGTAACAAAATACTCTGAATCAATGAATGCACGTCACCAGAACACAAATCAACACAGAAGTACTGTACATACACGCCAATACACACACATAAACAAACACGCGTGGCTTTGTTTACGAACTGCTGAAGACAACATGGCTGCCAGTATGAGAAATTACGCGTTCAAATTCTAAAGAATGAAAAATTTCGCGTACTAATCATGAAAAAACGCCGACTGCAAAAGTGACAGTGGGCGTGGCACTAACTGACAGATGACAGATGTTGCAGCGTCATACCTTTTAAATCATAACTCGAAAACTATGGCAGATAAGGAAATAATTCATCCACCAAATTAAACCTAAATAGTCAGAGAATGAAGAAAAAAATATTTTCAAAAATCGAAAATTTTAAGGTTTAAAGGTGTATCTGCCCCCTTAAAGATGTAATATTTTTAGAGTGGAAGTAATGTTGCAGTTGCACGTGCATAAGCGCAATGTATAGAAAACGTGAGTTATCGTTTAAATTGTGTATCAAATAAACAAAAGCAGTATTATTTTAGACAAGTATTAGTAGAACAGTATTATTTTAGAAGCACTCGGCCCCTAACATTATGTTCAAATAACCATTAATAAACGAAAATTGTTCGCGTTATTTTTATTTGAAAAACAAAAAAATTAAACAATATCCACATTATTAAAAGGTTGTGGAAATAAGAGAAAATGCTCTCTCTATTTAAAATTGCTAACAAATTCGAATTAGGTAGAGAAATAAATATAAATCTTAAGAGATTATCAAAAATTAACCGTTCACTGAATATACTACTCTACGAAAGAGTAAGTGATTACAGCATGGGAATGAGAGGACTGTAAAGGGAGAATAGCAAGAGGCAACAAATCAGAGGAGAAAACCGGTGGAAAAATTAAGTTAAGATAGGAAGGTATCACCTTAAAAATCTTTGGCGAAATAACAACTTATGTTCAAGGAAGAACAAGAAGATCTTAATTTCATTTGAATATGAACTAATATATTTGTACGAATATTCGTAAATATGGGATCAAATAAATTGATTCTCTAGATACGTCAGCGCGCGCGCGTGCGTGTGTAAGTACAGCAAAATTTTTAATACTTTTGGTACTTATTTTACTTTTGTTGCCAAACTTATACTAATGAATCTGGATAATATTTATTCTAATTCTGTAATTATTATAAAAGAATGAGTCTCTCTACTTTTATTAGTAATATTATTTATTTTATTTGTCCTGCTATGCTAATACATTTTTTTAGTATTAAAACATCATTATCTTGATTGTATCTCTATTTTTACTCGTAGATCTCAACATACAACACTTTATCTTCTTACCTGTCGTATGTGGACGTACAATTCTGAACAGATTTACAGAACAGACGTTTTGTTCATTGAAACCAAGTATTTGAATTGATGACAACTCACTGCAAATTATCAGCCTTTTCTTTTTCAAAATAATAATTTAACATTGATTACGACATTATTACACTTTATAATGGGCTCATCAATGATATAATATGACTTTTACAATATATGTACAATAAATATAGTTCCGTACGGTTCCGATTTAATGTGCATAAGCTTACAGTGAAATTCGCGAGCAATGATAATTTATCGGATGATTTCTAAATTTTCAGGGTTGATATCGTCCATTAGATGTTCGTGTTGATGTCCCTCCTATCGTAATCTTGCCTACTGTCAATATGGGTTTGCAAATGTTTCCGGTGTATTATAAATTAAATATTTGGTAGTTCCATAAAAAATAACTGCGAATAAATTATTCCGTGAGCGCGACTTACCCTGGTTGTGCTTCAGATGAACACCTACTCGCGACAGTTTATATTAACTCAAATTGTTAAAATCATCCTCGTCTACGTATCTATCCTAACATGTGTTCGCTTCGAACACGGAATCTATTTCGATTTAATTTTCAAATTACAACCCAAATTAAAATGACATCTTTAACTTCTTAGTCTATACAAAACTTAGCTTGACAAAATTACTTATATATCACCAAATTCCCTATAATTAAACTACTACACTCAATCTCAACTGAAAGAGTGCTCGTACCGCTTCGGTCGCTGCATCCGTTCTATTTGACGTCTACCAAGAGAGTAGTTATTTCAACATTTTCATTAAACCAGAGTTTTCACTGCCTCCTCCATACATTCGTTATGTAATCCCCTCGGGGCCTTGATTCGTACTTCCTCCCAAATGAATAGCGTGATGTCCTCGAACATGGAATATAATATCTTGTTTACCGGACCTAACAGCGTGTACTCCTTGACTATAAGCGTTCTATACGCATAGATTTATTTCGTATTTTATAATGTTTGACGCCGCTTTTTGTGTTCAATTACAACCGGGGTTTTCTGGCTTATCACAGTACGTTTCATTCTATTGCACACAGAGCGTTATGATAAAAAAAATCGGAAATCAAATACGTCCTAACTACCAACGAACACCCCTATTATCCGCATATTTTCCGGGAGGTAGCGAAGAATCTGTTTTTCAAAAAATAGAGCGCCGTATGCAGAAAGCCCGGAAAACCTTTGATATCGCGCGGCGACTGAGACCGCGCGCGTAATGAATTTTCACGTGCGTCGCGTCACAATGGAGCGGTTTCGGCATCATTAGCCGCGCGCTGGCAGCGAGTCAAGTGCTGTTTGCCGAGGCCGGGGACACGCTAATCCCCGACGCGCGATGTTCCTCCATCCCTCATTGGCTCTCGCGCTCCGATGTTTTGCGCGCGCCGAGCTAAACCGCCGTGAGATGCGGCCACACTTCGGCCGATCGTATTGGAGCTGCGGTTGTTCAAACGCCGCATTGGACTGTTGGTTTATTGGACGACAGTTGGTCATATCGGACATGCAAAATGGCGATGTGAACAATCGAGGACACAGCCTACTAAAATGACATGTTATGCAGGGTAGTAATGTCTTTGCATCGTTTTTGCTAGTGTATACTTCTTAGTTTTAATAATTAATAAGTAGAGCAACCTAATAAAAATGAATGAAACAAGTATTTCAAATTAAAATTAATTTAATAAAATATTGAAAATGTCATTTTTCAGCATATTAACAACGTTACGTGTTTGATGTTTTCGTTGGTAGTTGGCCAACTACATTTTATTCCTTTATCAAAACCGTACCGTAAAGGAATAAAATGTATAACTAAACAGCAGCACCCTACTTTAAAAAGCAAAATAAGAAACAAAATTAATTAAATTTAAACTAATCGTATTGCGGAAAAAATTACATGGCTTTATTTCAAGTCCTGTCTCAAACAACGGATTTCATAAAGAAGAAACATCTATCTTCAATATTGTAGTTGTAGGAAAACTCTAAAATAACTTCGCACTTTTGAAATTTTTGAAAACTTAGCGCATGGCAATTGACAATGCCAATGCCAATGCTACCAGGGTGCGGAAATATGAATGTTTTCTTCTAAAATCGCCGTATTTTCCCGCGGCATTAAAATATTTTCTCTACACTATGTAAGCATTACGCTAGCAAGTTAAGAGTCCGCTGCAGTATTTCAACTTTATTGCATTACAATCATATCCGTTGGCAATGTCTCCATTGACACTGTCACATCTTCGTTGTGTTTTTACATTTACTGAGCCGAGTACCTACATTGTCAGAAATTTCTGTATTACTTTTAATGTAAAAGTATATTAAAGTAAGTATCATGTACGTAAATTAAATTTAATGTACACGTACAGTAACTTCAAAGTACGTGTGCATTAAATGTAATGTACGTGTACAATTAAATTTAATGTTTGCGTGTACATTAAATGTATTGTACGTGGGCATAAAATTTACTGTACATGTACATTAACTTCAATATTTAAAATTTCAAAGAATTGTCCCCCAGACCGTGTTTGGAACCTGGATCTCTTGGTTTACATTCAGTTGCTCTAACCACTATCCTATCGAGACAATCAATTCTTTGAACTGGTTCTTAAGCTTGATGTATTGCCCGTTGTTATATATGCAATTGTCACCACCTTGTCACCTTTTTGAACGCGTTTACGCTCGGAAATACGTACCGCAGATGTTTAGAATACTAAATTCCGACCTTGTTACTGAATAACAAATGTATTTTAATACTTAAAATTGTTCAACGAATAGTCACCCCGACCGGAATTCGAACCCGGGACTGCTGGGTGACGAGCAGATACTCCAACCACTGAGCTATAGCGACATCCAGTTGTTTGAACAGGTTCTTAGGCGTGATGTATTGCCCGTTGTGATATATAATATATCCTTTACGTCTATGGAACACATTTCTTTAGACGGAATATATATTAAATATATATTAAGTCTATGGAGTTACATATTGAAACGAGTCGTGTATTTGACTCTGCACAATATTTATTAGAAAAGGGGACAGGGACTCTTACCCGGGAATGGGCTCCGGATTCAATCATGTTCAACAATGGAAACTTACGGGTAAACATGAATTTTTATTGCTTGAATAATTGCAATACAAAATTGGTAATTCTTGTTGCTCACAAAAACATTTACTTTGTCCTTCCCTATTTTAAATCACATCACATTTGTAAACTCTTCATTACCTTGGAACCTAACTCATTTATTATAATTCCCACATCTGTGGGGCCTCGACTAAAGATCACTGTCTCCTGCTGTCTAGTTACCCTCCCTCCCAATATTCTTCCGGCCGTTCTTACTCACAGTACTCCAGTGCCCGGACCGCGCCGCTTCGCGTTCGCCCCTCCGCCGACGGGGCGACGCTTCGCGCCGCGCCGTCCGTGCTCGGGCCTCTTCGGGTCGCAGGATGCCGACGTGGTGAGGGAGCTCGTTCCACACCCGCCTTCGATGCTCTTCCGCTGTTCCCTGCACGACGCTGACTGCCGATATCTTTTAGTCCACTGCCGCTGTAACGGGCCTACCGTGCGTCGCCCGCTGATGCTTCTCACATCTGCCGTCCGTGATAAGTGTTTCCTTCTCCGTTTCACAATTGGTTGTTTGATACTGTTCCTCTATATTCACTCGATGCTATCCTGTTGTCCGCCCGCGTGCGTTACTTTGTCAATGCCGATTTCACTACTTTCAACATATTCCGATGATTAATCTCGCTCACTCCGATGACGACGTTGTTCCAACCTGTTCTCGAAACTACATATGCCAAACATTAACAGGTGGACTGAGGCACGGGAATCCACATTCAGCCGCACCTCCGAACTCGCCCACGTGGATATCTTTACGCGCCGATATTGTCTTTCATTCACTTTAGTAACATTACCGTTTTAGTTCACTTCATGCCCTTTCCCACTATCTTATCATTCCGATGCCTATCCTCCACGATGGTTCCAGATTTCACTACTGTCCTTGCTCTTTATTCCGCGCACTACATAACCGTCCGTCTCATTCCTCCGCCATCGCTCCATTGCTGGTCCGTCCCGTGATCCCGTTGCCTTCAGTTCTTCACACTGAACCGATTCCGGCACCCGACTCCGTCGGCGTGCCGGCCGCTACCGCGCAGTTCAAACGTTCTTCATGCTCAGGAACGCATTGTTATCATTGTAGTGATAACAATTCGTTTCAATATATATATATATATATACACACATATAATTGTCACTACTTAGTCACCGGTTTTGGACGCATTTATGCTCGGAAATATCTTTCGGAGCTGTAAAGAAAACTAAGTTCTGACCTTGTTACAGTGACAATTCTTAGAAAAATGTTAATTTTTCCGGTGAATTTGAAAAAATTGTTAACTATAGAATTACTGTGCTATGTTGTTATACATGTTGAAAATATATTTTAAATTTATTATGCATAAGTTCAAATAACGGAAGAAAATATTTCTAGGTTTTTAAAAAGTATCTATGTTACATACATTCCATAATTATTTATCAAATCTCCGTGAATTTTAATTTAAACATTAAATTTAATGTCGAATTATATTAATATTTCTTTAAGATAGGGAAAGGTATATTAAGTTTTATGTACTGATGTATATTAAATCTACATTGATTTTAATTTACACATTAAATTTAATGTGCATGTACATTAATATCGTTACACGGTACGTTAGTGTAGTTATCATAGTGTACATGGTACATTAGATTTAATGTAAAACCGTACATTCAACTACATTAAATTTAATGTAATTTCTGACAGTGTACATAACACCATTGTTTGAAGTTGCTTGCGATACCGCTAGAATTCTTAAATATTAGGAGATCATTATTTTATTTCGTGTTGGTGCAGTATTTCAACCTCTGCTGAAATGACGCAGTCTTAATTATTTGCTTAAATGGTTCTTGTGTTTGGACTGAATTGCGTGATAACGTGGATAACAAAAACAAATTGACATTTTAACAGTGATATAATATCATCATCAATGAATTAAAGTTGTTTTTTTTCATTTTCATTGCTACGATTCATTCATTGCCACAATTCTAAATATGATTTCCTTGGCAAGAAGTTACCGACGGTCAGAGACATCTTGCTGGACGGGAGCCTCCAAAAACAAGACGAGCAATCGCCAAGAAGCGGAGGCGGAACGGTAGATTGTCATTCCGTGTTTCTGCTTCGACCGCCCCCGCGCCCGCTGTAATTACGCTTTTATGAACTCAGGGGTTCCGGGAAGCATATTCTCCGAAGTGGAAGCGCAGTACTTTCGCATTTCCGCGAACTTTGCGGCGCTCTGTAAGTCGGTAATGGCACTTCCCCAGGGCACGGGCGCTTGCCAACGCCACGGACAGAGGTGACGAGGGCGGTCAGGAAGGCAGAAGAGGGCGGCGGAATGGCTGAGGTTCGCTGTAATTTCCAACAGTTGGGGCGACGTTCCTGCGCGTTCGTGTTGGACAACTGCTCTCGAGTTGTGACAGTGTTCACTACTAGCGGAACCTTGCCCACGCCAGGAAATCAATAAACAGTTTAGAAAAAAATCTAGTAGTTTAGCACATGTACTCGTCCTCTGACGGCAGGTTTTTCCCCCTTCAGGGTTTTTTCCTCAGCCGTACCTTAAGGTCTCCTTTCCGATGCGATGATGAGACTATTAGGGGCGAATGCCAGAATTCGGAAGGTTAGAATGCGGTAGGATGTAGGTAATGTAATGGCTTAAAGACCTTCTGCATTGACACATAGTTAAAAGAATTGAAATTATATATAAATGTGTTATTATTACCTATTAAATAAAAAAAAATACTAGCGGAAACTTCGTGAACTTTTCGCACATTAAACTACGTACTATGTTTTTATGCATGTAATCAGTGGCGTATCTACGGTATGGCAGACATGGCACGTGCCGTGGGCGCCACTCACAAAGGGCGCTATTTACATTACACCCGTTAAAATAAATAACAAGAACCTTAATTTCAAGCATCTCCACAGGGGCGCAAATTCTATGCTTGCCATGGGCGCCTGAATACCTAGATACGCCTCTGCATGTAATGTAGGGTATTCCTATTTTACGCCGTTTCCCATCCGGAACCTAAATGATGGTCTAACAGTAATGGGCTTCAGAGCTGCGCTTATGCAAATAGTACGTAATATGGCCAATAAAGTCTCACTCGCCAGGTACACGCGTTAGATTTTCTCAATTGCTTGTCTAACATTCGCTTTTGTAAGACAAAAAAGAGTAGAATCAATGAATGCTCCAAAAAGCACACAGTACTAGGACGAGAAATCTAACATACGGCAATTCACGCGTCACGGAGATACCTTCTGGGCCAATGCAAGGGAAGGAAATAAGTTGTGACCGGTCGAAGTTTCAATTCACTCTTCTATGCCCCTCACAACCAATGTAAAAGATATTGGCCGAAAACAGCAGGTCCATTTTGAGTTTAGCAACAGAATGACGAAAATGTCACGAGTAAAACTTCCGTGATGGGACTAAAGAATGTTTAATAAACAGATATTTGTACACCACAACGATTAAATTGCACGGAATATTAATTCATTTTTCATAAAATGGCAAATTCCGCTTGTATTTTTACTCTCTCTAAGGTTGGTTCAGTGTTACAAAAGACGATTATTTTCTGCGTATGTCACATGTCTGTCACTGCATCTTGTATCGTGTACACATTTCGGCAACTTTTTAGAAGAAGATTGCATTAAGTGATTGCATGATGAATGATTATATGTTGGACACTACATGTTTTTTGAAGATCACAAATAGAAATTTTGATTGTGTTCCATTGTGCTAACAGGCTAAGCAAGCTCAAGCAGCTTCTCGCTAGTTCACTCGCGTTTGATAGTTTTGGATTGAGAACGTTAATTAAAAAACGGAACATGCATTTTGTCAACGAGAGGGACATGTTACCTCACAAGCAATGAAGGAGCGGCTGGAATCTTTATAACTCCATCGCTTACGGCCCACACATTTAGGGTAAAACAACCAAGACATGTTGAAATATACAGACTGTTCCTAGAGGACTGCTACAGCTCGTGCAACATTCAGAAAGCAGTGTCACTGAGACCCTGGAATTGTGGGGCCGTATTCAACTGAGCACCGCGGCTGATGGAATGGTTGTGTGGACGAATAAAGAGGTGGCAGACCAAAAGGGACATGACGCTACCAGGAGGTTTAGGGTGACCGTGTGTGGTGGGCTGAGAAGAAAAGGGGAAGGTGGGGTGGTGAGATGTCAGGTAGGCGAAGAAGTGAGATGGAAGGATAGCGGGGTGAAAGTATAGAATAGCGAGGGTAGAAGGATAGTGACGTGGGATGGAGAAGGATGTGGCAACGTAGCGGGGTGGCGGAGTGTGAGGTGGTGGGATGATGGAGAGAAAGCAGGGTAGCGGGGTGATGTGGTGGGGTTAGAGGGTGGTGGGGTTAGCGTGTGGTGGGGTTAGGGGTGGTGAGGTGACGGAGTAGTGAGGTGGGAGGATGGAGAGAATGCTCTGTGGTGGTATGATGGTGGGTTGGAGGTGATGTACAGTGGCGGGGTAGTGAGGTGATGGGATGGTGAGTAATGGGATGGTGAAGTTGCGGAGCGCGTGGTTGTGGGATGGCGATGTGGTGAATTCGCAGAGTGGCGGGGAGCCGAAGTGGCGTGATAGTGAAGTGGATGGGTGGAGAGGTGGCGGAGCAGCGAGGTTGCAGGGAGAAGGTGAGAGTGAATGTCCCCATAAAAGAGAATGCGGATGACATTATCCGCTTGAGCCGGGCAAAAAAGAACGCCGGGTATTGTACTCTGCCGGCTCCGAAGGAGACGTGTGGGACAAAGAAACAGGAAGGGATTGGAGAGGGATATGAAGGCATCATTGGTATAGGAAGAGTCGGTGATTGTTCTACGGTGGGGCCAAGAGGTCGAGCGAATTTCGACGGAGTCACACAGTGAAAAATAAATATGTTACTGGCTCTAAATTGTATCCAGTTTCTTGCCGTTGGAAAAAGAAAATGGACACCACTAATGTAACATATTTGGTTCGGTGAACTGTACGATTTTTCTTTCTAATCCTTTTTGTGACTATTGATATTTGATTTTGTCCTTACCTTTAATTCTCAATGAACATTCTTCATACGCCTCTTAAAAATCGTAATTTTTTTCCGACATTTCTTAGGTTCGACAACAAACAAAAAAATCTCATATGAAGACTACCCACCTTTTAATTGAATTTAATAAGCTATTTTAACTGATATTTAAACGTTCGCAAATTCCGTCAACTTATAAAAGAATTAAGGTTCATATATCGCCCGCTATAAAACAAAAAAAAAACATATTTTCTAAACCACAGTTGATGCCTTTTACAAATAATAGAGGTGAAATTTCTAGTGCGTATCAGAAAGACTGGCTTACGAACAAAGGAAAGCTCTACAGGTAACTTTTCCACGACTATTCCACCCGTCAAATTGAAACCAATAGTGTCTACCTACACGACCAACAAAATATACATACAAAATGCCCCAATCAGGGCGGTGTATCTCAAAAAGTTTATCGCTATTTCTATCCGATTTTTCTTACCGCTCCTCCTTCCTGGCCAATCATAAACTGTGACTCATTTATCTTAGGAGGCGAGTCCAATAAACCGCCTATGTACTATAACGTAACCTTATTAATTTTAACATAATTTCAATATTTGGCGCAGTTTGGAACTCTGATGGACATAATTTCATTCATGGAATAGTCATATTAAATACCACTCGTTCTTTGGAAATTCTCAGATAAATCCTCTCCTCGCTTCGCTTGTCTTAGATTTATTGATAATTTCCAAAGCACTCGTGACATTACTTAGGACAATTTCCGTGTCCATTTTATACTCAGAAGTCAACAGTCAGTTACGCTTATAAACTAGTTTCAAATTAAGAGCTGTGAAAATGAACGTAAATGAAACGTTTATGAATGGCCCGCACAAACAGAACAACGATACGTTTATTCTTACAGCCACGTTCTAGAGGAAATTTTGAGAATGAAATATAGAAAATTGAAAATTAGCTTTATTTGGTTGTATACCATTGCCATGATCACAATGTCAAATGAAGTTACTATTTCACAAATAACCTGAATACAAAGCCGGAGCGCAGAGCGATGGCTGTTGCAGGCGTCATCGCTATTAAGATTCACCTAACGTTGTAGAGTTGGGCCCACGCCCAATTATCTCCGTTCTTCGACCTCAGTGTGGAGGAAGGGATCGCTGGAAGGACATCTGGAGCTTCGGGCAGGACAGGGCGGCGACGTGAAGCGAGCGAGGTCGATGGTCAGTGGTGGCGAAGCGAGAACGGAGACAATTCGATGCGGCGAGGTCCGCGAGGACGGAGAGGATGGAGAAGCAGCGAAGAGGGGGAAGGCCGGTTGATTGATGTTACGGGGATGTCCACATCTAGAGCCATTCCTCCTGCTGGTGTAGTGAATGTTTTATCTCGAGAGTTGCGGTGTTTCTCCTCTCCTAAATGGTAAGATCCGTACAAGTTGACGTTCACGTCGGCTTGCGGTAAAACTGGAAGTATCTCGTATGCGGAGCGCTGACCCCAGCCGGGAAAAGCTCTAAGGTCCCGACTTGCCGCCCATGTGTGATACTGCAGTCCTTGTAAGTGTAGGTGTGTAAGGCAGAGAGGTTAGGACAAAAAAGGGGAAAGGAAAGACAGCAACATCGCGCGTGGGCATAGTGGGGATTATTGTGAGACGACGGCAGTGAAGGTGGCGCGGATTGTGACAAGAGCTGCGAAGAGGGTTGAGGCGGCGAGGGCAGCGAGGGCGGCGAGGGCGGCGAGGGCGGCGAGGGCGGCGAGGGCGGCGAGGGCGGCGAGGGCGGCGAGGGCGGCGAGGGCGGCGAGGACGGCGAGGACGGCGAGGGCGGCGAGGGCCCCGAGAGCGGCGATATGGGCGAGGGCGGCGATGAGGGTGGCGTGGGTGTCGAGGGCGGCGTGGGGGGCGAGGGCGGCGAGGGCGGTCCGAGAAGCCCGAGGCGAGGCCGACGGCGAGGGCGGCGAGGACAGCGCTGCGCCGGAGAGGACGGCGGTCGTAAACCGCCGCCGTGGGGATCGTAAAGCGGCGCTGTTAATCATCGGGGGCGCGTGATGGCGCCGCTGGCCCCAGCGCCGCTCCCACTCGGCCTCCCTTCCCGCGCGCCACCTGCCCACCACGACCGCGCAGGTGCCACGGTCTGGGCGCAGCGGCCACGGCGGAGCAGGCAAAGCTAGTACGTAACACATTATTCAAAGTAGCTATTTTTTAAACTTGAGTTCTAGTAACATTCCATTCCAGTATTGTCGAGGTCGATGCCACGTGCGGGAGTCCGTGGCACGAGTGCCACGTCGAAATCGCCCCTCTATGCAGTTCATTACCCCGTCACCAGACACAACGCCATCCCTATTTTAAAACGGCGGGGTTACTAATAGTTCCTTTTCCCGACGCTAGTTGCGCAGAGAAGCTCGTGGCATGCTACGGTGCCACGACGCGAGCCACCGTCACCAGTAGAAGACGTTGACACCACCGTTCCATTCAATTACCTCGGGAGCTGACCTCGACAAATTTGTAGTTCCTCTGGGCACATATTATTCTTGCCACATTCTTAGATATTAAACGCTGGTCGGTGGTGTTCTTGAACCGTTGGGGGGTTGGGAAACAGGAGAATGGGCAATAGGTCCATTGCTTTCTCCGGATGGGCATAAGAAATTGGGAAAAAGGCATCGTGCGCAATCTCTTGCCCCTTGAAAAAGGTAGTGATGCGACCTCTGCAAGGAACTGATGGCAGGAAACCATCGAGAAGACTAGTCAGAGAAGCCTGCTTCTAGAATCCTCCTCCAACAAAATTCGAACATTGGAATACCGGGTCAATGAAGATTTATTTGTAGACTAGACAACTGCTAAGTTGCAGATGTTATCGTAGTCAATATACTGTGTTGTATTGATGTCGAATTTTTTAATTTATTTCAATATATTCAATATTTGTTTATGTAATATATTTTCCTATATTTTTTACAATTTTTCCGTAAAATTGTGAAATTATTATATTTTTACTTGGACAAAACAGCCCTACACGCTAACCGATGTACCACTAAACACGGAACAGTACCACCAAACTCGAGAACAAACCGTTGAGGCCACTACATCGCTCCTAGCGAAGCGACGCCACTGCGACGGGACTTAAAATGTAGGGGGGAGGACGAGGACGAGGACGGCAGCGCGGGCCACAGGCCGTCTGGTGACCCCGAAGGGCGCGTGCTTTGACCCTTCTCTGCGCCCGTCTGTCTGTCCGCTGTTTCGTTCGAGTGGCTTCATTATCCGGTCCTCATCAAATAGCCCTGCTTCAAGCTAGACTAACGATGGACGTATAGAATGTACTGCACGAATTGCAGCTCTGAATGGACTTTTGCGACGACACGGGATTCAAAAACCCTTGCATAAAAAGCACGCTTTCTTCTACGTTGTAAAGACGCTAAAACGTAATCAAAGCAGTGCACATGAACATGAGTGCCATACTCGATTACAGAGCGCAAGCAAAGGGGTATGACGTCACTTTGCCCTCTTTCCTTAGCAGTTGGGCACAGAAGTGGTTTGCATTTGCATTTATGGCACTACAGTGTGTCTGACCGGGAGGCCGTAGGGTCCACTTCCGACGCTGGAAGACTTTAGGCACCAGTAATATAGCTAGGTCGAATTCAGCCGCTGTCTGGCAGATATTTCTAGGAGTTCTAGCAACAGTCTGCTCTGGTGTGTAGTTTTTCCCTGGTCTCTTGGAACAACATCACACGAATGTTGGGGAAATAGCTTAACAAACTGGCCAAAGACTCTGGTGGTAATTGTAATGTTTTAGAACACAACGTGAATTTATCAAATACACACGATAATAATTATTAACAAAAAATGTGTAAGGAAAGGAAAGCGCGTATAAAATTAACTTATTTATCTTCTACTGATCATGAGAAGGTGAATGGCAATAAGAGGTGACGTAGTGGCGTACCAACCACGACGTAATGCAATTGAGCAATCACAAATGCTTTATGTGGATCCCGAATTCAGAGTCTTCTTAATTAAAGCTTTTGTAGATTTATTCAATATCTTAAAGTGTATGTCGGGATGGTTTGCTTGCTTTTTACTCCCAGATTGTAATTGTAATTGTTCCATTTTATCTCTCCCTCTCTTCAATATTTCAATTCTGTATTAATGTGTACTAGTGAGAACCCGTGCGATTTAATCGTTTTAAACTGTTTAAACGTAATTTAACTGTGTTCTGCTTAAATTCTTTTTTTTGTATTCCAGAATTATAAACGACCTAACCTCACTAAGATCACTAACCTCTCATATTTCAATATTTCTATTCAATGTAGAAAATCACGTTCACGTGCTTACACAACCTACACTGAACTGAAACAAAAATGCTTGAGATTGCAACATTCACTTGTCCCCCGACACCGCCCGACAGTGTAATTTTCTTCTGAAAGATAGCGCGGCACAGGTCCCGAATTACTACTTTTTTTTAATAGTTACGTATTTTTAATGCAGTTTTTCAATACAAATGTCTCATGTGCAGCTGAAAACAAACACGATTTTTCAATCCACTTCTTCTTTATACAGATCGGTTTCGTATGTCGCCCAATTTATTGAAAAGACCAAACAGCACTTTGGGAAATAATATATAAGATTCATCCAAGCGGTTGGGCGGAAGAGCAGGCCTTACAACCTCGGTTCACTAAATACACGGATCCAATAGCTAGGCTTAGAAAAGCTAAGGTCTTTGACACAAAAATATGATGAAAAGACTATGTTTTGAACCAAATCCATTTTTAATAAAGTACATTTTTATACAATATACAAAAAAAAGGATTCAAGGTAATAAATAAAGTTTTGATACTGAACACATAATTATGACAATTTCCCCCCAAACGACTGGTAAATGTAATGGAATTTAAAATATATTCACGGAAAAATGAAAACAATACCGAAATATTCATACTAAATATTGCAGCATCTACAACAACGAATTTGATACTTGACTGACAAATTCAACAACGGTTCTAGTGATCCCCAGGTATCTTCTTTGTTCAACCAGTTTTCTTCCAAATGTAACCGAACCAACCTAACTCTTTCTTGGAATATCTACTAAAACTGCTCATCTAGAAAAAACTGTTTATTATAAATGAATGTTTTACCAAGTTGAAATTCATAGTAAATTTAACAAAAAATAACATCATGCCCAAATAAATTACCCTCCAAAAGTTCCTCAGTTACCAAACTACACACACATACGTACGGAATTTCACAGAAGCATTAAAACAACTCACAGCCTAAGCAAAAAATGCCTTGCATAAAATTGAGGCTGTGTTAACTTTCCTGTTCCTCGCCCTTCTGCTTTTATTGATCAACTACTTCCTCTTTTTGTCTCTCTAGTGTCAACAATGAGAATAACACTCCATCAAACTAACATCCAATTACTAAGACACAGAAGACATTTGTTTTATTTGTAGAAACATTTTTTATTCGAAATAATATAATATACGAAATGCCTCTCGTATGATATTCCACTTTCCCAAATAACCTTAAACCGTTTGTAAATATTCAATGAAGACACATACGAAAGTATCAATTATGTCAATTCCCCCTTTAATATTATCGAATGTGTCAAATTACCGATTCCGCATTGAAATTATCCGTTCTCCAATCACATTCAGAAGTCAATCAAAACTTTTTTATATTTATTCTTTACCCATAATCAAGCAAAACTCTTGTAAATAGCTTACATTTTTCTCAAAAGAGAACAACAATTTAATGAAAAATGATAACAAAATCGCATATACAATTAAAATAAATTAATTTTAGAACCACAGTCTTTTCCGATCACATTTTTGTAAATATTTATTATAGTGTGAATTTGATAAGTTCACTTCATGTACCAACAAATTGCATTTACCTCACTGAGTAAGCTACTGTGAGAAGCAAGAACGATACCCGTGACTGTGCCACTGAAAGACTTCAAATCCGATCGATCCTCTGAATTAATCACGAAGCTGAGGAACCTTTCTCCGGAAATCAATACCTGTTTCAAAGGCAACGCACCGGGAACAAAAAGACCTGACTTTGATTTTCCCGGAGGAATGGAAAAGTTCCGGGCCAAGTTCTGGAAACTTGGTGATTAGCGAAATAGTTTTATCAATGTGGCCTGCTTTATCTCGGTCACACTACGAAAAAAACGATGAATTGTATTGAAATTGTCTTCGTCCAACATCCACAGGAACATGTTTTCATGTAGCCAATAAATTGTATATTTGCTTCCCATGGAAAAAGTTGGAGATTACTGACAACAGAATATTCTCTTCTCATGCAAGGCAGATATCACAGATTTCTGGGGCAAACGCCATGTCGCATTATCTGACATGCAATTTTGACAACTTCGGTACACGCAATTTCCTTATCGATTTTTTTCACATAACATATTCTGTCAATCATTTCCCTTAATACTATTTGTCTTTCTCCTATCTATCTATCTCTTTGTCTCTCCTCCTTTCTCTCCCTCCCCCTCGCTCACCCTCCCCTCTCACTCCCTCCCCCTCTCTCAATCTCTCCCTTTCTCTCCCTCCCCTTTCACTCCCTCCCCTGTCTCCCCCTCTCTCTCATCCCTTTTCTTCTCCCTCAACCCACTCTTGTCCCCTCTCTCCCACTCTCTCTCTGTCTCTCCGTCCCTCGCGAGTGTGCATCGAAAAAATATTTATTTATCCTTTTGGCCTTCTTTTGGGATTATGCAGACTCAACAAGAGTGTTTAACATAGCAAAAGCTCTCGCCATCTTCCTACACTGTAAACTGCTCAATATTGGTTCAATCAACAGATTCAAAAGTATTTCCTTATTTACGGTGTGGTCTTTATGAGCATTACAATTAATTAATAAAACCTGTTAAAAGCCGACTATCGGTAAATAAATAAAATTCTGTTGATCGTAATGAAGTATATCATTTCATTTGAAAATCTCTCTGAAACCGTGCTTCATTATAATTTTTAAAATAAAAAAAATGCTACCGTCTTCTTATAAGATGTAGTTACAGGTAATATATATAATTCATATAAATAATAATAAGCAACAATACTTTCTCAAACGTATATAATATTTTCATCGCAATAAGAATCTTTTAAAAATAAGCAGAAAATACCCCAAACAGTATTTATCAGTAAAAAGTAATTTGTGAACGTACGGGATGAATATATCAGAACAGAGTATTTCGCTCAGTAGACACTACGCCTTTATGCAAGGTACATCAGAGGTCCGCTTAGCGGCCAAAGTCGATAACGGCCCCTTAGAGAGTGACCAGGGAGATGAGAAGATAGAGACTCAGAGCCCTCCCTATTGCGGGACCTAATAGAGGCCAAGGCATGGGGCTTATGCAGCCACTCTATGCTGCAGCTATCGATTGCAGCCCTTGAGCGTTGCTCTGGGTCATCTCGTCAGCCCTTCACAGCAGTGGCTTATATTGGTGTCACCCGGGGCAAAACTAATATCAACCCCCCATAAAAATACCTATTACTGAATAGTTTATGCATGGTTCAAATAAAAAAACAAGAATATTTGCATATGACATTTATTTTTAATATGTTAAAAACAGTGTGTACTTCAGAATAATTGAAATATTATTTTTAAATAATATTCTAAAACAAGGTAACGAATTAACAAATGCACGATCTTCATAAAAACACTTTTCGAGATTTAAGTGCGGCAAAATTATATACAATTTCATCAAAATTTATGCTTATTGCAATATCAATTTCTATTGGCAATAGAGTCCTATCAGAAAGTTTTGATTCAATCACTGTAGATCGTCAATAAGTATTACCTCGTATTTCCATCAACAATTCAGCCATTAAAATAAAGTAATCGTGAAAATCGAGACTCTTTGGCCATTGAAAAATACGCACATATAGCTTATTTTTCGCGATTTAGTTTACTTCATTTCTTTTCTTTCTTTCTTTCTTAGTATTAATGATTTAAATGTGTAACTATTAAATTTATTTATAAATATACATATAATTTTTAAACAAACCGTTAAACTTATATAATTCCAATTATCAAATTTTCTAATTAGTGTCATCCCTCAAATGGAGTCTCCCGGGGTGGACCGCCCCCCCTCCACCCCTCCCTGCCACATAGCTTTACAGCTTTTCGCTGGACCAGATGGCGCTCCCTCGCCATTTTACAGGCCAAAAACACCCTTTACTCTGGCCCAATATCTTCTGTGCACAAAGAAACTGTCGTCTCGAAAATTGTCTTTTCTTCATCAGGGAATAAATGTAAAAATTCATGTAAGAATATATTTCTCCTAATAAAAATCACTAAGATATGATGATCTTGGTATAACATGCTCTGCCACATTTATGGAAGAATTGAAATTAGAGTATTTCGATGCTCCATAGATGTATACAGATGTTGGGATTTTATTTTAAAGATCCGTCTTGAAATGGCAGTGTAATTCGTAAGTGAATGTTTTTTATCCCTCAATGTACAATGCAATGTCTAAACTTTTCTTTGAATTTTTTTCAAAATTTACGTCTTGTAGCATAGCATGTTATTACCCCGAGGCCTTCATATTTAACAAGAAAATGAATTAACAGAGTTTTGTCTTTGGCAGCGAAATAAACAGCTTGATTCAGATTAGCAACTCCTCTTGCAAAGTGTCTCGCTTTTGAGATGTGCCATTTTTCGTTTCCCTCGATGGTATAGGTCTAACGCCCTTCCGTGGCCACTTCTGCCTTTCCATTTCCTCCAAAAACCAGCATGCCACTGGGCGAGCTACTACCGACAAAAACTTAAGGCGGCTCAAGGTCATCAATAAGGTCCGTGTCCTCCTTCTCCGCCACCCGCCACCCTCCGCCTCCGCCCCTGCCTACGCCTCCACCCCTGCCTACGCCTCCGCCTTCGCCTTCGCCCCCGCCCCCGCCCCCGCCACCGCCTCCGCCTCCGCCGCCACTGCCTCCGGCACCACCGCCTCCGCCACCACCGCCTCCGCCACCACCGCCTCCGCCACCACCGCCTCCGCCACCACCGCCTCCGCCACCACCGCCTCCGCCACCACCGCCTCCGCCACCACCGCCTCCGCCACCACCGCCTCCGCCACCACCACCACCACCGCCTCCGCCACCACCGCCTCCGGCACCGCCGCCGCCGCCACCGCCGCCGCCGCCGCCTCCGCTTCCGCCTCCGCTTCCGCCTCCACCACCGCCTCCACCACCGCCACCGCCACCGCATTTCCTCTCCCAGCACTACGTCTTGGGCTTTTAGCCCCTCTGTCTTACACTCTACGAGCCGCCGCTGAGTAAAGACCATTGAGGTTTCGGGTTCTCGGGATAAGATGATTAATGCAACGGAGGGGGAAAAGAGGAATGAGAGGCAGAAAAAACGAGTGCGCACTGAGACAACCTCCCGCAAATCCGCTTTGACCACCACAAATTCCACAGGAATCCATTAGGATTCGATTCTGATCGTTGCGATGGCAGGCGAGCAAGCGCACTCACACCACACAATGTACCGGCTTTGTTCATCTTCTTTGTGTATTCCGATATATCGGTACATACGATCTACAATATCTTTTTTGTTAGTTCGTATTCTGTTAATGGATTAACATGTCTGCAAATGTTTCGCGTAGCAACGGTCAGTTGTTAATGAGTTATAAATGCACTAGTAATAAAGTTTCTACTCGTGAACTAAATATGTCCTTACTTCGTGCGCAAGTTATCTATTTTGAGGTGTGTGTACTTGTGTGAGAGGGAACTCGCGTGTATTCTCGAAATATCACCTTAGCGCTCCACCGCATGAAAATTTAAGGAATACTTTCAGAAATTCAGATTGACAAGGCTTAGTAAATGTCGTGTACTCTTGAGTTGTCTTCTCAACTTCTCCT
Organism: Acheta domesticus; assembly: GCA_031308135.1. Taxonomy (NCBI): domain Eukaryota; kingdom Metazoa; phylum Arthropoda; class Insecta; order Orthoptera; family Gryllidae; genus Acheta; species Acheta domesticus. The sequence continues at coordinate 39,475,646 of JAHLJT010008756.1, read as the reverse complement.
CGGTACAACAGTCATTATTAATTCACACGGATGCCTATCACAAGAGACCCCATCGCATGTTGCACCTGCAAAGCTGCAAACTTTCACCGTTATTGACACATCACGTCACAAACGCTCAAAATTATCTCGTCAATAATACAAATTAATCTTTCTGAACTGAAAGTTATTTTTCTTTCGAAAATGAGATTGGTGTATTCCATAAGTTATTTCAATCTACGTTGGTGAAACAGTAATCATTAACTCACATAATGTCGAACAATCATTATCAATAAATCACAAGAAGTACAACTACCAGTTTCGTGAACAGAGCTGCATCCAGGTAACCACGCTCACCACAATCACCTTGACAAGTCTCGAGTGCCACAAACTACACTCGGCACAACTACTAAAAAATTATGCTATCATCTTAAAATATTAATCACTATTTTTCAAACTGAACTTTGATTATCCAGAATTCATGTAGAAAAGGCTTGTGGGTACGGGTACACACATTTCCATGTTCCCACACTTTGTGGTTTGATGTCACCCTCGGTTCAGTCTTAACTTCAGGGTAATCATCTGTTTACTTTCACGACGACCAAAACGGTCTTACGAGGTACGCCGGCCGGCGCAATTGTTAGGGGGTAACAACTGAGCCGGCCCATTCGTAAGACCTTTTTGATCACACTATTTATTTCCAGGTCAGCGTCACTTCTGAGCCCAACAATAATGAGATTGGATTAGAGGTATGGAGTCCAGGATGCTACTAAATCGCACTAGCGGCAAAGGCCCATAAATCTTTACGGCGTACTGTAATGCACAACATGTCACAAAGCAACTGAAAACATTAATGTCTTATGCGATATTCGAATAAGTGAGAGAATTCGTTCTTCGTGTTTCCAAACGCGTCAAATGCTATAGTCATTGCCCTTAGTGTGGTGCATGTTATAGCCTAGAGGAGGAGGTGTTCCTTTCCGCAAGAACGTGAGATGGGGCATCGGCGGTATCTGCACGTCGGCTACGGAGGTTTACACCTTCCAGTGACCTACGCCAGCGGGAAATAGTCTTTTAGTCTTTTGTGAGATACGTTCTCATGTTCCTACTGGACTCGCGACGTGTTGGGTAATATAGAGCAGGTAAGTACGGCGTGGTGTGTAGGGGAGAGGACAAGAACGAGGAAGGAAAGATCACGCGTGGGCCTTTACCCCTTTGTTAGGATACTGCTCCAGCAATTGCCGCCATATATGGATCGATGCAACAATCGAAAACTACCAATTAGAGCAGGTGCTCGCTAGAATTTTACTCTAGGCATCGGCTGAGTTCACACATAGCTCGAGTGTAAAATCACTAGTCGCCAGGACTCAAACTCTACAACCTCCCAGTCAAAAACGTTGCAGCGACAACAATGATTGCACTGAGAAATGTCGGTGAGATATTCGAACCTAAAGCCTTGGTGTAACGCTTACTTGCGCTTAGTACCCCGATCTCCGCGCCACCAAGCCGGCTTGACAAGGCTTCGGAATTGACGTGTCTTCTCAACATCACCTAGGTACAACGGACATCGCTAATTCATTGGGATGTCTGTCATAAGGAACGCAATCGCACATCCCTCCTGGAAGCGCTGCGAACCGCCATCAAACCACCCTCATCGAGACAACCCTCCACAACATCACCCCCCGCAGCCGCGCACCGTCACGGGCGCAGCGCATCGTTAATTCAAAGCGACACGACGCACGAAATCCGATACTAATGCGAAACCCAAGTGCCTGTGTTCGGCGCTGCAACGGCCCGCCCCCCGCGCCCCGCCCCGACCCAATGGAGGCGGGTGCGATTGAAATAATAAAAACCGCGCGCAGTGATAGGTTATCGCCACTGGCGAAGCGCCGACGCGGGGATGCTGTTGCCGTCAGATTCCATTACGTTTGGCCTGGTCTCACCGCGCTCACCGACTTCCTCGCGAACGAGCGTGTGAGCCCGTAGAGGGCTGCTGCTGTGCCTCAGGGCAACACCTGCTGCTCTGCAGCGTCTCTGACCTGAAAGGCATAGGGTTCGATTCGCGATGGTGGCAGATTTTCGACAGGGAGAGCCAGGTCGACGACAGCCGCTGTCTGGAGAAGAATTCCTGCGGCCGGTTCCCCTGACAGGTAGTCTTACGTGCAGTACCATGCACTATATTTACATGGACATGAAGTCCCTCCGACTGGGAGGGTCCTAGTTTCGAGTCCCGACGGTGGGAGGATTAGTGATACTAATATGTCAGCTAGGTCGAATTCAGTCGCTGTATGGACGAGAATTTTAGCTCTGATTGGTAGTTTTCCGTGGTTTCTCAGATCAACACCAGGTCAATGCCGGAGCGGTACGCTACTACGCTTCATTTCCGCGCGCGATCTTTCCTTTCCTGTTCTTGTCCAATCCTCTATACTTACACACAATAACATGCACTACAGTATCACAAATTCCAGAGAGACCAGTCGGGAGCTTAGAGCTTGTCCCGGCTGGGGCGGTGCTCGCTGGTGAAAGATACCTGGTTGGGAAAACCCTGCTAGACTACGGTAAGTCGGAGCCGGATCACGACATCCAGCGGGGGACGACCACCGCCACCTCTCGAGCAAACCATACACTACACTTACGGAACTAATGATATTTTAATTAACAGCGCTTGCCTTAGTATTTCTCTGGGATATCTCTACATACTTTATATATAATATATTTCAGTACTTTTACGTTTCGTCTTTTATGTGGGTCTTTTTAAAAAAAACTGTCTAAAAATAATTACAAAAATTGTTACAATGAGGTCTTAAAATGGGAACAAAATTGGAAAACATACAATTATAACACTATTTTTATAATATTATTAAATTATATTTTATTATTGTGTTCTATGCAACCTTTTCCATTTTGTTACTTCATAATGTTTTACAACTTTACTGTTTCAGTTTTCAAGACCTAATTGTAACAATTAAAACATTTTAGAAGTAACGTTTTTAAAAAGCCCCCACAAAAATAACTAAATGTTAAAATGAATTACTGAAAATATAGTTCAAAGGCACAAAAGTTCTAAGAGTTAAAATTAATAATGAAATAACATGCATTCCTTAACTTTAACAGATCTGTATTTTACACTGAATTCAGCCTGTGGACTGTCCAGGAATTACCCGCAGTTATTGTGTCCCAGAGATGAAAGTCATCGCGGCGCGATCGTTGAATTGGAGCGAGCAGTTAGATCACACGTTCCAAAAGAAAAACAATGCGGTTTTAGATGGAAGGGAATAAAATACGAACGGGAATATTTGCATAAGTTTATTGACGCTTCAGATATACAGGATAATTTAAAATTGCTGCGACCCCGCGAGATGGGACTTTTATTTTCCGTGATGATGCCCGAACTGCGTCATTTAATTACACAATTCTGAAATCGCTGTTGTTTTCAAATTATCAAAAAAATACTATCAATGCCAAAAGTCAGTGGCTCACGAAACATTGCCTAATGTTAAAATGCGCTCTCAACATTAATGAAATTTTGGCGCTGAACAATACTTTATATGCCATAAACCGACTCCATTCAAATCCGTACAGCCAACTACACATCACCGCGGAATTCTAACACACTTCGACTGAGTGACTGAGTAACAGATTCCTTAATGGTTTTTTATCGAAACTTGACTGGTATTGATACACGATTAGTTATATTATAGAATTATTTCCTATCAAATAAACACTAAAGTTTACTGAAATAAAACATTAAGAGAAATATGATACATATTTGATTTGTTGAAGCCAAACTAACACCCCTACGTCAGTTTCTTCATGGAAAAATTCAGAAAAAATATTTTTATCTTTCATTTCTGTAATACGGCAGTCATTTATCTGGAGGCAGAAACTCAGGTTCCGCTACAATACAAATCTTTTCTCTTTTCAGTAACCAGGAAAAAATATGTGAATACACGTTCATAGCTTCTAGACACACAATTTGTAAAGGCTTTTGTAACTTGGGCGGAACAAAAGTATCACTATCGTTTAACGCGAATCCTTCTACGTCAGTACTTTCAGTGAGACGCGTACAAAACAAATGAACTCGACGAGGAATTTTTGTTAGATACATTGCATTGAAGAAGCGAGAGCAGGAAATGGACATATTGTACTTCACTGAAGAAGCCTACATCATTCCGAGAGATAAATAGTCAGCAACCTACGGATTCCGACGTGGATAGAATCACCCTTTACAAGCAAAAATAGCACGACGGTTTTACGAAGAAATGTATCCCATTTGCTTCCTACCATACCAGTCTCGAGTTATGCATATATGGTCACTTTTTTCTGTTCTAGACCACAAAAGTAAATTGAAGTCATTTTGCCATCAGATTTGTACATAATATTTTGATGAGCAAATGCTTTCATTCTTAAATAAGATATTTTGTTAATAATTATTTTCTATTAAATATATGCCATTTTTCAAACAGTAATACGAATGTTCAGAAAACACGCTTATTAAAAAAATCAAATATGATAAATCAGGTAAAAATATATCTCACCAAGGCGGATAATTTGAGGGAAATTAAACATATCACAACATACAGCATTATTAATAAGTAACCATAAATGTGGAAATCGCGGATCGGGTTCAAAATCTCTTTTGTTTCAGAAGTTCGCGGTCCTGACTGATAGCGGTCAATTTTGACTACCGTGTTTGACAATTAGTTTGATCTACGACACTACTCCAATTATATCTACTGTCACTCGAATAATCCAAATCTAAATCATGAGCATTGATTTTTATTCCCCGCCGAGCGCCCGCCACCAAAGTAACGTATATAATCTGCACACATTTATTATCGGTTGCTATCTTACTAAATATCTGGAATTGATTCCTATTGCAATTGAAAGTTATAATGATAGTGTCGATATCGTTATCATTCCAATATTGTGTTGTTGTACGTTGAATAATTAACCAAAATCTTTGAAAAACAATTCAAACAGAAAAAGAAATTGTAAACTGTAAAAATCTCCTGTTTGAGCTCACACTTTAAATAAATGAGAGGAAAAGGGGATACAGTTATTTCGTCCAAAGTACTTTCAGTTCTAAACTGTAGCTCGTTTGGCGATGGTTCCGATACTTGATGCGAACATTTCTAAACTACGCGAACATGTCTTAAACATTGTCAAAAACTTTGTTAATATTTTATTCACAATTAATTTTTATGTTAGAAATATGAATGTACTTGTGGGGGAGGCGAATGCGAATGTTTGCGTTGATAGTACAAAAGAACTTCGGGCGTCACGGCCTCCACCAGCAGTTTTTTCCCCGCGTGGGAGCGCTCAACCGTCTGCACAGCACGCTCCCGTTAATCATTTTCACGGGAAGGTGTGTAATATCGGAAAGCCCTTAAAAAGAGAGCCCGGGGATCAGCTTCGTGTAAGAACTTCATCCCCTTCGGAAGCAACCAATCAATATGCTCACCCTGTCGAGATAAATCTGTGCTAGGACGCTACGTAATGAGTCAATTGGGACTGATGCCACAACCTTTAAAGCAAAGGAGAAAGACGTACGCTGTAACGAAACTGTGCGAAAAAAACAACGACAATAAATGAGACAGAGGTGAATCTTGTAAGGGAGGATTTCTATAACATTTTCTAGCGAATTAATGTCTTTTTTTTGTTTTAGCAACTTCTTCAAAATAAATATAATAATATATCACTCTATTATAAAAAATGTAATGTATCATTACATGTAAAGTATAAAGGTAGCATTTCACGTGATGTACAAGTTATATATAGTACACACATGTATGCAAATAATAATGTGATATAAAACAAATAGTAATATTCATTTACCTTCCATCAACTTCGAAAATACTGCCAGTGAGAGATAGCACGTAATTCACATACCTAAAACATAAAAATACATTTAATTAAAACAAGTATCAAGTATAATCCGATTGTTCAATTCATATAATACTATTTTAATTCCATACATGGTGTGCAAATACAATATGTATGCATTTTTCAAGTAATTTGTCTCTATGTTACAATAACAATTCTTAATTACATTACTGGAGAGGATGATATTCCCATGTCTCTTCAAAACACACATAAAAAAGAAATAAACACTATTAAGCATGACGTCGTAATGAACGGGTATGACAGTAGTCCCATAGATAATTTTCTAACTAAAATCACTTTCAATGTCAGAAAACACATCACCCTCACACCCATTCAAAACATCACTGAAGGCATGTAGATTACTATTCCTTAAGAACCCGAACATGAAATAGTCATCACACTAAAAGAATCGATTTTACATCACCTTCCGAATAGCACTTCCATTACTTCTGACAACCCTTACTAATAAGACCCAATTCCGACTCACTCAATACGTGCGATCAATTCCTTCACTTGTAATTGACTTGTAATTCATAGAACAAAGTGACAAGAAATTCCCTTATGAAATCGAAGAATATGAATAGCTAAGGATTAAAAAACATCGTCAACTTATTACACTTTGCTGATCATCTCATGCAAAAAAAATCACTCCTTCGACGAAAACACTAATTTCCATATTCCGTAAATTAAAAATACTCGTAGGTTCTGCTACAGGCTAACGTTAGAAACCAATGCGTAAAACATTTTAATGCCAGTAGTTAGTCTTTCGACCCGTCCCTCTCCACACGCCTGCCGCGGATTCTTTGGCCATCGGCACAACTGCGAGCATTCCCCGCCCCCGCCTCTCCATCGCCCTGTGTGTGAGTGTGAGAGTACGAGTGTGTGTGTGTGTGTGTGTGTGTGTGTGAGAGAGAGAGAGAAGAGAGAGGTGAGAGAGAAAATAGAGAGGAAAGAGAGGTCAGAGACAGAAGTGTGTGAGAGAGAGGTCAGAGAGAAAGAGGTGTGTGTGTGTAAGAGAAAGAGAAAGAGAGAGAGAAAGAGAGAGAGAGGGGAGGGGGTGCTCACCGCTCCCAGAAATCGTAGTACGGCATATCTCCACCGTTGCAAGCCATGCAATGTGACCTTCCATTACGTTTTTGGAATTTTAGCTTTCCTTCGTTCCCTCATTTATTGGTGCGGGTGTTCAGAGACGAGTTGAATCTCGAATTTCCTGTAATATGAAACTGACAATTTGATATTCTGAGTTTATTTATTCCTGGTATCAAAATCTATTTGTTTAAAAACCCATGGTAATATTAGAATGCTTTCCCACACACAGTACCGAGCCTTCATGCTGTTTCATACTTTTGAGTAGGTGGCCTTTCGATGTTGGCTTCAAGAACGAAACTTTTCTCACTTATAAATATTATTTACAAAGTGCAGAATGTTTGTAGAAGTTCAATTAGTCAATTAAAAGTACTGCATCATGTGAGAAACGTTAGAATTGCAATGGAAATAGTATAATTGTATCAAAAGTAGAAAAACAATATCAATATTGATAAAACGTTTTTTAAATATTCTTCTTGCCAGATGGTCTTCTTAAAATGAATGTTAGGAAACCAAACGAAACCCTACAACGAACAGTTGAGGGAACAGAGAAGAGATATTCGAAAATTTTCCTTTATTAACCGGACTATTATGGACTGGCAAAAGTTGTCTGCGACTATCTTTAAACTCTTTCTTCAACGTGTTCAAATGTTCAAAAATAAATTATTGATTAATATTCATTGCTTATGCAGTTACTATCCAGATATTATTTTTAATACTATTTACTGAAATTATTATTATTATTATTATTATTATTATTATTATTAAATTCACAATTTAATGATTATTATGGTCTTGCTTGTATTCGAGGGTTGTGTCGTGTAGTGAAGTGGAGTGGAGTGAATAGAAAATGAGACAGAAGTGAAGTGTCATGTAGTGAAGTAAGTGAGGGTAATGTCATGTAAAGTAGTTAGAAAATAAGATGTTCAACGCGTCAGAATATTTATATACTATTAACAAAAACGTTTAGAGTAAATGTTATAATTATTTGTTTTTATTATAACTTTAAAACAAGTTTAAGTTACATTGTAGTCATGTAAAAATATTTGTATGTAAATTATAGCGTTTTCCCACCAATTAACATTGCAAAAATAATAAATTTTAAAAAGAATGTAAACGTAAATGCAAAATATTTAAATCAAAATTTAAGACAATGTAAAGGGAATATAGATTAATCTTTGCAATCTAACGACTTCTTAGAAAACCCGGCATTTTTTTGGGGCTTGGGAAGTCATTCTACGAAAAGGGGCTGATGATGAAAGAGCTAAAAAATTACTGAAGGTGTACATGGGAAAAGCGTTAGCTGCTAGCCGCCGCTACCTCAGTGTTTACCTTGGTTGCTGCGGCAACGCTACAACACACAGAGGTAAGTTCATTGGCAGAGCTCAAACAATTTAGGGGCCAAAACCTGACCTTTGAAAATAAGAACTTTCGCTTGTTTCCCTTGCTTCTTTGTTCTCCATTCTTTGGTGGCTCTCTAAGTAGCTTCATTAGTCCAGATGATTTGCGAGTGTGGTTTGTCCTTCATCACTAATGAATTCATTATGGGATTCATTTCCCAATTAACAATCTAAGAGAATCAAAGGAAGATTTTAACAAGAAACAAAATAACTTTTCATTATTGTAAAATAATCCTTATTTGAGAGAACAAAATATCATACTTCTAAAATTACAGTAATTCTACGAGTACCGTTCTAATGAGCGGAGTTCGTAGGCATGTCCACTATTGTTCTAAAAATAATTCCAGAGCAGAACTCCAAGTTGCGCCTATTTTGTCTGATTGTTTTTATGTGTGCCGTACGCAGATAATTGATGAATATACGCACTCTCTAGTACACATGCGCGTCAAGAGTTTGCGATTCATAACTTCCAAAGAAGCACAAAGATGAGGTGATCCCTTATCCATAACGCGTTTCTTTAATAGCAATTTGATTGGACACCCCTTACACGATCGATTGCTTATCGCTCGCAGATACACCGCGTTGACGGTATTATCGACCGAGTCACCTAAGTTGCCGCCCTCAGATTTTAGTTTGGTCGACCCGGGGAACGCAATGTTCGTTGATACGCTTCTGCCCTCGCATGTAATGAGGAATTATGTGATGTAAAAGAAAATCGCGCTGTTGGATTCTTTGCTTCCCTGTTGTGACCAAAGCATATGGTTGTGGATCATGATCATTTTATAGCGAGGCACAGATTTTTTTCTTTGTGAACGTGGATAATACACCTCCTTAATGTATCGTATCACATCATTTCCCATCAGGTGAAAGAGCTTTTATAATCCCGAAGGTATTGTACTACTGCCAGCAATAATATCCATACAACGTCACCAATGATCTTTAATTAATTACTTATCAAAAATGCCAGCATTTCTGGGGATATCAGCATCGAACTGTTGTTCGTAATACGAAACAACAATATCAAAGTGAGTAAGATGTCTAAAGTATTACAGAAGTATTTAAATAAAATTTAAAGTATATATATATATATATATATATATATATATATATATATATTTTGTCATAAAGTATAAATTGTCATGTTTCAGAAAATCATTTCGATAATTGCAAATTCTCGTCCCTTACTTTATCCTTAAAACCAGATCTAATTTTAAAACTCTATTAACGATTCTATTTTATTGTTTCTTTTCCTTTACTCTAATCTCTTAATCGTTTTATTTGTTCTCATTAGCATCAACGACGTAATAACATTCTTTTCGTATCACATGACAGATATACAGCAGGTGATGTTCACTGACAAAATTGCATTCTCTCAGCCAACATAGCGGAACATAACGTTCC
>JAHLJT010008756.1:39424479-39465800 GCA_031308135.1 Acheta domesticus | reverse complement strand
CGTGCGAAATCTAGCGGAACGACTGAGAAAGACGCGAAATGCCGTGACATATTCCATCGCGAAGATGGGATTTGAGTTTCCTTGAGAGTCGCTCTTAGAAAAATCGCAGTATAAGCCAGGGGCAGCGAGGTCGACGGCAGCAACTTGATGGCGATGGGTGTAGCGCATTAGGGCTGCGGGGTTAGTGGGAACGGAGGGCGGGGACAGAGGGGGAAAAAGAGTGGAGTGGGAGGAAGAAGAATGGGCGGAAGAGGGGACTGGAGGTAATGGCGGTTGAAGCTCGGGCAGTGGGGAGGAGAGGGGGTACAGGGGTACAGGGCGGAGATGACGAATGGGGCCTAGGAGATGCATTGGTTGGTTGGTTCTTAGAGATTCCGGGTGCGTCCAACTAGCGAGGTAACTTGTCCCTGGATTGATGCATGTTTTCTCTCGGGAAGTGGCGGTGATCTTTCCCCGCTGGTGGCGAGATCCGGCGCCGACCTACCGTCGGCTAGCAGTGGTTTCCTCAATCACGTATTTCCCACCAGCGCGGCACCTCCTCAGCTGGGACAAGCTCCAAACTCCCGACCGGTCTCCCGGCATATGTGGTATTGTAACGTGTATTATTGTGTGAGTAAGGGGAAAGGATAGAATAAGGAAGAGGTAGGAAAGATGGATAGCCCATTTCTTAGGGTGTTGATCGGCGAAACCACGGAAAACTACCGATCAGAGCAGCCGGCCGTTAGAATCTCCTCCAGAAAGCGACAGAACTCGTTATAGCTGACAAGCTAATGTCGAAAATCTTGCCACTAATGGGACTCAACCTCCCTAGGACCTCCCAGTCAGAAGCATTGCAATGACATCAACTGATGCACTGAGCCACCTCTCCCGGTCCTAGGGTATGGAGAAGGGAAGGAGGCGAAATGGGCGGCTTTGGTGGAGGGAGCGAAGCAAGCGGGTGGGCATAGGGGGAAGCGGCAGTGGGAGTGGCTGAGGCGGAGGGGGAAGGGGCAGAGGGGATGGTGGCAGCGGAAGGGGCGGAAGGAGGGGTGGCAAAGGGGGCGGCGGGGGCGGGGAGTCCGGGGGGATGGAAGGGGCGGAGAGGGCAGATAGGGTGAAAGAGGGAGAGGAAGACAGTGGGTGGAGGGAGTGGGCGGGTGGGTGGAGGGAGCGAAGCGACTGGATGGGCGGAGAGGCATGAGGTAGGTGAGATGACAAAAGCGGGAACAGCCAGAGAGTCAGTGGGCGTAAAGGGATGCGGTAGTGATGGTGACAAGCGGAGCAGCGAGTCTGGGAAGCGGAGTCTGGGGCGGCGGGGGCGGAGGGAGAAGCGCGGAGGGGTTAGGATGGAGAGGGTCAGCGAGGTGAGGGCGCCAGCGAGGGTGTGGGTGCGTGGGGGGCGGCAAAGTAAACGGGGGCCGCGTGGGCGGGGGGAACAACGGAAGTGTTTGCCCCACGAGGGTGGGAGGGTTAAGGGTCGGTCTCCCGGGTGGCGGGGGCGGGGGCGGGCAGGTGCGAGGCGGGTTCACGAAGGACGACGCCCCGTCTATTGTGGCGCCGAGGGCGGACAGTGACGGACCGGGGGCGGCCGGCGCGGGCCAGAGGGCGCCACGTGGCGCTTGCGGCCCGCTGCTTCCTCACGGGGCACAGGCGCGGAGCGCGGCAGGTGCACATGTTACAGTGAGCACGCAGTTTGTAGGTGCAGCTTTAGGGGCCGTCCATAAATTATGTTGGCTCATGGGTACCAATAAAATGATTCAAATTTGGCGCCGTTCCGGCAAATCAATTATTAATAACAATCTTTGGCATTAATGACCAGCTCAGAATTTACATTTTAATCGTCCCGCGTTGGATTTATAATATTTCCCCCCAAAATCCGTACGCTAATTCCAAAGAAAAGCGCAGACTCACTTGTTTTCACAAAGAGCTTTGAGGGGGATAAGCTCTTCGGCGCCAGATCTATAGCTGTTGGTAAATTGCTTTCAAACACGACCGCAAGATGGCAGCGCCTACTGGTCACCTGGCAAGCCGCTGTATTAATATATCAGAAATTCTTTGAAAAGCTTGGAGGTTTCCGTTTAGACGCGCCCTAGCATTACTGCAAAATTCAAAACGGCACGACAGTGATTTCATAGCAGTTGCGTTCTCGTATATGGAAGCAAGCAGGAGCGTGCGTGTATAAACGTGCCGTGATAAGTGGATTTAAAATCTAAACAGTTGGTAACGAGAGCCGACAGTGAACCGTTCAAAGAGCTCACAATATTTCCCGCTTAAAATGGTGTAAAAGTATTAACCACCAAATTGCTAGCCGAAATTAATGCCAATCTGTTTCTCCCCACGCCCAATACAGATAAAGGTTAACTATTCATTCAATGCTCACTGATTCTTTAATATAAATCTTCTAATAAGCGGGATCCATTGTGTTTTTTGCAGAAATCATCGAGAGAAATATTTTGAGAAATTATGTAGCACACCCCACATCATAGCTCTCCCGGTACATCATTTGAAGTTTTACTTCGCTGCTTTTACAAATTACATAACGCAAATTTCGAGTATTTTCAATACCCTCTCCCCTTGTAACGCACTTCCCTATCTCTATGTAACGCAGTGTAACGCTGCCTCAGACCCTCTCCCTCCCCCTTTAGCGTTACGTAATTTATGGATGACCCCTTACAGAAATGAAGGGTTTGCAAATTGGGTAAGAGAAATTATCAGTATACATTCAAAAGTAATTACTGCAGAGAGAGAAAATGTGTGTAAATTACTATAACTGCATATCTCTACTTTCTTGCAGAATAATGGTCCTGGTCTCACTGTCGTATCCAATTTAAAACCATTCGTTTTGATTCACAACACTCTACCGGCTGCCGACAACATCCTTGCCTCAGTTTTATTTCGACCGAGAGAACTTGATGTTTGATATTCCGCTTTTTGGTGTCGGATTTTTAATACTAGCGTCATACCAGGATCGAATTCAACCTGTTTCTGGAGAAAAATTTTAGTGGTGGGTTGTGATCGATAGTTTTCTGGGATTTTGTTTTCTATCAATATCACGTAAATGCTGAAGAAGTATTCTAAAAGCAGTCACGCGCCCTACTTTTTCATCTTGATCCTTGCTCCCTGTATTTTCATTACACTCACATACGTCTACATGCTCTACACAGACACACACACACACACACACACACACACACACACACTCATGTCGAGAATCCCACATGGGTAGTTTAGCGCTTGTTCCTTCTGGAGAGGTGCCAAACATGAAAGGCAATCAGCCAAACATGCATCATGTATCTAACACATTTTGGACTTCGAAAAACTAATTTTAAACAATAATTATTGTTAAGAGAATTACTAAAGAAAGTCTTTACATAAAAAGTTAATAAAAGAGCATTAACCATACAACAAATATAGATGTACTCAGCAGCATTTATTCAAATATCATTTATAAATCATATTTTCTTACACGATATAATTATCATGAATATTCTGTCATCGTTTATTACATTGTGAAATTATTGTATAATTTACATTTGTTCCTTTATATGCCTGAGTTGCATGGTTATTGTGTGATTTTATAGTAAAATTTACGAATAATGTGAAATTATTAATTAGTTCATATCTTCATGTGTAAATATATTATTATGTTCCGCGGACGTGTTGGGAACCCTGTGATCTAAACAGACTGCAGACATTAGCAGGCAGTAAATATTAATTGGCAAAATTATTTTATAGATTGTAGATGGTTTGTTGCTCTATTTGAGTTAACGCCTTTTCTATTGTGGATTGTATTTTAAGTATTGTTGTATGATTGTTTTTATTCTATAATATTAAAAGCAAGTCTGCTCTGACACTGTGTAGTATGTTTGTTTTGTTGTTTTATGGTCTTCAAATGAATCTTTTGCATCTACTTGTTTTGTACAAATATCATGTAGATTTGTTTTTGCAACTCTGATTTAGATCAAATTTAAGGACCGAAACGTTCGTAATGTGAATGGAATTTTCTTATTTATATGCTACATCCAAGAACAAGATAAATATTAATAATTAATACAATAATATTCCGTTACTATTTAAAAGTTTAACACCTAGGCAGACAAAGCATTCAAACCCGACGAACTCAACATCATTGGGCAGATCCGATTCCCGTTGAATTGTAGCCTATTGTTAGCGCACCTACACACAATTTCTTGGGTAGGAATAGCAATGTTTAGAAAAAACATTTGAACGGTTTAAGTAACAGCCGTTTAGCTATCAATTAATTTTTCGGTACCAAGGACCCAACACGCGTGAATTCTGACTGCACAACACAGAGAACGCAATTTACCACATGCTGGAGCAAGATTTATCCACTTTTCCGAAAAACAGGGCTCCACAATATAAGTGTTTTCTCTTTATTACGCAAGTGAGTAGCAAGGCGAGAGAGTAAAACTCTATGTGGTCATTCCGCGTTTAAAAATATTTTTCGAGGCACCTATTGAGTGGTAGCCCTACTGAGCTTCTCGAGCAACCACTTCACGATATAAAGATCGGAGTGTGATGTGCGTTGAGTTCCACAAGAATTATCGGACCTATTTTTTTCAACACCACCGTTACTGCTGACGTTTACATACATCACATATTGGCATTATTCTTCGAACAATTGGCAACAGAAGAACGACACTATGGTTATTTTCAAAAGGATTCGGCAAATGCTCAGACTGCTGTTCGATCCATGAACTTTTTAAATAATGTTTATTGTGACGATCGTATAATTAGTTGTGGGTTATGGCCTCCTAGATCACTTGATCTATCTCCTTGTGATTTTTTCCTGTGGGGGTACTTGAAAGATCAAGTGTATGCAGAAAACCTGCATTCGGAGGAAGAGCTCCGGCGCTCTATTGAAGAGAAAATCGCAGCAATTCCCCGAGACTTACTTCAAAGGGCAAATCAGAATGTGTTTCGGAGGTGCCAAGAATGCATTCGAGACGAAGGACACCACTTTCAGCATCTTCTTTAAGGTACGTTAAGCGGCGCAGCGATAGTTCTCGGATAGCACGGGAGTTGAGTCAGCGGTTTGCCGGGCGAATGAGCCCTCGACTGCCCGGGCGACGCGGCCGGAATCATCGGCGAACGATAAAAAAAACATTGTATAATAAAATGTTTCAAAGCAGGCTGCACAAAAAAGATTCGGTGGGCCGCATGCGGCCCGCGGGCCGTCAGTTGGAAAGCCCTGCTCTAGGCCTATTACGGGGGGCCATGGTCACCATGGCCCTCCTCTGGATCCGCCAGTGCCCTAAGCACATGCGTATACGCGCACGTGCATTAACCCAGGGCGCGCTGTCCTTAGGAGGCGGGGCGCGCCGGGCAGTATGTCGCACGGCGGAGAGGGTGCGGCCGCTTTGGCGGCGGGGGCGGGGGCGGCGCGGGCGGGACGAGGGGCGTGGCGGGCGCCGGAAGTGGAGGCGGAGGCGGGCGGCGCCGCGGCGCGGCCCCGATGCATCCGTAACGAGGCTGGGGCTGCCTCTAATTAAGGGATCGCCCGCAAGCAAACAGCACGCTCTGCCGGTGGCACGGCGGGACTGGGTGGGCGGCGGAGGTGGTCAGGGGTGGTGGGTTGTGCGGGGCGGGCGATATGGCTCGGGCGGGATTCGGCGGGGAAGGAGCTGGCGGTTTTGGCTGTGACAGAGGCGGTGGTGGAGGTGGCGGCGGTGGCGGCGGTGGCGGCGGTGGCGGCGGTGGCGGCGGTGGCGGGCGGCAGCGGCGGCGGTGGCGGCGGTGGCGGCGGTGGCGGCGGTGGCGGCGGTGGCGGTGGCGGCGGTGGCGGGTGGCGGCGCCGGCGGCGGCGGAGGTGGGGGCGGCGGCGGAGGTGGGGGCGGCGGCGGAGGTGGGGCGGCGGCAGCGGAGGTGGCGGCGGCGGAGGTGGAGGTGGTGGTGGGGGCGGGGGCGACGGCGGTGGCGGTTGCGGCGGGTTGCATGGGGAGGGGAGCGGAGGATAAGAGGAGGTCCGGGTGGGATTGGGTGGGCGGGGCTGGGTGGGGTGGTGGGTGGTGATGGTTTTACCTGTAACGGGCAGTGGCAGCTCGTCAGGAGTGGTGGTGCAACGGTGATTAACGGAAGCGGAGACGAACGACGGTGATTGAGATGTCGGTCTCAAGGGTGTTGCCCGCAATAGGAGTGGCAGGATAAGCGGCAGCAGAAGCAAGAGAGCAGAACATATTACTACTTTTCACTACCGTCCCGGATCTGGCTTTAATGTTAAAGGGGCAAAACGGTTAAGTGACAAAGTTGTGGCTATCAAGAGGGACAAAAGTATATTCTACATTAGAAGCAGTGGTAGTTCCCGATGGCTGCCCCAACGTGTAAGATGAATGGAGGACGCCCGCGAAGTTCTATGGTTTGCATAGAAGCGAGAATTGGGGAAGGCGTGATGCCGGAGGGGCGGGTCCTGCGGCGGGCGAAGTAAGTCGTGTCCAGAGCAGGACTGCCACTGAGTGGAAGCGACCGCTGTCACCGCTCCAACTGGCTGCATCTGGCAGGCTCCGCGCTCTAACTCAAACATGGGAGGGAGGCGCAAGCGACTGAGCAGGTTGGCGGTGGGACAGTCTCCTTCGCCAGTCGCGAGAATCGTTGGAGATCTTTAGCCTCAAATTGGGAGAATAATTCCAAGAACCATTACGTTAAATAACACTTTCTTATACAATGAAACTTCCATTAATCCATTAATTAACTTTTGTAAAACACATACAACCAATAAATAAAATATTCAGGTAATCCAAGATCATTAATTTTCCTTGTCGTTACCTCGAATAATGTAGGTTCTACTGGTTATACATTCTGATTATTATAAGCAGTTAAGTATAAGTGTGCTGTAAAATTTATGAAAAAAAATTACAGAAAATATAAAAAATTATCTCAAAATTGCCTCAAAAGCAAATGTTAATCTCACTAGCAAATCATGCTAATCTGACTGTTTTGTTTCAATTCTACATACAACCAGAATGTTAACATAAGAATAGGGAACACGTTTCAGATCAACAGTCAAGGTACAGGGGAGCAGTTATTTATCAAGCTCTGTGTGACGGTTTAATTTTCAATTGTTAATATGCACTTCCACAAATCTCCACTTTGTTTGGTTGTATTCGGCATTGAAAAGTAGCAATACAATAAGATTAATTCTAAGTAAATATTAAATGAAAATTGTAAAATAACTACAAAATTGTCATATTCATTTCTTGATCCAGTTCGGGATGACGCAGGATATCAATTGTTCGAATTATAAATAGTTTTATAAGCCATTATTCTTTGGTTGCAAGTACTCACTGCGCTGAATTTGTGCTCAATTGAATGTAAGATTCAGATTCCTATTTCTGTGATTCACTAAAGCCTCATCTCCTAACAGACAGTTGCACGATAAAAAGTTGATGTCATTCACACGTCAGTACCACTTTCATCCAACATCCGCATTCAGTCGCTTCAAGCCCACCTCATGAAAGTCGTCGACATGACTGCAAGAGACTATTGCTCTGCGAAAAGTCGACTCAAAGACGCGTAGGGGAGCGAGAACTACAATAAAATCCTCCAGGTGGCGTTGAGAGATGGTGCCATTCCCTCCGACTCTCCTGAGCCCGAGGAAAGACATTCGTTTGAAATCCGCCTCTAAGAGAGAGGTATAGGTTTTCTCATAAACCTCGAGGGCGTAGTACTCTTTCTTCTCGGCGTTTTTCGTCACGGACTTTCATCTCCCAATTCTTTGGAGAACATGGGGAATTGGCCAGACTCGAAAAGTGACGCAGTGACACTGCTAAGGGTTGGAGAGGTTGACGGCCCGAAAGATAGACGATGGGAAGGGAAACACTCACACGATGCGTAGCTGGTACGAGAAAGAAATGTACGGAGAGGGGCGTCAGGGAATCGGGGGCGGCGGGGGCGGCTGAAACGGTGGGGGCGGCGGAGTGGTGGGGGCGTTGAAGGGGTTGGGAGCGGAAGGGCTAGTGTGGCGCCGGAGACGGGGGCGGAGGGGGCGTTTAGGATGTTGGGGGCGTTGAAGGCGTCGGGAGCAACGAGATCGTTGAGGGGCGGCGGGGCGGCGGGGCGGCGGGGGCGGCGGGGGCGGCGGGGGCGGCGGGGGCGGCGGGGCGGCGGAGGCGGCGGGGGCGGCGGAGGCGGCGGGGGCGGCGGGGGCGGCGAGGGCGGTGGGGGCGGCGGGGGGCGGCGGGGGCGGCGGGGGCGGCGGGGGCGGCGGGGGCGGCAGGGGCGGCGGGGGCGGCGGAGGCGGCGGGGGCGGCGGGGCGGCGGGGGCGGCGGGGGTAGCGGGACGGCGGGGGCAGGCGGTGGGAGTGGCGGCAGGGGGGCGGAGTAGAGGGCGGGGTAGGGGACGGGGTAGGGGGCGAGGTAGCGGCGGGTAGGGGGGTGGGGGCGATGGGGGTGGCGGAGACGGCTGGAGAGGTGGGGGGCAGGGGCTGAGGGGATGTCGGGGGTGGCGGGGACCCGCGAGAAAGAAGCGTGGATGGCAAACCGAACAGACAAACCATTCACGTCGCAGAAGGTCGTTGCAATATTACGACTGTACATAAAACGTCCATTCTCTTGCGAGCCAATCGGCATAAAGAGGAGAAGACGGGGCCGGGGCGGGGCCGGGGCTGGGCCGGAGCTGGGCCGGCCTCGGCGAATCCCAGAGAAACGACTTCCAGATGGCGCTTCTAGTTTCACGCTCCTTTTCCCCACGAGCTTACTCTTAAATGAATACGCGATGAGTTGCCGCCCCGCCGAGACATTTCACATGCTCTTGAGGGGTGATGGTTATATTTTATATTGTAAAAAGGTTACATAAAGTCATTTATTCTTCCTTGATAATGGACATATTGTAGAAATTAATATTTTGGAACAATAAGATTATTACTGTTGGGTGATGCCTACAAATAAAATGTTGCTAACAAGTAACATAATACAATTAAATTTATTACCTTATAAGACTGAATATCTGTCAATAAACCATTACAGACATTTGAATGAAAATGTTTTTAGTAGTACTGCATTGAAATGCAAATCTCACACATTTGGATTGAACTGAGATATTTTTGTGCAGCATTTTTGTAATTTTATTATTAAAAATGAAAAAATCACATTAAATTACGTTTACGTGTGTTTTTTCTGTCGATTTTAGAAAATCTCTTCACTTGCAACTAGAGGATCATAAAATATCACTACCAGTCATTATGTTCCTTGCAGCGGAAATGGGTTTGCATGCTGCCTGAACGTGTTGTTAGGCAAATTAGAAGGTAACGAGAAAATTGTTGTAAAGAGGTAATTTCCTCACTGTTTAAAGACGTGCCAATTTATTTGAGTAGCTCTTCAACACACACTAGGCAAATAGCTACTGTGCAAACAGCAGTTAACGTCAGCAAAAATGATTTCACTGAAAATCCTAATGTTACCACTAAAACGTTAAACGAAACTAGTTTTTAACTTTTTAACGTCTTTTGTCAATAAATCTTCAAGTTTTGTTTTGTTCTTTAAGGTAGCTGTCTACCTGAGAAAAAATTATTAGAGTATTTTGTTTTCCTCTGTACATTTGATTTCTTTATGCTTTTATAGATCAAATATTTTTTAAAATATTTCAATTTGGTTATAAATAATTGGCAAAAATGCATATTTTTACTTCTAACATCAAAACTCTTCAACACATTGATATATTTGGATAATTTCTCATTTTAAATAAATCACAATTGAATTATCAAGTGAAAGAACTAGAATGGTAAAAATACTGTGAAAAATAAAGAGTCAGGGCTTGTTTATTTTAGGAAAAATTGTTTACAAATTGTGTCTGAACATTTCGGTTGATAAATCTGAAAATTTTAGTGACAGATTAACTATTCTAGTTCATTCACAACAGAATTCCTCGGGTTACATGTTGCAAAAAGAATTATATGATCTTTAATAGCTTTTGATTTATGATGTTTGAAGTGCATGAATGAGCTGAAAACTTGCATTGCGGGGAAATGCATCTGAAGTTCACTCACTTAAGGCTTGGCAGTAGACCCGTGCTTCGAAAAAAAAATTTTCTCAAAAACTAAGAAACGCAGCAACAAACGGTTTTAAGCATTTAAAATATAATAAAAGGAAGCATACGTCCCAATAAAAATTGAAAAACACGAAATTTCACGATTTTTCATAATTATCAGACAGATAGTTAGCTTAATCTTTTCCATATTATATGTAACGCAGATAGGGTCCCACTAGAAGGCATGTTTTATCTCTTGTAACTCCCCAGCTATTTGTTTACTTGGAAACTACATATAAACGACATTCCATATGATTTCCATTAGTCTATCTGCTTGAACCATACAAACTAGTGCCTTCTGGAAGTGCGGACGACAGTCGTATTTCATAAAATGATTTTTGGACATGTTCAAATCCATTTAAAAATTTCAAATTATAAATACCACATGCTTCTGACTTTTAGTTTTATGTTGTTGTAACACCACAATTTAGAACTAATTTTCACACACTGTTCCTAATGCTACTTCTGTAGCTACGTTCCTTAAAAATAAATAATCTTTAATTCTAGTTCCTTAAATTGAATTATCTTTACATTTCACCCTCTGAGTTATCTAAAATGCTTAACAAGTGTCCAAAATATTTCAGATACGTACACTTACACAGTTTCGAGTTCACAATAGCACTGAACATTCGTACCATACCTAAACAGCGGCAAAAATCATGTTTGTTGTAACTACCTCCTCTTCCTCATTCTTCTCACCTAAATGTCCACATTAGAAATACGTAATCCCCATCCGTAGCGTATCACATTTCGTGAATTCCTCGCCCGGAGCCCGCAAGCCGAGCCGATCCGCAGCGCGAGAGAGCTCGAATTAGTCAGCGCATGGCAGCGCCACTCTGCACCGCCCACCCCCCGCCCCGGGCCCACTCTCCGTCCCCCTAGGCTGTCCACTGCCGTCCCCTCGGTTTTGTCGCTGCCGACCGCAATCCTAGGCCCGCCTCTCGCTATTCTGGGGTTACAACCTTTGGCTTTCTGCCCCAGCTCCCGGCAAATCTCTTTTACACCCTATCCCTACCAAGTTCACAGACCTTCCAAGCCCTTTCCCATTCCCGATCCCACAATCACAGTGCTGATAATCTTCGCCTTTTCAATGGCAGTCCTGGCAACCCCCGTTCCGGTAATCCCCCTCACCACAATCCCCGTTCCGGCAATTCCCGTCCTGGCAATCTCCGTTCCGGCAATCCCCCTCACCACAATCCCCGTTCCGGCAATCCCCCCACCACAATCCCCGTTCCGGCAATCCCCGTCCCGGAAATCCCTGTCCTGGCAAACCCCGTCCCCACAATCCCCGTCACCACAATCCCCGTCCAGGCAATCCCCGTCATCACAATCCCCGTCATCACAATCCCCGTCCCGACAATCCCCGTCACCACAATCCCCGTCACCACAATCCCTGTCCCGGCAATCCCCGTCCCCACAATCCCCGTCACCACAATCCCCGTCCAGGCAATCCCCGTCATCACAATCCCCGTCATCACAATCCCCGTCCCGACAATCCCCGTCACCACAATCCCCGTCACCACAATCCCTGTCCCGGCAATCCCCGTCAACACAATCCCCGTCACCACAATCCCCGTTACCACAATCTCCATCCCGGCAATCCCCGTCACCACAATCCCTGCCCCGGCAATCCCCGTCAACACAATCCCCGTCACCACAATCCCCGTCCCGGAAATCCCCGTCAACACAATTATTGTCCCAGCAATCCCCGTCACCACAATCCCCGTCACCACAATCCCCGTCACCACAATCTCCATCCCGGCAATTCCCCTCACCACAATCCCCGTCACCACAATCCCCGTTACCACAATCTCCATCCCGGCAAACCCCCTCACCATAATCCCCGTCACCACAATCCCTGTCCCGGCAATCCCCGTCACCACAATCCCCGTCCCGACAATCCCCGTCACCACAATCCCCGTCCCGACAATCCCCCTCACTACAATCCCCGTCACCACAATCTCCATCCTGGCAATCCCCCTCACCACAATCCCCGTCATTACAATCCCTGTCCCGGCAATCCCCGTCAACACAATCCCCGTCCCCCAAATCTTAGTGTCTGACTCCTCCTAATCCCCAGAATCTGTCTCTAGAATCTCCGTGCCTACTAATCCCTTTTTCAAAATTCCCACTTCCACTATTTCTACATCCACATTCTCAATCCACGCACATATATACAAAATTCCCACTCCCACAAGCCCCATTGCACAGCCAGCACACCCACAATTCCCGCTCGAACAATTTCTGCTTTCACATGCCTGCTACCATTCCCACAACCACAATACACGCTTGTGTACATCCTCGATTCCCCAAGGCCCGCTTTCTGCATTCTTCGATTATTGTCCTTTCATCCTTGCCACCCCAACCTCGTTTCATCCCTCGTGCTGGCCGACCTTCCACCACCCCTTCATCCCCCCAATCTCGCCATTCCCGCCTCCTCCCCGTCCCTTCCTCCGCCGCGTTTCATCGACTGGGCGGGGCGCCATCTCGCAGCGCAGATCCCTTTTCGTCCGTCCGTCCGTCGGGGAATTTTATATAGCCTCCGCCGAGATTTGCGCGAGCGACGGCGCGGGTCATATTTCCAGACGGGTTGTCAAATTGGAATCAGCCAATTTCGAACTTCTCTCTTGGGCGGAGCTGTATCCGCTGCCGGGGGAGGTAATTAGTATCGGAGTGCGAGGCAGCGCTCCTTGGCTCGCGGCAGCGCCACTTCTGGGAAATGAAGAAACCGAAGCTTCACTTTTTTTCGCGTTCACTGCTAATTCACAGATGAGGTGTCACGTTAAATTGTGGTCCAATTAAAGGAGATTTAAGTTCGACCTTTTTTGTACGAGATTTTATCACTGGCAGTTGTATGACAACTTACCTAACCACAGGTGTACGTATGCCGTCACAAATGATCAGTAATTTATCTCTTTCGTTGCAAAAATTCCGCATTTTGTAAATTACACAAGGGAACACGGTTTTTTACCTCCAGGCAGGTAGAGTGTGCAACATACTCAATTTTATACGTAGATTATGAATATCACAATAAACTTCATATTACGTCACAGTTTTTAAATATATCGTAACTTTATACCATATCATACCATATTTTTCTATTAATACAATACATTTAAATTGCACCTGAATGAATATAGAATCAATATCAGTTCATCTGTGTCACTTTCATGAGATATCAACAAACTTTGGCTTTCGTGTTTGTTTTTTTACCTTCTGTATGCAAAGTTTGCAGTCTGTGTTCTCGAGTCTGATAGTCGCGCTCAATTAGGAGTAGGTCTTCGTGGACTTAGTAGGTCTTGGTGGATGATTTGAAAACAAGTCACGTACACCATCATATTTCGTAATGAGTATCAGTCAGCGAAAGGAATTATTTTAGCATCTTACCTTGTCGCAAGTATACAAGTATCCAACTGCTGGGGTGGCAGATTCTGAGTCGGGCGGTGTTATATGAAACTGTACCAGCGGTGCGCGTGAAGTTCGTATCTGGTTTGCGTGTGCCTCAAATACATTAATATATTACAGTTCTATGTTTTTATAAAGTGAAATTTTCCACATGAACTGTAGAATTACGTCGTTTCGATAAAATGCATCGAAAGTGTGCGAAGCAACCCGATAACTTCTGTTAGTATGTGAAAGATATACATCCAAACTTCAAAGGAAAAAAATACGACGATATTAGAAACTTGCGTATTCTTTATATCGTATCGTATATGTGATTAAAATGCATGGGATGCTCAGCAGTGTTGTGTCACCTGTACAACGAATCTTAGGTTGTGGTTGTATGGAAAACTTAAATCATTGTCATTCGCTCTACCAATGTTGTGAAGAATATCAACAAATCAATTTCATGTCTGCACATTATTGCAAGAATGAAGCGTATCCCATTTTTAACTTGTTATTACCACGAACGCACGCTCATAAACTTTTGTAGTAATATAATCGGAGTGAGAATGCGGAAAATACTATAGGATTTTGTTTATTTCAATTAATAAATATGCTCATCTCTTTTGAACCTTGCGAGATAGAAAATTTTTATGATTTTCAAAATCAGCGTGATTGTTGCATTTGAAACTACCTACTTTCGTCCTGGAGGTATTAAAAAAAGTTTTTTGTTCTCTAGTGTTATTGTTAAGTGTAATTAGCGTATTGGAACCCAACTTCAGAAAGTCAAGAGCTGAACGGCTACATCATATAAGCTCCGAACTGTGTAACTGTGCGTGAGTAAATAAACTTCTCAAATGTTGATTAGCAAACAGAATTACTTAAATTCCTGCTATTATATGGCATAAAAGATCAATTAAAAATTTAGATTACGCACGAATCTGATCCCCCGTTTCTAGGTGAAAAAGAAGAGACCCAATAAATCTATGGCTTGAAGATTACAAGTGCTGGCTTCCATGCAGTATTCGGCTGGCTTCCATGCAGAATAATCTACAAATTTACAAAATTACAAAACGTTTTTCACTTTCAATTTATTTAATCCATTTTATAGGTTTTTACCTTATTATGAAGAATAACATTTACAAGTATATATCCATATCTTCATAATAAACGCATCGTATTTCCTTGGCGGAGGGGAAATGTGACGCACCCCCTTAAGGAACATTAGTTTGTACAAAACATTTTTTCTACCCCCATAGTATAATGCTGTCATTTAATGGCTGCGACCAGTTGCATAATTCATTTTGATACAGTTTTCATTATGATACAGGTTCTTGATCAATCACAGAGAAGCTTAAAAACCGAGTATTGACAATTAATAATTGAGAATCGTTCTAGTAAATGTTTTGTTTGATTGTGTACTTTAAAATTATATTTGATACATTATTCTTGTAAGTATTAATTTCTTTTATTAGTAATTTTTCCTGGAATATTATTTAAAATAAATTGGATCGTATTTTGATCCCATTTGACTAGCGCAGTACTCCCTCGCAGGCGGAAGGGTGGCCAGAACCACTTGAGCTTGGGAAGGTACGGTTAGGGAGCGTCCGCTAGGTGGCCTTGGGTGAATCCTTTATGTCAACGGCCACGAAACGATTCAATGTAAAAGTTTAACTTATAATAGTCGTAGAAAAAGTACCGTAGGAAACTCGATGTAATGGGAATTAATACACTCATGTGAAGTTTACGATACTCGCTCGTTCCACCCTCGTATCGTAATATCACACTTGTATATTAATACCCATCATTACATCATCGTTTCATGATGTACTATTTTCATATATTAACCATATTATTACAGCTGGCAAAGACAAACTCGACGAAGACAATAGAACCATTGTGGTTTACAAAAGGAAATGTAAACACAAGGTTGCGATAAGGTATATGTGGGTCAAACAAAACGCCATTTAATCACTAGAGTTAAAGAACACCTTAGGAACAGTGAAAAAAAGGAAGATGACAATGTTATATCCAGACATATCCAATGCTCTGGTCACACAATGGATTGGGAGAATCCAGTATCTTTGACTATGAACCCAACTGAAAAAAAAACTTATTTCAGGGATGTTATTCATCAAAATTGAAACACAATTCTAAATTACCAAAAAGACTCCTCCAATCTAAATCACATTTATGATAAGATAATGTAATTTAATAATTTCATGTCCCTTTATACCTGCTCTGTACCTTAATGTACAACCCCACTTACTTTGTTCTAATTTTGGGTTCCTCAAACCTTCCTCTATGGCAATTGATTTACTTTTATACCCTTATACATACTCTTTTCATGTTTCTCTACTGAACATACTGCAAATTCCGTACTGGTGTTGGCCCTATTGTCGTACCAGACGGAGCGGTATTATGATGACTAGCTCGTTCAAATGTATTAGACTCTTGGAATCTAACAAATCTACTCCCAACATGGGTAATACATTGATCCTAGTGTTTATCAATGCTGATACTGTTAATCTCAACTTCTGTTTACCGCAATTTGCAACCTGGTGTTGATCTCTAGAAATGAACATTAGTATGTAATATAACCTCACAAGTCAACAAGTAACCCACCTCTTTCTCGCTAATGTATATTTAGCAACCTTAATCTAAATTAATAACTCTTGTAAATTAGTAAAAGTTGAAGACGATCCAAAAAGATTTTGGACAGTCGTATTTATAAAATTAACAACTTTTATAAATACGACTCTCCAAAATCTTTTTGGATCTTCTTCAACATTTACATCAATCTAAGTGACAGCCTTGCAAAAGAATTTCTTATAAATTAGACTTGCAATTAGTTATTGTTTGTTTATGTATTGTTTTAACCTTGTCTCTGTAGAACACTGATGAGGATTTCGCAAATGAGGCCGAAACGTTTGTTAAAAACATATAATTTACAACATGACTGGAATCATCGTTCTTTATTATTTGCTTGTCGATAAGCTTAATCGCTGTTGTAAATCTTATAGAAATTTCTTTTACCGTCACCATGACCGAAGACAGGTTCCAATTATCCCCAATAAAGTGACTATTTACTCAATCATCAAGTCTTTGATTCGACAAGCTATATAAAATACTATGCATATTTTAACATGAATTTTACCAACATCTTACTCAATGATATATTTCATTTTCTACTGTATTACACTGAAATCAATTTAGAAATTGTAAAAAGAACTCACGTGCTTAGTTAGATGTCAGAAGAAATTGCAATGCATCAGTCAAAAAAAAACTTGTGCTCGCCTCAGCGCACGGGGCTATACTGAGTCACTGCTCCAGTGGAGGAAGAGCGAAGTTGTCCAAAGAACGCTCAGCGTCAACCTCAGTTTTCCTTCACGCGTAATTCAAGTTATTTTAGGGGGCTTCCGTTTTCCGTTGGATCCTCTCAGCCTGCTTTCCTACAGAAAGTATTCATCATTTAGTTCATTTTAGCCGGGAGGACATACTATGCACCTGTAAGGTCCATGCTTTGGCATTTTTTTCAAATAATTGAAAGACACGGGCTTGGAAACTGGAATTTCTTATATCCAACTAGCATTTATTTCCTTGTAATTCTTTGTTGGTCATTTTAACAAGTCTTAGGAAATCTGACAGAAGTTATATGTACGTCAAAACTGCTCAGTTGTTTAGATTCTTCCCGGCGATTGTCAAAACTATAGTTCGATTTAAATGTAGTGTCTCCTCAAGGTCACGAGCTGAAATAAGGGTGCCCCCCCCTTATTCCAGCTCGTGACACCTCCCCTCCGGTCAATCCAATCGGGAGCTTCGTAACCACTTAAATATTTGGTATTAAAACTCCCCATTGGCCCCATTGGTACCCCCGTTTCCTTTCAGCTTGTGACCTCGAGGAAAGACTTTTACATCGGACAACATATCGAAAAACCTGTCGCTCATTTAAGACGTACCACATTGCGACGTTAGAATAATATATTTCTCAGTTCATAATTTTGCAAGAGCCACACAAGATTTGTCAGAAAAGCAGCATGTGGCTTACGAGCTTGGCTGTGGACACTGTTGTAGTATTCCAGCGGCTAATTTCGGATATCTCCAGTAAGTTATTGCCTTTTGCAAGAGTGTTCGTGTCGACTGGCTTCAAATTGAACTGTAAAATAAATGCATTCATTCAACTTGAGGGAAAAACTATATTAGAGAAATAATGGAAACGTAGCTCAGAATATCATTAATGAAATCTAGCACTGAAATATCGCAAACTATTTTGTTTAAATACACAAAATTAAATGTTTAGTGATACATTTTTTAATTTTATAATATTATACATTGCAAATAAGATCATAATCCTTTAAACATTAAAATTTTATATATGAAACGAAAACAATATTTAAACAATACTAGAAGACATTAAGCTATAAACATATTCACTTTGGGAATAAGAATTTAAGTTAGACATCCAAAAATAGCCTTTATAGCGAAAGAAAAAGTCTGAACTTTTAGCTTTCCGTCTGTCCTTCAACTCTTTGTGAAGAGTGACGGGGATAAAAGCAAAGTGTCATCGGATTTCACAGTTGGGGTAGCTCCATTTGTGATTAACGAGAATCGGGAGGGACGAGAAATGAAAATGGACACGGGTTCAATACTTCCGTTGAAGAGCATGAATTTGCACTTTTAACTGTTGTATTCTTGACATACGTACATTTCTTGGCATACATTCGAATCACGTGGACCCGAAAATAAATAAACAAAATTCAATAATTCAATATTGTCTTATTAGTTGTTACTGAACCAGTTATTGTAATACAATATGCCTTCTAAAAATACTAGTGTTATTAACATTATTAGATTTTAATGACATGTAGTAAAAATATATAATGTTGAAAAATATAGAGTACGTAAGAAGATAATCATAAATTGAGAACTGAACAACACTAGTGGATCATATTTGTAATAAAAAATATCTAGACATTTCCAACACGGAAAGGGCTTTTTCAAATTTATGGCGTGTATTATTTCTTTAATATTTTCTTGAGATTAAATAGATCAAATAGGCATGAATTCAAACTACCGATACTGTTGTACAATTTGGGAATTATATTTGAAGCGGGTGCTACATTAAGTTCAATTCTATTGACAAATGGTTTCATTGGTTGTAATTACGTAAATCAAACCTCACCAATCACTTTAACAAAACTGCAATAAAATCACAAAATTATTTTAATAAACGGCCGGTCTATCGTAACAGACCCACACATATTCATCGATGCTCAACGAAGATTCACTTCCGAATCTTAATTAGTATTGACAAATAAATAATCAAACCACAACATTGTTCAAATTTTAACAGTTATTCTGATGAAATGGTCCATGCACACAAAAATCCTGTAAGTACAAAACGAATTTAATGATACTGCTGCTTAAAACCACCAAGTTATCACCAAGCATTAAATTGTTTCCTAGAAAGATGTGCATAATAAAACAATAAATACATTTAAGCTGATGGAAACACTAACAGGAACCTAAAGGAAATGACAGTGCATAAGAAGATAGTGAAGACTCCTCATGCAACAAGGTTTGCCAGTTAATCTTGGGACTCAGCGAGAAGAGGAGACTCGCTCGCCGTCTGTTTAAAGGAGGTCTTAGCTGCAGCTCCCACGTGCGAGTCAACGCCGCGCGGGTCGGAGCTCGAAGCGCGGAGTGCGGCGCGTGCGGACAAAGTGAAGGGGTGAAGGGGAGGGGAAAGAGGATTCTCCGCATACGGCGGCTAGAGAGCGGTGCTCGCCTCTGCGTCCCACTCCCTCACGCTGCGCGCCGCCGGTCCCGCTAACGTCCCCGCTGCTTCCCCTGCAGCCCGCGCCAGCCCTGGCGCCTCCGCCATCCCATCCAAAATACCACCCCCTGCCCCCGCTGCCGCTTCTGTTTCTGCCCTTCCCTGACGACATTGTCCCGCCACACCCTGATGCCGCTGACCCTGTCCTACACCGCATCTCTCACCAAATCCACCCCCACTCTCGCAAGGCTACCCTCTGCCACGCTGCTGCCTGTCTCTGCCACCTCCTGACGACTTCCCTCTACAGTCTCTGCAGCTTCCCAAAATCCCCTGCCGCCAACTCCGCCACCCCTTCCGTAACGCCTCCCTCTGCCCCCGCAGCCGCGACCGATCCTGTCTCGCCCTGACGCCACCGTCCCGCCATACCCTGATGCCACTGTCCTTCCACCGTTCCTGCTGTGGCCCCACCGCCCGCGCTACCCTAACAAAATCTGCCATCCCTTCCGCATGGCCACCCTCTGTTTCCGTTGCCACGGCCGGTCCCTGCCGCCTCAACTGCCATCCCTGCCGCCGTCCAAGAAGCCGTCTCTGCCGCTGTCCCGGCCTCTGTCCCGGGCGCCGTCCCCACCGCCCTCCTCGCCGCCGTCCCTGCAGCAGTCCCAGCCGCCGTCCCCACCGCCGTCCCCGCCGCCGTTCCCACTGCCGTCCCCGCCGCCGTCCCTGCTGTTCTCGACATTTCCTTCCGCTTCTCGACCATCTCCGCCACTGCCTCGTCCACCAAGGCTGCTCCTTCTGCCACCGCTCCCACATCCACTTCCTCTCCCACCGCAAAGTCACCCTCTGCACCCGTCTCCGCCTGCTGCTCGCAACCCGGGGGGCCTATGCCATTCCCACCACAACGCAACCCCCTACCCCCATCGCTGCGGTCGCCCCTGCCATCAACGTCACTGTCACCGTTCCCGCTGCGCCTTTCGCCCACACAGACCCTGATACTCCTGCCGCAACGCCACTCCCTCCCCCGGCCACGCGACCATCCGCGTCCGCTGCTACTGCCGACCCACGCTCCGTCACCGCCCTTTCCTCCCGTCCCTCCAACCCTCGTGCATCCATCCTATTTGCCTAGGACAGGGCTGTCCAACTTAGTAGGGCTCATGGGCCACATAAAATTCTTGTTAAGCCGCGGGCCGCACCGTTATTTAAAATATTTTCCCCTAACTACTAAGATTATACTGAAACTTATATTAGTTACGACTTTTAGTCAACATACTTAATGATTAATATACATACGAGAAAATTTAATACATCATTAAATAAAAATAATATGAATTATATTTGATTGGTATAATAAAATTTGATCAAAGCAGTCGCGGGCCACACAAAATGATCTGGCGGGCCGCATGCAGCCTGCGGGCCACCAGTTGGGAAGCCCTGGCCTAGGAATACACTCCTCGATTGCAGCTGCAGCGTCCCATCCCCCAGCGCTCTGCGCCACTGTATCCATACTCCACAAACTCACTCATTTCAAACTCAACAAACTCACACTACTCGCTTCTCCCGCGCTCACACTACAAACGGCGCTCGGTATTTATTTTAAGATAGGGAAGAAATGTAAATATAGAAACTATTTGTACGTACGTTGCGTTTTAAAACGAAGTAAAATTGTGTTTAATACACATTGAAAATAAAGAAACTAAATACATCCACATTTTTTTAAACATTTGAAATTTTAACAAACCTCTTCTTTTCTTATATTTTAATGATGCGAGATGCAAGGAAGTCACATGCAACAATATTTCTTTATTTACACAAATAAGTGTTTTACAAAAAAAATATTATTGTTTGCAGATTCGATGTTCTGCAATTTAGTGAAAAAGTAGTCACTTTGTTGTTTAATACAAATCTAATGAAGATATAAAATTGATAATTATCAATTATAATTATCAATTATCATTGAACATTGCACGAAATTAACAGATTTATCTTAACAGATTACGTAACCTAACACCATTCAAAACGAAAGTAGTTTTTAACCCACCAACGTTTCTTCATTTATTATTATTATTGTTCCTCTAAATCACGACTAAAGATGTTATGTGTCGGCTCAATATAAAATCTACTCCAGGTTGCAACCAGCTACCTAAGAAGTAGATCTAGGGACTGTCGGTGCCTCTACAATACTTTGCGCAAGATGTGGGCTGTTCCAAATAAAGCGATTTCTTGCACTTCCCAGTCTTTTGAATTACCTGGGAGTTTAGACAAGTTCTTACACAAATTTTGCGGAACAAATCCCAGAGCTCCGATAACTATCGGGACGGCCTGTGCTTTTATTATTATTATTATTATTATTATTATTATTATTATTATTATTATTCCTCTAAATCACGACTTAAGATGTTATGTGTCGGCTGAATATAAAATCTACTCCAGGTTGCAACCAGCTACCTAAGGAGCAGATCTAGGGACTGTCGGTGCCTCTACAATACGTTGCGCAAAATGTGGGCTGTTCCAAATAAAGCTATTTCTTGCACTTCCCAGTCTTTTGGATTACCTTGGAGTTTAGACAAGTTCTTACACAAATTTTGCGGAACAAATCCCAGAGCTCCGATAACTATCGGTACGACCTGTGCTTTTACGCCCCACATTCGGCTGATCTCGATTTCCAAACTCTTGTATTTAAGACGTTTCTCTGCCTCCTTGGTAACGACGTTTTGATCGCAAGGTACAGCAACATCCATAAGTAAACACGATTTGTTCTCCAAATCCCGGATGACTATATCCGGTTTGTCTGCTGCTATCGTGCGATCAGTTTGAATTTGTTGGTCGTACAATATCGTACACAATCCAACAGACGTCACCGGTTTCGGTGAGTGTTCGTACCACTCGGGGCATGTGTTCGGAACTTCGAGGGCGGTACAGATCTGCCAGTGGAGGTAGCTACACACCCTGTCGTGTCTTTTCAAGTATTCGGTCTTTGCTAGGATTGGACAAGCTGAGACAATATGATCGATAGTTTCTACGTGTTCCTGACAAATGCGGCATTTATCATCTTGGGGAATTTTGAGAATCGCTTTATCATAATGTCGTGTTCTCAAGGCCTGATCTTGGGCAGCTATTACAAGTGCTTCCGATTCTGGCTTCATTCTTCCCCTTTTAAGCCACATAAATGATTGATCTTTATTGATCTGCACCTTGTCCATTCTTTTTAGGTATTGTCCGTGGAGTGGTTTGTCTCTCCACGATTTCTTTAACATTTTCTGTGTCTCAAATTTCATGTTAAGTAGCATCAGAAGTTCAGTGTCTCTGTCATTCTGGTTGTCTTGCATAGTCTTGTTCGCAATGCTTCTTGCTACACTTACAATGCCTCTGTTTCCCATTCTTCGGTCATATTTCATGACCTGCCTCATTAGTGGGTCATCTTGATGGCTGACTACATACTTTCACATCCCGGTTATTGCATTGTGCCAGGAGGCTTCAATTTGTCTGAGGCCTCTTCCTCCTTCCTTACGTGACACATAAAGTCTATGTACATCAGCTCGGGGGTGGGCAACATGATGCATTGTAAGCAATTTTCTGGTTTTTCGATCCATGATGCGAATTTGCTGTTCAGTCCAGTCTACTAGTCCGAAACTGTATTCGGCTACAGGCACCGCCAAACTACCTATTGCTGATATTTTATTCCTTGAGTTCAGAGCGAACTGCAGGACAAGTCTCACTCGTCTATAATACTCCCTGCGAATTCTCTCTTTCACTGTGTCGTTCGAGATGGTCTCACATTCTTCAATGCCCAGATATTTGTAAGTTTTACCTGGCTCAAGATCTTGAATCACAGTGTGTCTATCAACTTAAATGTTCTCGGACGTGGTCATTTTGCCTCTTTTTAAGTTGGCTTTTGCACACTTGTCAAGACCAAACTTCATGCAGATGTCATTGCTAAAATCATTGATGACAGACAGCATTTGGGAGAGAATCGCTTCATTCTTAGCAAACACTTTAAGATCATCCATGTAAAATAAATGTGATACAGGCCTTTCATCACCATGGAGCTTGTAACCAAAGTCAGTGTGCGACAGCTGTCTTGATAGAGGAATCAAACTAATGCAAAACAGCAGAGGGAAAGTGAATCTCCTTGAAAAATTTCCCTGTTAATCTGAATACTTCTGGTTTCTACTAGTCCCTTTCCGCTGTGGATTAGTAACCTGGTGCTCCACGACTTCATACTAGCCTTGCAAAACTCAACAAGTCTAGGATGAAATCGATAGATCTCCCGGGTCTTCAAAATCCAATCATGTGGCACAAAGGCCTTCTGGTAGTCAATCCAAGCCATGCTTAAATTACGTTTTCGTTTCTTTACATCATTCAAAATTATTTTATTGAGAAGCAAGATTTCCTTACAGCCATAGGAACCTTTACGACATCCTTTCTGTTCAACTGGCAACAGATGGTTCTTCTCTAGGTGCCTATACATTTTGTCAGCAATGGCTGCAGTTAAAAGTTTGTACATTACTGGCAAGCAAGTAAGTGGCCTGTAGTTCTTCGCCAAAGAGCTGTCTCCTCCTTTAGGTAGCAATTCTTCGCCAAAGAGCTGTCTCCTCCTTTGGGTAGCTTATTATTATTATTATTATTATTATTATTATTATTATTTTTATTATTATTATTATTATTATTTAGTTCGTTTTAGGCAAGTTACGACCTACGACAAAGCAACTGACCTGACGTATCGTTGAGTTTCCATCACACTTCTGACATGATGGGTTATTTGCAAGGGAGGAAGTGGCTTCAAGACGGGTGTCATGTTCTACAAATAGAGCTGCACTCTTATAAAGAGATCTATAGGATTCGAATGGTTGGTTATGTAAGATTGATGGACCACCACAAACACACCTTACACAAAACAAGACTCTAATCGGCCTTCCTTTGAACTACTTAGAGCGCATCCTTTGTAACAGCGTAGGCCACGCAGGTCGACTTTGAAAGAATTTGGTAGGTGCTTCTTCCGGCCTATTTCTTCTCAAGAGCGTGTGCCACCCCCGCAACAACCGACACCGTGTCATATTTCCCCCGCCCCCGCACCACTCCCCGCGCGCCCAACCGCTTCCCCGCGTCGTCGTCTCTCTCTCACCGTGTTCTCTCTCCCCCCTTCCTCTTCCCCGTCCCACGCCCCCTTACCGCTCCACCCTCCCTCTTTACCCCTCCCGCTCCCCCTTCCGCTCCCCCCCGCACCCCTTCCCGCTCCCCCTCCCGATCCCCCTTCCTCTCCCCCTCCCGATCCCCCTCCCCCTCCCCCTCCCGCTCCCCCTTCCCGCTCCTCCTTCCCGCTCCCCCTTCCCGCTCCCCCTTCCCGCTCCCCCTTCCCGCTCCCCCTTCCCGCTCCCCCTTCCCGCTCCCCCTTCCCGCTCCCCCTTCCCGCTCCCCCTTCCCGCTCCCCCTTCCCGCTCCCCCTTCCCGCTCCCCCTTCCCGCTCCCCCTTCCCGCTCGTCCCTCCAGCTCCTTCCTTCGCTCCCCTCACAGTCCTCGCCTCCTCCTCCTCCCACTTCCCGCTAACCCTTCCGCTCATTCCTCTCGCTCCCCCCTCCCCCTTCCGCTCCCCCCACCCCTGGCGCCTTCCCGCTCACGCCGGCGGAGGGAAAAGGCTGCTTCGCACCTCCGTAATGGAGCGGTGAATGTTTCATGGCGGCTGAGCCGGCGGCGGCAGAAGGCTCCAGCGGCTGGATGCTGAGAGGGGGGAGCGGGCAGAGAAACAAGAGTAACTCAAACAACGCAATGCAGAGGTGAAAACAAAGAAAGAAAGTGGAAAATAGGAAGGAGAAGGAATGTTGTAGTTAATAAAAATGCGAGCGCTTTTAGAAAGAAATGAAAGTGAAGAAAGTGAAAGAAGGATCACGGTACGACAGAATAGTGAAATAAAAGCACCGACAGGAGTGATGATACAAAAAGAAATATGATACAGGTTGAGACAAAATTTGCAGTAATAAATAATATGGAGTACCAGAGGAAGAATGCATGATGCGATGCGGCAGAAAAAGAAAAGTGGTATTTATGTAGCAATAATAATGTGAAGTTATCTAAGAATTTATTAGCTACACTGGCAATATCAACTACGAGCCACTGAAAACAGACACTAGAATAAATAAATACAAAACGTAGGAAGAAATGAAGAAAAATAAATGACCATTAAATAAGAAGAATCACATTTAAGCAAAGAACCTGTGCGATATATAGAAAAAATATCAGCCTGTGATGAGAAAGAAAAGATTATTTAATTTGCGATCGGGATTGTGAAAGTAAATTGAATCACAAGCCGTGTAATATTTTCATCTTACGTTCCGTCTGCGTTGTCATGAGACTACTAAATTTCAGCATCATAAAATGGACAATCCGCTTAACCGTAAGACAAATTATTTGATACCCAACACTTCGTATTACCCGAACAATCTTTCATTAATAATTTCCGAACAACCGCGATTTCCAATTTTTTTTCACAGAAATGACACCATTATAGATAACAGAAGCCCCACCCCATGAGTCTGAAGGCAATTTTGAGTCGTCCTGTGGAAACGACTAGAAAGGCCGGAAAGCACAGGGTGATAGCCGAGACGCTGAAAGAGATGAGTCGGAAGCGCCTACAGAAGTAGTGCGGCAAGAAGAATGTGTTCTGTTGGAGCTCAGACGTGACATTAAGAACCAGGTAGGGTGAGGAGGCAATGTAAGGAGAACGTAATGGGTCAAGTCTGACAGAGATAGAACCTTGGGGGAAACGAAAGCGCCAAAACATTAAGCGAAGGACCAAAAAGTGTGTCGAAAACATAGGCGCCAAAGGAAGCCCCGGCGTTAAGATCATTGGCAGAGTGGTGGGAGGGGCGGGTGTGAAAAAGGGAGCGAGGGAAGTGGATGCACGGCGGGGAGGACAGGGAATGGCGTTTTGATCGATTAGTGATTCCGGGCTCTTCAACCAAGGCCATAACCCCTGTAAGTGTAGAGAATGTGTTTAGCGCAAGTGGCGGAGATTTTCCCCCGATGGAAGACGAAATCCGGCGCCGACATACCCTCGGCATACAAGATTTACCCCCCAACCAGGAACGGAAAAAGACTGGGCAGCACGCGGTGCGACGCAGGCAGTGTGTAGGGACAGCACAGGAAAGGGGATGGAGCGGCAAGCCATGTAGCGACGGGGGGACGGAGCGGGTGGAGGGGGGCGAATTATGATAGAGGAACAGCTCAGAAAGGCGCCGTGGATTGTGGCGTCATCTTGTCGGTGGTATGGTGGGTGTGGATGCCAGAATCGGGGGCGGGCTGTGACATGTGGTGGCGAGGCGAGGCGGGGACGGGATTTAATGGCGAGGCGGATTTGATTGATTAGTAATTCCCGACGCCCCCAAAAAGCTAAAGGTATTAGTCCCGTAAGTGTAGTGCATGTGTCCCCTTTAAAGGTAAGGTGATCTTCCCCCGCAGTGCGGTGAGATCCGTCGCCAACCTACCGTCGGGTAACGGGGTTTCCACAGCGAGGTATCTGCAACCAGCGGGGTACAACCCCAGACAGAACAAGATCTAAGCTTCCGACAGGTATCCCGACAAATACGATGGATCCCTCTCCAGACAGCGACTGAACTCGACCTAGCTGACAAGCTAGTGTCAAAAATCCTGCCGCCGTTGGTACTCGAACCTAGGACCTCCCGGTCAGAAGCACCGCAGTGATGTCAGTTATTGGGCGGAACTGGGCGATAGCAGGGACGTGCAATAGAGTGAGGCAGGGAGGGACGGGCTGTGGCGCTGCGGCGGGCGAAAGGGGGGAGGTGGGGTGAGGACGAGGACGGAGTGGTTAGGGGCGGGGCATGACCTGCCCTGGACCAGGGACGTGGTACGCGCGGAGGCAGGCACGGAAATGAGGCAGAGCGGGGGCTGCGCCGCAGCGTTAAGGCTACTCGCAACATGAGACGCGGGTCCGTGACGTGACGCAAAGTGACTGGCGGTGAGTTTCTGATAACCACTATTTCTGTGGGCACGAAGTAAAAGTTTGTAAGTCAAAAGTCGGAGTTTGGAGAAAATAAAGGGTTAGTTCATTGAGTTAAAGCTTTTTCTTATGCTCAACGCTATTTCCCAAAGCTTTATTCTCTTAAGGAGGCAACATTTGAATTAAGTCGTTTTACTAAAATAAAATATAGATGCTTAATTTGTAGTTCCAGTACTTAACCCAATTTCGCCAAAAATTGACTTAAGAACTTGTTTCTCGTGATCACAGGTTTTTTGGACCCGCCCTCCTGCGCTCGTGCGCGGAATTATATACCGTTTCAGCTCCTACAACCCTTGCTTGGGAAGGAGAATGTTCCTGGTTCGAGTGGCTGAGAGTGTGAAAATCATCATGTAAATGTACGACAAAAATGTCAGATTAACGTACCATTCTGTTCGGCTTTTGGTTGCACCCTTTAAAATAATGGCATTATTAAAGTACTATTTAGCTTATCTACTAACTGATTTATAAGTAATATTCATCCGGTAATCAGAAACCACAATACCATGAAGGTAATGATGTGCTACAGCTACTTTCAAATTACTAAAAGAATGCATACGAAGTTCTTACATAATTGTATCATAGTACAAGCTGAAGTAATCGGCATTCCCCGGCTATTCATTAATCACGGTCCTCTATTTTACACAATCATACATAGATACATTTAATTTATTTAGATTAATATAATTATACCTGTGGGGCCACCTGTCGGGGCCTGCGTAAGTGAACACTTGAAAATCCAAGAAAATGAAGTACCAAGCAAGCTTTCAGAAACAAAGATGAAATGAATACTGATCTACTGGGTGTGGAGAAAATCTATCATACCAGAAAATAATATGATAAGAATAACTAGAAGAAGAAGAAGAAGAAAAAGAAGAAGAATATAGATTATGTACGGGTACCCGAAGTGTGGCTCTCAGGGGTCCATATTTGTAAACCAAATTTATTATTATAAGAAGTACATTAATATTACATTATTAATAATACGACCAATGCTATAATAGTAGTATACTAAAAGAAAGAATAAAAATACGCGTCAGTGAAAATAAGACTTCGACCGGAAACCGATAAGAATACAGAGAAGACAGCATTTCCCACTGCTGACTTTCCAACACAACGAAGTACTTCATTTGCTAAATTGCTAAAAGCACTTGAACTACTAATTTAACACCGCAGCCAGCCAGTTCGTCCTTTCGCATGCGTAGTACAAGCTCAACCTCTACGCCGCTCTGTCGGCGGCGCGGCGACGAAAACGATAGATGGCGCTCGAGCTCTCCGCCCGCGAGCTGTTTCTGCAAATTTCATCCGCGCGCCGAGACGGAGCGCGTGAATTATGGACGGCGGCGGGGCGTGATTCAGATCCTCACGCGGATTCCCGCTCACTTATTTAATGGGACGAGGGCTGCGCCGCAGTCTGCGGGTCCCGGGCCACCGGAACAGACACGCTGAGGCATTGCCTCTTAAGACGTTTTCATGGCGAAGTCCGCAATGCAAGATCCTTGTCACTGATGGTTCGTTGATTAATTGATGTGATTGTTCGTGATTCGGGACGCGTCAACTACAGGTCATTAGTGTAGTGCGTGTTTTTTTTCGGGGTAGGTGGTGGTGATCTTTTCCCCGCAGGACGTAGAGGTCCGGCGCCGACCTACCGTCGACTAACGGGGTTTTCCCCTTAACTAGGTATCTCCCAGCAGCGGGGCACCGCCCCAGCCGGGACAAGCTCTAAGCTCGCGACTGGTCTCCTGGCATGTGTGGTAGTGTAGTGCATGTTAGTGTATGCGTGTGTGTGTGTGTGTGTAAATGTGAGGATAGGACAAGGAAGAGAAAGGAAAGATCGCGCGCGGTTCGTGGTCCGTTTGTTTAGGTACTGCTCCGGTATTCGCCTGGAGAAACCATCAAAAACTACCCATCAGAGCAGCCGGTTGCTCTCCTACAGACAGCGACTGAATTCGACCTAGCTGAAAAACTAGTGTCGAATATTCTGCCGGTGTCGGGACTCGAACCTAGGACCTCCCGGTCAGAGGGACGGCAGTGAATCATCTGATGCACTGACTCATCTCTCCCGGTTAGTTGGTGAAAGATTCGTGATTGATTATATCGTCTCATAAATGTAGGGTGTTTTTTTTATTTTGGATGATGGTTCTGAAACTGGCACAGATATTTATTTATAACGATACAGATTTAGAAAATTTGCCATACATTGGTTCATACGTACCACTATAATCTATTTTAATTCATAAAACACAAAAAACAAAATTTTTTAAAAGTTTAATGGATGAAAAATACTGATTTGACAATTTATGTATGTGAATATTTCAAGCAAAATAATAATATGTTCACATAGTTTTACAACCAAAAATAATTATCATTTGCCTACGATTTTCTTGAAATTTTCACATTTATGTGACTTTTTCAGGTCAAAGATTCTGTGCAAATTTAACGACTTGTTTTGTTTTCCTTCTTGGCACATCAATATCCACTTCTTCAATTCACAAGTAGTGTTACATTTTCGATACAAACTTTCGTGGCAAACTTGGCACAAAGCGAAAGACAAATATCGACACGTAAATTATATCTTTCGTTTCCACTTAGTTCAGTGCGTTTATCTTTCAGAAAGTTTATCATAGAATCCAAATTCTCTCATAAGACCTCTCTGAGATTAATCCTGCAGAACTCACGTGCCTTTTAGGAACGCAAATGATCGCGCAGATCTACATATGTTGCCCAAGTTAGTTATACTTTTTTAGCCGTTATGAGTTTCATAAAATCTTTCTGAACCGGCACTCTTATCTCAAAATGTTAATTTGAATACATGAAAGTCATTAAACTTTAACATATGGAAATCAAAACTTGATATGGACTCCCGAATGAAAAATAGGTTAAGCGAAAACAAATCGATTTATATATACAATGATAATCATAATGTGTCATTGAGAAATGTAACGATAGAAAATCACTTCAATATTACTTTGACAATCGTTTGTCGTCTTTCGGATTTCCTGCAAGGAAAACATTCTTTGTATCACATTAGTAGTGTTTGTGCGGGAAACAAAAGATTTGTGTCTTTTTAAACTACCTGACAACATACATTATCTGAAAAGCTAGGAAGCAGAGTGGATGGTACAAGTAATATATTATCTGAAGTTACTCATACCTCCAAAACTTCTAAACTCAATAATATCTGTAAAATATAATAAAAAATGGCTGGGCTACATCAGTAGTTTGCGCCATTACTCAAGGGTTAAACGAGCCACGTACCGAGACAGGTCTGTCCTCCCGAATCCAGTTGTCACTACCATCCTTAGACCAAGGTTATAGTCTGATTTCTCATTTCATGGAAAGATCCGTCATCCGTGAAGTGTGCCTTGGTCGCGGCGTCTCCCAGATAGCCAAGTAAATACTGAGTCCGGCCGCGGAAGCCTACGCTCTCACTTGTCTATACGCTCACTACGCTCTCACCAATGTAGTTGTTTTATGTAATACAGATTAAAGAGAGGCACGGTATACGACAGTGCTGTCAAGGTCGACGTCACAAGCGGAAGTCCGTGGCACGAGTGCCACAAAGAAATCGCCCCTCCATGCCGTTCATTGCCCCGCCACCAGAGACAACGCCATCCATATTATAAAACAAAACGCGGATGTAGTAACAGTTTCCTTTCCCGTCGCTAGTTGCGCTGAAAAGCTCGTGGTATGCAACGGTGCCATGACGCGTGCCACTGCCACCAGTAGAAGACCTTGACACCACTGGTATACGCTCTTCCCATGTACGCAGTGCTGGCTGAGGACGTTTCAAGGCGATTGCCTCGAAACAAATTTTTCAGTGTTAAACCTCGTATTTATTGGAGAATGTATGACGTTACAAAAGGCAATGATATCAGTACTAATAATCACTATCTAGCGATTTAATGAAGGGGATGGGCATGTAAATGTGACATTTATACACGCATATCTAAGGAAAGCAAATATATATAAATTAGAAAATTTAAAAACTATTAAGTATGACAGGCAATCCGATCATTGTTTTTAGATGACAGCTGTTATGTGGTATCATAAACGCAAGTATGTTGACCTCTCATTGTCGATATATTTAATTATTTGAAAATGATAAAAAAGTATGCTTTCGGGAAATGGGCAACAATTTCATTTCTGTCCAATGTTACTTATTTGTGAGGGAAACACCCAAGTCCCTCCAATACAACGATGCAGAATTTATGATAGTGATGAGATCGGAATTTTTATGTCGTAGTGAAGGTCTTACCCTAATATTGAAAGCATAGAGATATGTAGATATTATTTTTAACCAGAAATATGAGGTCATTGTTTCGTGGGCTCGGAGTACCCGCTGAACTCACATCAAAACGTCATTATTTTGGCACGTGTCTTAAGCACATATTTCAAAATTTACAATGGCTTCATGTCAGTGGATAGATAATTTTAAAAAGCAGGTGTTACGTAAGTTAAACACGAAAAGACATAACAGATTACAATATTACGCCTTGTTAAAAAAACAAGTCTTCTCCACGCCATTGCAATTTCTATATAAATCACAAAAGATACATACATTATTTCACAATTTTTTGATGTAGAATAAATGTAATAATTGCTTTGGAAAATACCAGAAGCTAGAGAATACAATATTTAATAAAACAAAAGCATTTAAACAGTTCTTACACCTAAAGACAAAACGGGTCAAGGCGAGGAATAAAGTAATGCTAAGTTATTAATGTTAACTGTACCTCTGGGTTAGGATAATTCCACAACCCATTACATCATTCATCAATTTCTCGCTCTGGCTCTTTCGTCAACAAAGAGCAAGGCAACGGATCGATTCGGTGACCTTCACATCCTTATTACTGATTGCATGAAACTTGGATGAACTCACAATGATTGCTTCTGTGCTCCAGCTGAACGGCTCGATGTCGGGTAAACAACCAAGGAACGAATAGAAAGCCAAAGTCAGCAGTACGGAATATTTCATAACTCCATTCAGTTATAATGTTCATGGATTTCCCCCAGTTCCGCCAGAGAAGCACATTCTGTAATTTCAATTCTAGTAAAATATTCAAAATGCTCCTTTTTGGACTTACACTATTATCAATCACATATTTCTTTAATTCACTTCGTGTCAAACATTCCATTATTTTACTTTTTTTGTTTATTCCCTTCCTCTCAATGTTCTTCCAGTTGTAGGCATTTTAAAAAAGGACGAGTACTTAAAATAGTTGAGTTCTTTTCATATATTGAGAGCGAGATATCAGGATAAACTTAAAAAAATCCACGCATAAAAGTGCTTTCTCGAGATTTCTTTTACTTGGACGTCAGAAATAAACTCAAGGAAATCTCTTCAGAAATTTCTGGTCGTGTGTTCTTCCTTAGGGAACATTTCTTCGAGGAAACTGGTGACTTTGCAGCAAATCATATTTATGATCATGAGTTTTTCACTTCAGCAAGACTTCTTTGGAGAATGAAATATACGAGTAATATTGTATTTCAACTATCATCATCTATCCACCCAAAGACGATAAAGAACTTCAAGGAATAATCCCAAGCCCAAGGTAACAAAGACATCGAAGATTAAAAGACAAAAAGATGTCACGGATAATGCTGTTATTGAGATGCAAGTCGCGATAGAGATATAAATTTGTTGATAAGTAAAGATCTATGAATTTAAAAAGCGCCATTAACAGATATAGTTAAAATACAATAAAGTAAGAAATTACAATGTTTTCCCTCATTCCTTGATCGACTGTTAAGCAGAAAATCATGTTAGTGTAGTGAATGTTTTATGCCTGGAATCGGCTTAGTAGACGTTTTGAAAATTCTTTCGATTTCTTTAAATATAAAATTATCTTTATATGAAGAAACTAAAACAATGAATGAGGAAAGTGTACTTCATTCTATTGACATTATATACCATTCAACAGATTTCTATGGTCATATTCTGTGAACATATTTCTGTGGTCACGGGGTAAATGTCAAGTCATTTTTTGGCGAAGTTGAGTTAAGTACTGAAACTACAAGTTAAGTATCTATATTTTATTTTAGTAAAACGACCCAACTAAAATATTACCTCCTTGACGGCAGAAATGCGTTGGGAAATAAGTGTTGAGCGTAGAAAAAAGCGTTGGCTCAATAACCTAACCCTGGTTTTCTCCAAACTAAGGTTTTTGAACGAAAATTTACCCCAAGACCACAGATTTGTCTTCACCCTAGAGAAGCATGTGAAGGTTAGCCGCTGGAATTCACCAAGCAGGAATTGCTATTTTGTTTCTAGTATATTTTATTTACTAAACAGTGATCAGAACGGAATAATTTGTAAGAGAATCCGCAAACACGTTCATGTAAACAAAGGATAGTCGCCGCGGGTAAGGGATGTCGGTGATGGCCCCACCGGTGCACCGGTTGCAATCGGTTGCAGAAAGCGCTCGAGCTCCCTTTGCTAGGCGACGGATAGCCGGATGGCTGCGGGCAGTTGATTTTCCACAGAATGTGGAGCTCTACTGCTGGAGCAGTATCGAAATAAACCGGCCATGAACTGGGAGAGATGTTCCTTTCCTCTCTTCTCA
Organism: Acheta domesticus; assembly: GCA_031308135.1. NCBI lineage: Eukaryota > Metazoa > Arthropoda > Insecta > Orthoptera > Gryllidae > Acheta > Acheta domesticus. The sequence goes on along the minus strand of JAHLJT010008756.1, from coordinate 39,432,048 downwards.
TCTCCCCTTACACCGACACACATGTTTATTCACTACACTATCACACACAATAGCAGATCCAGGGGGGCATGAGGGCCACGCCCACCCCAAAAGGCCTAGAGTTTTTGTTTGTTACCTTCCTTTATTTCCCAAAATTTAATTAAATGTTTATTTATATTATAATTATGTAATTATTTAAATAATAATATTGTATACTACTATATTAACGCTACAAAAACAATATTAATTTATAATAACAAATATGTTTATTACTTAACAAAAATCTTTGATGCCCACCCTCAAAATGATCGGCTCGATCCCCTGAATACACATGCCGGGAGACCAGTCGGGAGATTAGATCTCGTCCCGGCTGCGGCATTGTCCCACTGGGGGATACCTGGATAGATATATTGATTGGTGTTTCCAGGCCGGGCAACGTGTAATGCCGTTAATCCCGTATGTGTAATGCATGTTTTTATCACGGGAGGTGGTAGTGATCTTCCCCCGCTGGCTGGTGAGATTCGGCGACGATCTGGCGGGGATTTTCCCCAACCAGGTGTCTCCCACCAGCCTGGTACGTCCCAGCCGGGACAATCTCTAAGCTCCAGTCTGATCTCCCGGCATGTGTGGTAGTGTATGGCATGTGAGTGTGTGTGTAAGGGGCGAGGATAGGACAAGGAAAAAGAAGGAATGGTCGCGCGCGGTGTTTGGCCTGTTTGTTAGGGAACTGCTCTGACCTTTGCGCGGTGTTGATCAGAGAAACTACGAAAAACTGCCGATCTGCGCAGCCGGTCGCTAGAATTCTCCTCCAGACAGCGACTGAATTCGACCTAGCTGACAAGCTAGTGTCGAAAATCCTACCACCGTCGGGACTTGAACCATAGAACCACCCGGCCAGAGGCACTGCAGTGGTATCAGTTGATGTTCTGAGCCACTTGAAGTGGAAGTGTAGGTCGGCGACGGATCTCACTTTCCAGAGACGGAGGAACTGCGCCCCTCCCTGGTTATAATATCCACTACACTTACGAGACGTGAACGTTAATAGTGAGTTTCAAAAGCAATTTTTTATAACGCACCAAGAGGAAACACACACTTAGAAAGACCTTAAAAAAATGAATAGAAACTGTGAGAACGGAACAGGCAGTAGCGTAAGTCGTGAAGAGTAAAGCAAGAATACTTACGAGACTAACGACCACAGCTGCAACTGGAAGAGGTGGCTCAGAGCATCAAAAGATGTCACTGCAGTGCCTCTGATTGGGAGGTCTTGGGGTTCGAGTACCGACGGTGGCAGGGTTTTTGACACAAGCCACATAGCTAGGCCGAGTTCGCTGTCTGTAAGATAATTCTAGCGAACGGCTGCTCTAATCGATAGTTTCCGTGGATTCTCCGATCAATACCAGGCAATTGCCGGAGCAGTACCCTACCAACCGGAACACGGACCCCGCGCCATCATTCCTTCCCATTCTGTTTCCTACCCTCTCCCTTTACAAACACATACACGTACATTCACTACAGTACCACACATACCGGGAGACCGGTCGGTAACTTAGAGATTGTCCAGGCCGGCGTTGCCCCGTTGGTGAGAGATCACTGGTTGGGGGGAAAACCCCGTTAGCCAACAGTAGATTGGCGTCGGATCTCACCAACCAGCGGGGCACCTCCCGAGCAAACACATTCACTGCATTTACGGGACCAATTACCTTAGCAGTTGACATGCCAACCAGCGTGGCAGCATCACCGTCACCTCCCGAACAAAAAGCGTGAACTACCCCCAGTGACCTTAGCAGTTGACGCGCCCGGAATCACTAGTAATCAATCCCCACAGTTAGATAGCTTTAGTAGATAGATTAGTTTGCTTTGAGCTAAAGCTCGGTGGCAGACATGAACACAATTAGAATTAGAACAATAACAATCATTTACAATTAGAATTACTATTAGAATTAGAGGATGATATCCTAGTTCTAATTAATTTCTAGTTGTCTATAAATTGACTTCTAGTTTAACTAACTCTTCACTTCACTACACTACACTGCACTTCACTTCACTGTATAAAGGACATGAAAATAATAATAAAAATAACCAGTACTATATATGCAATAATAATAAAAATTATAATAATAATAATAATAATAACTTAAATATTACTCCAAAGCTAAAAGCAGTGTTAATAATGATGAAATTTATATCAGTAATAATAATAACAGTAATATTATTATTATTATTAATAATAATAATAATAATAATAATAAAGGCAATTGTCTCAGTATTGATAGTGATCTAAATGGAATTAAGTATATTTTAAATTTGCCTACATTAGAAGGAAGAGCCTCTAGTTCATTTGCAGGTAGTTTGTTCCAATCTACTATAGTACGATTCACAAAGGAGAACTTGTCTACATCAGTTCTTTGCTTTCTACATCGTATTTTCAACGGATGGTCTCCTCTGCTTTTATAATCTGGTTTATGTAATCTTTTACCGACATCTGCCCATGCTGTGTCTCCTCTGTATGTCTTGTACATTACGCATGATACATTACGTATGTCTCGTACATTTCAGAGAAGGCATCCGGAAACAAAAAGCGCTCCTGGAGGGAGCAACGCACTTGCGCTCCTCTGGCGCGAGCCCCGTCCGTACGATTACTCTACGGGGCGCGTGTTTGCGCGCGCGGCTTTCGCCTGTCGCCGCCCGCCCGAAAGGTCTTCTGGCGAGGCGTGGCGAGCGCGCAGGTGGGGTGCGGGCACGGAGGCCGGGCTCTGCCTAGTGTAAGCGTCGCGCGCGCACGCCTGGCTTTTGCGCGAAGCGGCGCCGAAAGGTCGGGGAAAAAGCGGTTGTTCACTGCCTACGCCCCGCGCCGCTCCGCGCACAATGGCCGCCAAGCGCAAACTGACGGTTGTAGCGACGCGCCCTCGGCTGTTGACTCGGAGGCAGGCTGACCGGAAGGTCCTACATTTCCGATACTGGCCAAGCTGGGTCGAATTCAGCCGCTGTCCGAGGGGAGAATTCTAGCAGCCGCTGTCAGAGGGGAGAAATCTAGAAGCCGCTGTCTGAGGGGAGAATTCTAGCAGCCGCGGTCTGAGGGGAGAATTCTAGCAGCCACTGTCTGAGGGGAGAATTCTAGCAGCCGCGGTCTGAGGGGAGAATTCTAGCAGCCGGCTTCTGAGGTTGGTAGTTTTGCGTGGTTTCTCGAAAAACAACAGGCGAATGCCAGATCTGTACCCTAACAAAAGGACCGCGCGCGATCCTTATCCTCTCCCTTATCCTTTCTTCACTGCTTACACTCCCAACTTACACTTACACGCATTTTCCTACCACACATGTCGGAGGACTAATCGGGTGAGCTTGTATTTAGCTGCGAAAGTGCCTTGCTAGCGAAGATACTTAGAGGAGGTAATTGTCGTAAGGCCACGTGGCGGTCGGGGTCGGATCTCTCAGAGAAGAGAAACATGCCCCTCCCCTGATACAAAACCATTGATCAGTGTTTCCGGGCGCGTCAACTGCTGAGGTCATTAGTCTCGTATATCCATTGAATGTTTTAGCACGTGTACTTCCTCCCGCTGGATGGCGAGATCCGACTCCCAAGAAAGTATCTCCCACCAGCGGACCACCGCCTCAGCCGGAACAAGCTTTAAGCTCCCAACTGGTCTCCCGACATGTGTGGTAGTGTATTGCTTGTAAGTAAGGGGGTGAGGTAAGGTCAAAGAAGGGAAAGGAAAAATCACGCGCCGTTTGTAGCCCGTTTGTTAGAGCACTGCTCCGACATTGGCCCGGTGTTGATCGAAAAAAACACGGAAAACTACTGATAGCAGGACCCGGTCGCTACAATTCTCCTCCAGAAAGAGATTGGATTCTACCTAGATGACAAACGAGTGACGAAAATCCTGCTATGTCGGGAATCGAACCCTATGACCTCTCAATCAGAATCGCTGCAGTGACATCGATTGATGTCCTAAGGCACCTCACCCGAGCCTAACCTAGCCACCTAACCTTGACCCGAGAAACCATGGAACCGTTCTGATACAGATCAGATATATGCTCATATCTTCATAGTAAAGGAAATATTATTTTTGTCCTGATCTGAAGAGAAAGTGTTGCGGCAACGTACGCTTTCCACTAAGATATCAGGTTCGAAATCCGCGTGAAGAAACACGTAGCTACAAACTCATTTTTGCCAATTTAATACTAGCGTATTAGCCAACTTAAATGGATTCTAGAATATTCTATAGAGCAGGTTTGAGTGTATTCTTAGTAATCTTACGGATTCAATATAAAAAAAATTGATGAAAAAATATTTCCATTTATTCTAACAATGTATACCTAATAACAAATTTATTTATATATTTATAACAAATGAATTAATGAACAATATAATGTTTTAATATTAGACTAAAAAAATATTTCAGAAAATGTTGGAAAAGTTTAAAAAAATATGAGGGTTACTTAACACTAAACTACCACCCCTGTTCCTATTCAACCTCTTCTCCAACTCCTCGCCTTCCGTCTTTTGCGTTAAGTAATTTATAAACGACCCCAAAGTTACTCAACGGTTGCATTGTGCACGGGAAATTTAAATTGTCCCTTGCCTTGGGTCGCACTTGCGGCAGTTGATTTCGCAGAAGCGAAGCGACGGAAAGGGCGGAAGGAAAAGGCGGCGCCTGGCGCGCACACAGCCCCCGCGGCGCGGCGGCGCCCGCGCCGGCAGCTCTCGCGCAGATGGACGCTCGCCACGGGGGCTCCGGTGCATTGCCCCGCCAGGTATCCTTGTTCTCGAAATGCACTGGGCGGAGGCGAAGCGTAGCCGGCGCGCAAGCTAATGGACGCTGCAGGAAATACAGTTTGCTGCCGTATTCGTTACTAGTTGAAGCACATGCTTGTTTTCAATATTCTTTTCATCGATGTGCGGTTTAATCTTAATACAGATACATATGTAAATGGGTATTAAAACGTATTCATACACTAATACACCTTTCTTTATTAGCTGCTTTCCTAATGTTATTATATTAAGGGTATATATATATATATATGTATATATATATACATATATATGTATGTATATATACATATATATATATGTATGTATATATATGTATATATATACATATATATATGTATGTATATATATATATGTATGTATATATACATATATATTGTGACCGTACTTACCTTTGCTGGCTCACGGTTACACATATCATAAAATTTTTATGTATGGGTACAGGAGTTCTTTAAGGGGGTTACTTTAATCTACAGTATCTGGATTCAAAGGCCTACTATCATATAAACAGAATTTATTAGAACAAAAGAACAATAAGACATCATTACATTACCAACATAGCTTGCATCATTGCTTTGATCATAATTCTATGGTTCATTCTGTACATCTCTAACCTTCCCACCATTACATTATCATTACCGCTTATGCAACTTCCAACCCTTTGGAAAAACTACGTGCCATTCATATGCTACTACGCACATCATTACTTTCAACGTTACACAGTGAGCATCCTGAACTGGCGTTTCATTTAATTTTCCTTCTATTTGTTCACAATTAGAATTACTTATCTGATCGTTACGATCGTCGATTTCTACGTGACGCGTTGCTGCCCGTTCCGCCTGAGGCCGGGAGGTAACCTTGATGCCCGTTATGCTCCGTCTGCCCACGTGTCACCGCAGCCCGTTTCCAATCCACCGGCGTCGCCTTCCCACGGTTTCTTTCTTCACACGATGACTTTAATCGTATCAGCTCAGCAGCTCCATCGCATAATCATACATCAGCACAGCCGCACCAACTATCATTAACCCGCATCGCCCACGTGTCCGTGCACTGTTCCCCTTTTTTTATTAAATTCCGTAATTATTCTCTCTTAAACAAGTTCACCACAATCCTTACACTCGCTTATTGCACAGTTCATCACAATTTTTCTTTCTTAAATACCTGTTGTCCCGATTACACTGGATTTCTTGTACATCAAAGCATCGCACTCTAACCACGCCCACGTGTCCGTGCACTGTTCCCCTTTTTTTTTATTAAATTTCGTAATTATTCTCTCTTAAATAAGTTCACCACAATCCTTACACTCGCTTATTGCACAGTTCATCACAATTTTTCTTTCTTAAATACCTGTTGTCCCGATTACACTGGATTTCTTGTACATCAAAGCATCGCACTCTAACCACGCCCACGTGTCCGTGCACTGTTCCCCTTTTTTTTTTATTAAATTTCGTAATTATTCTCTCTTAAATAAGTTCACCACAATCCTTACACTCGCTTATTGCACAGTTCATCACAATTTTTCTTTCTTAAATACCTGTTGTCCCGATTACACTGGATTTCTTGCACATCAAAGCATCGCACTCTAACCACCATTGCATACCGTCCTCACGCCATGCTGCTCAACCGCCAACTGTCGCTTTTGTGCGTTCAGACCGATCAGTTCCCACCACCCCGTGCGCTCGTTCACGACTCTGTCGATCCGTTCCGCCGCGGTTCCTCACTCTGCGCGCTACTTTTGAATGTGGTGGAGCGCCTATTCTTTGTGTTTTGACCAATACGGTCAAATAACCCCCCACGTTATCAAGATTTTTTTTACACAGTGAAAAATAATCTTCTAATCCACGATTTGGATCTCTTCCTCGACCATCTGTCGCCAGCACCAAATCAATTGTACATGCTCGCACTCCTTCCAATTGTGCGACATGTGTCCCACCTTTCCATCCCATCCAAGCCTGATTTTTCATTATCACCGTCGACACTCCCACCGCCTTCTGCAACGCTGGACCCGCGACCTGGATTTCTCTTTCCTCTAGGAAGTATCTGACTGCCGAACGCTGCACCATAGTACCCATGGAAAAATAGGAATACTCATTCATGCCTTCAAGTATTTGACCTATTGATACTGTCGTCACGTTCGTATGTCCTGTCACAACCGTCGATGTCGTACCTTCCTTCTTTCTGTATTCTTCATTCTTGACTGCTCCATCGCCGTGAATCGTTTCATCCTGAACCTCTCCTTCATGTTTAACTTCATCACCGTCTTCATCCCCACCTCCATCTTCATTCCCTTCACCTTCAATTTCTCCTTCATCCTCATTCTCTTCCTCTTTCGTTTCTCCTCCGTCTTCATTTCCTCCCCCATCATTAATCCCTCCTTCGTCTTCATTCTCTTCACCTTCAATTTCTCCTTCATCCTCATCCACCAGTTCAGAATTCACGAATATAACAGCTGTAGAGCCCAACTCCTGCTTCTCCGCATCATACCCATCTTCCACAGAATCTTTCCAGTTAGTTTCAGATCTTTCTCTATCTTCACCCTCGTCTGCTTCCTCATTTAGACACGACTTCATTGCGGTTGGACACTCCCGACAAACCCTTTGACAATTTTCTTCTTAATCCGGTGTTCATCTTCGTAGTCGATTACTTGAAATGACTTGATGGAAACCTCGTTGCTTACTCTGCGATTGTTCGTGTTGGGGCCTCCCGTCAACACGAACCCCATCCGTTTAAATTTGGGTTGTAACCCGTCCCGCTGGTATTTGGTCTCATTTCGTTACCACGTGAACCTTCTCCTCCATTTCCTCCATTAGGTTGTCTCGACC